>OY856394.1:8486471-9028971 GCA_963693495.1 Malacosoma neustria
GCACGCACGCATGCACACACATTTGTACGTCTATTGTACTTGTCGGAACTACAGGCACTTCGGGCGAAATGCTCTCCGATAAAATACAAATTAGAAATGTAAACAATTTATTTGGCAATAATCCATAAAAAAATATATATTTACCTGTCTCCCATTATTCCACTTAATGGCTTATACAACTTCGCGGCCTGTTCAAACTCTGCCATTTCCCTATCTTTTTCCCACTCGCTCATTCTATCAATATCCCCATCTCTTTCCAACGCACTTTTATCCTTTAAGTACAGTTCATATCTCGCTTGTTTTTTGGGATCACTCTTGAATGGCTTGAACACTTTAACAACAGGATTTCCTGAATCCTTTATGGATATAAAATCTTTTCCTATTTCATTTGTTTGCTTTGGCACATCAGCGTTACCAATTAGACCAACGGGTAAATTGTTTTTGGCTGATTCTTGGATTGTATTCGAAAATGAGTGACACGTTATAGATTTATCAGAAGCAATGGGTATGAAATCTTCGCTTTTATCAGATTCGCTTTCGTTTTGTGACACAAAATTGACATTTCTGCCTAGCAGTTCAGCAATTGTATCTTTCTGTGTGGTTTGTATCTGTACTGTGGATTCCCCAAGGAGCTCTCCTCGCGCCGCTGGTGTTAATTCATGTCGACCAAGTCCTAAAATATTTAAAATTGAACAAACATTCTTATACAATCTTAACTATTAATATTAAAATAAAGATACCGTGATAATTTAGACAGCGCTATTCAGTCCAAACGAAACAGCAGAACGCTTGTAATATGGATACCAGATAACTGGTATACTACTAGTTACATTAAAATAATACTCGAGTCTCCCCCTCCCTCCCCAAAGGGAACTGACAGCACTCGCCGCGCTTGTCCAATGCCGGTTTGGCGGGTTACACATACCGGTGGATCTTGGTATGCAGGTTTTCTCAATTGTAAGAAATTGTGAAGGAGAACATTGGTTCTCCTTCACAATTGGTACATGGCATTTATGCTATAATAAGCACATTGGGCGAGAAAACTGCCTAAACGATGCATAACACCATAGGATTCGCACTCGGGACCTCTAGATACTTTTATTTTGTACATAAACACATTTTTTTTTATTGCTGTAAGACAGCAGTCAGGCTGACGGCCCGCTTAGAATTTAGCAGTTTCCGTCGCCTATGGGTGTTTGCAACGCCAGTGGCATCGCGAAAACGCTGCTTTTCCATAAGGGTACAGGATTTTGGGTCACTAACGCCGGAACACAACACAAGGATATTATGGCGGCATACTTAAGACCTAAGGTGGTCACCATGCAGACGGGCTTGAGGCCTTATTATGTAGCAACATACTATACACAAAACACCGAACTTGGAACTGGAATCGAAATTGTTCCCCCGCTCAAATATTTCAACGATCGAATACGCCACCGAGATTGCCAATCCCGAGTTTACATGTTAATGTATAATACGTATTTATTTACATAAGAAATTTTCTCGGCGAAGTAAAAAATACTAACCCCTGCGGCCGGAGTCATTCAGAATTGTACAATATAATTATTTATTTAGAAGCGTTAAGGAAAGGCATTAATGTTGAAAGGCTATTTATTATCTATTACAATACTCTATCATAGACTAGAGATGTGGATTTATTATAAAATAAAAACATTTCTCACAGTAGTACCTTGATCCCGTTGTGGTTTCTCAGTGGGTTCGAACCTGGACCTTTTCGTTCCGGCATGTGATGGGGTGTAATCCTTCGGTAGCGCCGGTGGGGGATAAGAAGGCACTGACGGCATAGGTTTGGTTGATCTTACAAAACCTTCCAACACCTAAAAGAATTTGAAAAATATTAGAGATTACATTGTGTTAATTGCATCATAAAGTATGGTCTAGAGTCTAGACCCAACCGCGGTACGACTACCGCCATATACCGCCGACCGCGGCGCTCAAGGCGAACGAAGCAACACCTAGGTTTAAAAGGTATACCAAAACAAAAGCATCTAAACCAAGACACTGCTACATGATAGCCTGTAAGCACCAACCCTGTTCGCTAAATACGCCGCCAAATTACTTCAACAGAAGCTTGTTAAAGGCCCCTGCCATCAGCTTGTCTGCTGTCCCACAGCAATAGAAAATGAAAACACACGAGCAGACGTGTGTATTGCACTCGGAGCCGTACTTTTTTTTGGTCGAATTCTTCATTGCTGAAGGTCGTGTTCTTGAAAACCAACTGTGTCCTGTTTCGTAAGCTATTGGAACTCCAGTGAGAGCGGTTACTTGGTCACACCAGCGGCTAGATAGTCGGTCACGGGGTCCACCTTGCCCGTTACGATCAGCTTATCCAAATTATCCAGCTGTCGTTGGGCAATGTGACCAAAGTCCCCAAGAATCTTCCGATAACAGAATGTTGAGAGCCTGACTTTAATGCGGAGCCGTACACTACTATGCAAAAGGCATTTGCCATCCTACTTCGAAAAAGAAGTCAATAATAAACAGTAAGTACTCGACGGATTATCTTTGTATACTTTTATACTATAAATAAAATAGAATTTGATTTATTCTATTTGAAAGTATTTTCTTCCAATATTTCTTACTATATTGTACTGAAATATATTGTCATAACCAGTATTTTTATTTTATTTATATCTATTATTTTATATTTAGTATAAAAAATTATTTTGAGAAGACAAACATAATAATATATATAAAGCACTTGACTTTTTTTTATCGCTGAGGAACAACAAACAAGCTGACGGCCCACTTACCAGGAAGCAGTTACCGTCGCCTAAGGACGTTTACGACGCTAAGGGCACCGCGAACACGCTACCCCATAGGGGTACAGGAACCTTGGTCATTAATGCCGGAACAACGGACAACATAATGTTACAATGGCGTCATACTTAAGACCAAGGGTGGTCGCCATCCCGACGGGCTTGTGGCCCTACCATGTAGCTATGGTTGTTTTGTCGCCTTTTACGCCAGCCGAACCCGGCCACAGGAGTTAGTATTCTTACTCCGCCCCTGCACGGAGAGACTTACCCCTCCTTGTGGCTTAACATTCTTCTTCGCTTTCTTGTCACCTTTTGGCCCTCCGATGGCGAAATCGTAATGTGACATGTCCTCAGTAGCGTAAATGTCCTCGTCGTCCGCTTCGAAAGCTCCAACGCCGAACGCTTGTCCACGAATCGAAACCTGAAACACATGTATTACAGGCACATTCTCATCTGTAGAAGCTGAAGAGTCCGAAGAATTTTTTTTATAGCAAGAGTTCAGCAGACAGGCAAACGGCCCACCCTGACAGGTGTTCATCGTCACCTATGGGCGTTTGCATGTATGGCATTACACACACGCTGCCGGCCTCGAAGAAATTTTATAACGCCTTTTTTGAAAAACCCCATATTGTACCGCACTGGGAAAATCTTAGCCGGAAGCTTATTCCAGATCCTGAGAGTACGCAACATTGAAATGAATGAATGAACGTCTTGAAATGAAAGTATTTATTTATTTATTTATATGAAGAATGTCAATAAATAAATATTTTGTGACAATTCACACAGTATCATCTGGTCCCAAACTAAGTAGCATAGCAATTGTGTTATGGGTACTAGACAACTGATATACTACTTATATAGTTTTTTTTTTTAATAAATACATATTATACATAAACACCCAGACGCGAGACGGGAATCGAACCCGTGACCTCCGCAAGCGTACCAAAATGCGTTATCCGTTACGCCACCGAGGTCGTCAAATATGCCGGTTATATTTTCTTACTTAAACTCGGTTACATATTTAGCTTATATTCTATTACACATAGATTTAATTCAGTAATTTATTTAACAACAAAATATTTACAATGTAAAATACAACATAATACCTAGTCAGGTCATAAATTCTGTCACATGTTTAATGTAAAATAATTGTAACAAGATTATTAATTATGTAACCATTCATATACCAAAATGAACTTAACAAAACATACCTAGTCAGGTCATAAGTATTGTCACACAGTAAAAACTTTTCTTTTAGAATGCTGGCCACAAAAAAGTTTATTGAATTCGAATTTCGAATTGTTCATGAAAATAAAAATGTATACTTTTTCGAATTTTACTCATTTTAAAATATGGAGTGGACGCTTAAAGAAGACCGTGTTGCAGTTATTGCGTTACATCGTTGCAGTTACGCGCCAATTCAAATTTTTAACATACTGAAAAATTTGAATATAACCAAAAGATTCGTTTATCGTACCATCAAACGATACAATGAAGACTCTAGTGTAGATGACAGGTCAAGAAGTGGTCGCCCTCGGTCTGTTAGGACTCCAGCAGTGATAAAAGCTGTGAAGGCACGAATTCAAAGAAATCCCAAACGTAAGCAGAAACTGTTGGCCCTTCAGATGGGGTTAAGCAGAACCACGGTGAAAAGGGTGTTAAATGAAGACTTAGGGCTTCGGGCATATCGAAGAAAAACAGGACATCGTTTGAATGCTCGTCTAATGGACCTGAGACTGAAGAGATGCCGCGCTTTGTTGAAGCGGTACGCGGGAAAAAAATATCGGGATATTCTTTTTTCGGATGAAAAAATGTTTACCGTAGAAGAGAGCTACAACAAACAAAATGATAAGGTGTACGCACACAGTAGTGAAGAAGCGAGCAACCGTATTCCGCGTGTCCAACGAGGTCATTTTCCATCCTCGCTCATGGTATGGTTGGGAGTTTCTTATTGGGGCTTAACAGAGGTACATTTTTGTGAGAAAGGTGTAAAAACGAATGCTGTTGTGTATCAAAATACAGTCCTGACGAACCTTGTGGAACCTGTTTCTCATACCATGTTCAATAACAGGCACTGGGTATTCCAACAAGATTCGGCGCCAGCTCATAGAGCGAAGAGCACACAAGACTGGCTGGCGGCGCGTGAAATCGACTTCATCCGGCACGAAGACTGGCCCTCCTCCAGTCCAGATTTGAATCCGTTAGATTACAAGATATGGCAACACTTGGAGGAAAAGGCGTGCTCAAAGCCTCATCCCAATTTGGAGTCACTCAAGACATCCTTGATTAAGGCAGCCGCCGATATTGACATGGACCTCGTTCGTGCTGCGATAGACGACTGGCCGCGCAGATTGAAGGCCTGTATTCAAAATCACGGAGGTCATTTTGAATAAACTTTAATGTCATAAGAATCTATGTTTTGTTAAGTTCATTTTGGTATATGAATGATTACATAATGAATAAACTTGTTACAATTATTTTACATTAAACATGTGACAGAATTTATGACCTGACTAGGTAGATTCTTATGACATTAAAGTTTATTCAAAATGACCTCCGTGATTTTGAATACAGGCCTTCAATCTTCGCGGCCAGTCGTCTATCGCAGCACGACCGAGGTCCATGTCAATATCGGCGGCTGCCTTAATCAAGGATGTCTTGAGTGACTCCAAATTGGGATGAGGCTTTGAGCACGCCTTTTCCTCCAAGTGTTGCCATATCTTGTAATCTAACGGATTCAAATCTGGACCGGAGGAGGGCCAGTCTTCGTGCCGGATGAAGTCGATTTCACGCGCCGCCAGCCAGTCTTGTGTGCTCTTCGCTCTATGAGCTGGCGCCGAATCTTGTTGGAATACCCAGTGCCTGTTATTGAACATGGTATGAGAAACAGGTTCCACAAGGTTCGTCAGGACTGTATTTTGATACACAACAGCATTCGTTTTTACACCTTTCTCACAAAAATGTACCTCTGTTAAGCCCCAATAAGAAACTCCCAACCATACCATGAGCGAGGATGGAAAATGACCTCGTTGGACACGCGGAATACGGTTGCTCGCTTCTTCACTACTGTGTGCGTACACCTTATCATTTTGTTTGTTGTAGCTCTCTTCTACGGTAAACATTTTTTCATCCGAAAAAAGAATTTCCCGATATTTTTTTCCCGCGTACCGCTTCAACAAAGCGCGGCATCTCTTCAGTCTCAGGTCCATTAGACGAGCATTCAAACGATGTCCTGTTTTTCTTCGATATGCCCGAAGCCCTAAGTCTTCATTTAACACCCTTTTCACCGTGGTTCTGCTTAACCCCATCTGAAGGGCCAACAGTTTCTGCTTACGTTTGGGATTTCTTTGAATTCGTGCCTTCACAGCTTTTATCACTGCTGGAGTCCTAACAGACCGAGGGCGACCACTTCTTGACCTGTCATCTACACTAGAGTCTTCATTGTATCGTTTGATGGTACGATAAACGAATCTTTTGGTAATATTCAAATTTTTCAGTATGTTAAAAATTTGAATTGGCGCGTAACCGCAACGATGCAACGCAATAACTGCAACACGGTCTTCTTTAAGCGTCCACTCCATATTTAAAAATGAGTAAAATTCTAAAAGTTATACATTTTTATTTTCATGAACAATTCGAAATTCTAATTCAATAAACTTTTTTGTGGCCAGCATTCTAAAAGAAAAGTTTTTACTGTGTGACAATACTTATGACCTGACTAGGTATAATAATTTATAAAACCGTAATAGCACCTGTCATATTGTATGGATCGGAATGCTGTGGCACAAAGGGGATGGATGAAAGGATACATATTGCATGCATCAGAGATGTGTGTTGAGATTGATGAGCGGAGTTACAAAAATGGATTAAATTAGAAATGAGAATATTAGGGGAAGTTTGAAAGTAGCATCAGTGGTTGAGAAGCTGAAAAGTAATAGAAACCTATTGACTGACCATTATGTGGCCATACCAGGCCAGAGAGGCGCGTCGATGAGAATGGATGGATACAAGAGGAGAGGTTGACCGAAGAAGAGATGGATGAATTGTGTACAAGATGATATTGTCGGCTTAATTGGGTAATAAATGCGTAACTCCACAATTATTATTTTTTTGATTGCTGTAGGACAGCAGACAGGCTGACACCAGTTGCAACGCTAGTGACATTGCTAACACGCTGTTGTCCCATAAGGGTACAGGAACTTGGGTCACTAATGCCGGAAGACAACACACGGTTATTATGGCGGCATACTCAAGACCAAGGTGGTCGCCATCCAGACGGGCTTGAGGTCCTACCACATAGAAAATATCGAAATAAGACTTTTAAATTTAACTAAGTGATTATTCTGAAGCGTATCTATTGGATTACTTCCTACGTGTGTAATTTGTTATGAGTAAAATAATTGTCGTGCATAGCAAAAATAAAACTTTTACTTGCTCCTGTAAAGTTTATCCAAATGGAGTTAAGTATTCTGATAATTAAGCCGACGATATGGAAAAAAAGGTGTGAATGTTCAGATGAGAGAGCATGTTGTGCCAACCACACATAGTTTGGGATAAGGTGAGGAAGAAGATAAAATAAGCCGTAAGCTACATTTAATTTAGATAAACATATCAATAGATTTAATTTTATTAACGGGACAGTGTATTAGCGTGTCAAATGGATGGTAGTGAGGTTTAGTTTTCTTTAAATTAATTTCTATAAACTTAAACTGTACTAAATTTCATACCCTTCCATACGAGTAATTCGCATAAAATGGTATGCAACATTTTGGCATCACATAATATAAACACTGTCAAAAGGGTCATAGATCTCTGTGAATCAAAAGGATTTGGATAATTTTAATGAGATACAGAAGAGAAGAAGAAGGTTATAATAATAATAATGTAATATTTTTATTCATAAAAAGTTACACTTTCATTTATACCATGCCCCGCAAAACTGCTTACCCAGTTTGACTGCAGGTAACTCGCTTTATATAAACATAGCTTATAAATTATTAAATTAGGTTATATTAATACAATATATCAATAATAATTTATTTACATACGTAAATGGTTACAACGTATAAGTGGTAGTGTAATGTCGGGTGCCTTGATAGCACTTAGATGCATAATGTTTCAATGTTTCAACTCAACAAACTACTTAATTATTCCTCATTCTCACTTACCTTTTTCCCCTTTTCCTTCATCATCAGATGGCTGGTGGAAGAACTTTCCCCATACTCTCCTTTCATTGTTCCCAATACAGAATGTCTGCTTAGCCCACTGTACCCGAGACCGAAGCGATCATTCTTACGGTTAAGGATGTAAGGCTCATAATCGTCTGGCGCAAACAACGTATCATAATCAAATTCCGAATCTGAACTATCCGATGCATTGCTATTCTGAAATAGAAGATTTTACCATTTGAGTTTAATTTGAAATAGATTTACCTTCTTCTTCTTCCTGCCATTATCCCAAACTATGCAGGGTCGGCACAACGTGTTCTCTCTTTCCACTCTCCTCTATTAGCCGTCATCTGAACATTCACACCTTGTTTAACCATACCATCTTTTACACAATCCTCTTCTCAATCCTCCTTGTTACATGACGCTCCTCCTAGCCATACCAGGCTAACCTATTACTTATCAGCTTCTCAACCATGGATGCTACTTTCAAACTTCCAAACACAAATAAATGAATTGAAAATAAAATGGGGTAGACGGTAGGGCTCCAAGCCCTTCTGGATAGCAACCGCCCCCGTCTCTAAGCGTGCCGCCATAATAATCTTGTGTTATGTTCCGCCATAAGTCACCCAGGTTCCAGTTTCCCTACGTGGACTCCAGCGTGCTAGCGGTTCCCTTGGCGTCGCAAATATCCATCAGCTACAGTAACTGCTTATTATTAAGTGGGCCGTCCGATGGCCACAGCAATCCATACTAATATTATATATGCGAAAGTAACTCTGTCTGTCTGTGTATTACTCAATCACGTCTAAACTACTGAACCGATTTAAGTGAAGCCTGAAATGTCTTTTTTCAGGCTAGGCTACTTTTTAATGCGAAAAAAAAAGTAGGGGATGAAAGTTTGTATGGAAATAACGTCATTTTTAAAGCTAGAAGGCTGAAACTTATTTTTTAGGCTTTTGATTAGATATAAATAAATACAACATTCAAAGTTTGTAAAAATTTAACCCTAAAGGGGGTAAAAATAGAGGATGGAAGTTTTAGTGTGATGACGTCGACAAAAAAGCTTACGGTCCAGAAAATAAAAATATAAATAAATATACAGAGAATTACGGAGTCATTACACTGTGAAACCGAAATTAACAGAAGTGAGAAACTTGCCAAGCGCCGCGCGCCGTACACAATGAACGCTCCGCCGCCGCCGCGGCGGCGGGAGGCGTGGCGTGACGCCGCGCGTAGGTAGGGGAATAATATGCCTAAGTGTGTCTAGTGTCTCAAGCGAGCAGACACGTGAGGACAGACGACTGTGCGAGATGTATGCACAATAGGAAGTTTTTTTTTTATATAAGGTCAAAAATAAAATTAGTGTGGACAATTAGCCTAAAAAATTAAAAATGCTGCCGAAAGTAACTATTCCATGCGGACGAAGTCGCGGGCACAGCTAGTAAACAAAGAAATACCTGTCTAAACTCTTCAGGTATATAGCATCCATAGACCTTATGTTGCTCTTTGGCTTTCTTTTTTTCTTTACTTGTTACTCTGTCTCCAGTCCCTTGGCCTTCTCTCCATCCCATAGCACGGAGCATTCGGACAGCAGCAGTCTCATGAATAGGACGGATGAGCTCTGTTAATACTGGGTCACCTGTTATTTTCAAATTAGGGTCAGTGTATTATTATAAACCAAGAAAATCTTATAAAGTAATATTTCCAAAAAAAATGCAACATTCTTGTTACATCGTATATTAGCTGCCTCAGCAAACATTGTTCAGCCATATGAATTTAAAAAAGTAGCATTTTAGCCCATTAATCCATGCAGAGGCGGAGAAAAAATACTAACCTTTGCGGCCGGGGTAGGGCTGTCGTAAAAGGCGACCAAACAACCCACCCTAGCTACGTAAGCCGTCTGGATGGCGACCACCTTTGGTCTTAAGTATGCCGCCATAATAACCTTGTGTTGTGTTCCGGCATTAGTAACCCAAGTTCCTGTACCCTTATGGGACAGCAGCATGTTTGGGATGCCACTGGTATTGCAGACACCCATAGGCGACGGTAACTGCTAAATTCATTCTCCAAGACTCAATCTATGAACGAAATTCATCAAAATTGGTTCAGCGGTTTAGGCGTGAAAGCGTAACAAACAAACTTACTTTCATATTTATAATATTAGTATGGATCCATTTCTCCCTTAGTCATAAATAATAATAATAACCTTAATATCTGACATTTCGCAGAATAATCTCCATTTTCTCACAATCTCTTAATCATAAAATATAACAAATACTCTTAACTTGAACTAAGAAGTTCAAAATAGCAAAATCAGCATCTGGTTTTGTATTAGAATCAAAAATCTGCAATGTTTTTTGTTTTAATGCTGTTTTTTGGATTCTGATGGCAAATATTATAATTTTTTAAGAAACAACAGACATCCTTACTAATGTTATAAACACGAAAGATTATATGGATGAATGTATGGATGTTTGTTACTCTTTCACACAAAAACTACTGAATGGATTGTAGATGTGAACTACTAGATGTAGTAGTGAACCCACAACTGCCCCTCAGAGTTCTGACGTGACAATAAAAGGTTTAGTTTTCCCCGAGCAAGCAAGATATTATGTATGTTGCAATTAAAGAAATAGCAAGTAACCCACACCATGACAAGCAAACTAAATACCTGGTATAGGTCCATCATAATATTGCCTCTGAATCTTTCTTTTCTGCCCTGAAAATTCACTATTCGTTTGCATCTGACGTGGAGCTATTCCATATTCACTGCGATCTTCTTCATCCATGAAATCTTCTGGCCTTTGGTTCTATAAGTTGCAAATAAATCGGATCAAAATAATGGCTAGTAGACAATCAACATTATCCCACTTCTACAATAGCACAAATCTTAGAGCTTATTTGGCTATAGTTGGCATAATCGTACAAAAATAAAATATCTAAGAAAAACGAATCATATTACTGTACATATTATGTGTACATATTTGTTACTGAGGAACAGCTGATAGGCTAATGGCCCACTTAACACTTTATCGTCAAACAAAATGAAAAAGAACAACATAATGACCCCTACTGGGGGTCAGTACTAAGCCAGTACTTGGAAAGGGGCAGACTCAACTGGTAGATAAAGTGTTAAGTGTTATTGATGTTGTTTCAAGAACCCTAATATTGTTATTGTCTAACAAATATTTAAATTATATTTCAATACAAGGGGCCCTAGTAAAAATAAAAGTATTAGTAGTAAGCAGTTACCTCTGTCTATGGATGTTTGCGACGCCAGGGGCACTGCTGACATTGTACAGGTGTGTGGGGGAATTTATGTATATTATTTAAAATAACAGCTGATAGTGTCCCGCAGCTGGGTAAGTATTACCCTAGAGGGAATTGACAGTATAACTACCATGCTTGTCCAAGGCAGATGGCTGGTTATGTATATTATTACTTTATGTATTACATATTATCTGATATGTAATTAATGTACATATTTTTATTGAATTAAATAATAATTATTAAATCAAATTACTCACTGTAAATGATCCCTTTTCACTCCTCGAGCTTTTAAAGGTAGTCGGAGTCCAGCCTTCAGGTGTGCCAACTGTGTTTCCATATCCAGCCGAGAAACCTCCTGTAAATGCTCCATGAAACTTTCGTTTGCCGTGAGCGTCCACAGCATACTGATCTGGTTGCTGCTGAAACTTTCTTTTCGATGGAATCTCATCTATGTAAAAAAAAAAATTAGTTGAAACAACTAATAAGGAAACAAGTAATGTTAACAAACTGAGGTTCCTCTAATTTGATGGAATTCATAGTCTTAGAATAGTGACGGATCTGACATATATTAAACTTTACAGGACAGCCATTTTAAAAATACACAAGCGTCATTTTACTATGAGAATCTATCACACCCGTCACTTTACCGACTGCTTAATTTAAAATCTAAAATACATGTAATTTTTTTGTTAATGTACCAATAATATTTAGACAATGTAGTATCCAAATATGGTAAAATGTGAATTTTGGATTTATTTCAAATCCGACGTTATTCTAGATCACGACAATATATATATAATATATATGCATGCCAATGGACTGACTACTAGAGGTACCAACGACCATGCGAAGTGGAGAAGAGAAAATCTGAAAGCTGACCCCGGGCACCAAAGCAGAAGTGACGGTTGCAACTGAGATTTAATGTTAAGATTATGATATGTATGTTGTTGTCTTTATTACTTTTAATTTTGTATTTAATTGTAATTTGATGAATTAAATGTTTATTGTTAATTATTTTACTTTATTATTATAAATTTTTGTTTTTATGTTGTAAACATAACTGGACCTTTCTGCTGAAATTTTTTGACTAATTATAATGAATTGAATAATATCTGTACACCTTTCGGGCAGAACAGGAAAAGGACCTAATATCAGACATTGGACAAAGGACATAACATCTGTACATTTTTCACTGTTATTCAAACCAATAAAATCTGAATAAAAATATTAAATACTTTTTATTAATGAAGGATATACACATGTTTCTTGATAAAAATAATGTTTTACATGAGAAGGATCTAATAGTTTGTTATCAAAGAAGTAATAAACTTAACTTTATATGAACTATAACATCATAATTGTTGGTTTTATGTGTTTTGATGGCATTAATATTCACTAGATAGGAAGGATGTTGCACAGCAGTTGGAGTTAATAAGTAAAATCCCTACTGTATGAAAAATAAATTTTATAAGAGCTCACAATATCATATATCGCACTAAAACCAGATTGGAGGAATAACAAAAGACTATTGCCTGTTGCTAGATTCTGTAATAATTGATTGGTTAATTGATTCTATATTGATTAATTGATTGGTACAGAAGATATTGTAATAAATATAGTAATTGTACTTTTATAAAAATAAGTACATTTACGTACCTTCTTCATATGGTTCAAGTGGAGTTCCATAACTAATTTTATTGTCGTCATCAGAATCTGAATTACTCATTTTTCAAACCTGCAAAGACATGATTCATCGCCAATACATAATTTTCTTCTTTTTTCAGGAAATGGCTAGCTATCTTCTCCTATTAATTGTTTTCTTTTCTTGTCAATAACATTTAAAAAATAACCTCAATTTAAAAACTTTTTAAATTTTAATTGATTGGCATCAAAAACCTTGAATCACATATTTATTTTGATATTTGAATTCAAGCACTGGCCAAATATGTAGGCTCTTGATAGTTTGAATATTTAATCGTCTTCAAAGTAGTACCTATATCGCGGCGAAATTAGATTCATACTAAGGAATGTACTTTTTTCTCTAGTTACAATTATAAAAATCAACGCGTATTACCTAAATGTTATAAATACACGATATTACCCGTGTATGTAATCGGCTGATCCATTGCACCCAAGCGTATATTGCTCATTTCTTCATTTAATATCAGGAAACCAGGAGCACATTACACTGTAGTAAAAAATGCTTCCAAGTTTAAAAAAACAATAATTAAAATAAAAGGCATTTAATATAAAAATTCACAACCAAATAACTTATACACTGTATAATCACAGGATAGGAAATGTACATTAGTTATCATGAGATTCTGCAAAAAAAAAGATGATATACAAACTTGTACACATACACTTTTTTAAATTTACTTAAATTAAGGTATGAAATTAGTTATGAAATAACGTCTAAGCTTCAGAAATAAACCTAAACCTACCTTGATATTACTATGGATACAAAAGTATACTTATAAGTATATAAGAGAAGAGCAAGCATAAATCTTATTATAACAACTGTAATATTATTTATAAGGACATTGAAATTTTTAAACTTTATTGTCTGGTTAAATTATTTCCTTGTAATAGATGAACTAGAGTGATTTTATTTTTATTAAACATTATATGTCAAATGTTAAAAATTAAGACATAACATCAAATTTATAGAAAAAGTATTTTACATGGGAGTTATAATTTTCAGGTAGTCTACTATAATATATATCTAGCTTTAACTTGGAATGATTTTGTATTAGATAAAAATTAAAATTTACACTGTGAATCAGCTAACACCATACCCTACAATTTTTTTGTCACTCAACATATCACTAATGACTATTTGTAGCTTATTTATTGTTTGTATTCTATCACCACCATGTAGACAATCATTTAATAACCTATCAAAATGGGGTCTAGACGTATTCACTGCTTTAGGTATGGGATATAAGTGCCCTGTCTCTTCGTTGGCTAATACGTAACACGCTGCCCAAATATTGTGGTCACTTAAGTGATATTTACACATGTTATCTATTGAAAATGAGAATCCTGAGCCCATATTCTCTCTTGTGTACCGTTGGTACCAATCTGGCAAGTCTTTTTGTGGTGTAGTATGTTTATCCAGGACTACAATATCTTCTAGATCTACAAATGTGATTTGGTCATCTGCATTCGCCACAATATTGTCTATGGACCAGTCCATGAGATAGAAACGAAATCTGAAAATTGATTCATGTTAATTCTTTCAGTAATCCATTTTAATATTACAAATATCTCTGCATGTTACGTTTTCACGGTAAAGGTGCTAAACAAATTTTGATGAATTTTGGTATACAGATAGATTGGACCTTAGAGAAGTATATAGGCTACTTTTTGTAATGAAAATGAAACTTAAAGAGGGTGAAATAGGGGTGAACGTAATTTAGTTCTGTTTTATTTTTTAATTTATATGACAGAACTACGTTTGCCAGGTCAGCTACTTCATAATAAAATTTATTTGGGATCTTGAACACTTAGATCATTCATGTAACCTTGTTTTGACAAGTGTTGTGGTTATTATTGTGCATGATTATCTTAGCGGTTGCAGCCCAAACTTTTGCTTTGGTGTCCAGGTCCGGTTTCAGACTTTTTCTTTTCCACTTTGCATGATCTTAGGTATCCAGGCAGTCAGTCTTTTGACAGGTATAATCAGCCTTTACGACGTCAAGCCAGCAATTTTTGGGTCTACCCCTTGGGCTTTTTTTTCTTTGTACATTTATTTTTTTGGTAAAAAGCGTTAATTTTTAATTTAGATAAATAAAAATTAGAATCTAATATCTATACAGATACCACTTACTCCTTTGTTTATATTTTATTCCGAAAATTGATTTAATTTTAATTTTTTTCAGTTTATTACATACCAATGGTTAAGGATTAATATGTAATCATCATTAAAACCATATCATGGTTAGCAACAGTTGTCAAAATAGCCACTTAAAAATGTTTGAAACATCACAAATTAGCTAAGCATATAGGTACTTAACTTGCTTTTTTTGCTGTAGGACAACAGACAGGCTGACGGCCCACTTAGCAGCTACCATCGCCTATGGGTGTTAGCAAAGCCAATGTCATCGCGAATACAGTGCTTTCCTATAAGGGTACAGGAACTTAGGTCACTAATGCGGTATATAAAGTTATTATGGGGGCATACTTAAAACCAAAGGTAGTCGCCATCCAGACATGCTTGGGGTCCTACCACGTAGCTAGAGTAGGTTACTTTGTCGCCTTTTACGACAGGCCTACCCCGGCCGCAGAGGTCAGCATTATTTCTCCTTCGCTAACACAGATAAAAATTTACTAATTTCTTTTACTATGGTAAAAGAAAAGTTTTACTAGCAAGATTTTAGGAATATACTACCTGTCATGTTTATAAGTGAAATCCATAGCTGCATTCAATATTTGCTTTGCATGTTTCAATTTCCTATGCCATTCAATATTTGTCAGCGAAGATAAAGGTTCTCCTTCATAAGCCACCACTTCTAATCTACCACAGACCCCACCGTAGGATGGAACTGGCCAGCCTTTTGATTTTGGTATAATCTGAAATTAAATATGTTTATTTAGAGAAACCATTTTCTTTACAATAAATGTAGAATAAATGATTTATAAAAATTGGTAATGTTTACCCAACACTCAGTTTGAAAGTGACCTTAGTGATAGAAATTAAAAAGTAATATTATATATTATGTGAACTGATTTTAATTAAAAATATAGTATGCATGTAACTTAATGTCTCCCAAGACACATGTTAGATTTCTCCTCCCCTCCACCAATGAGCGTGGAACTGTGACCTCGGTTAATGATGTTATTAACCTCTGCTATAAGTCACACTGATTTATTGAATTACCTTCTCTCTTGTCATTTTCTGAGAGCTATCCAAGAGTTATTTATTACATAAAATGTTTGAAACTATCCTAGAATTAGGGAGACAGAAGACTAGAAGGAATGAGAGGTACAACAAAAGGTTTTAATTTATCAAATCCTCTTACAGTGTACAAACACATTTTATTTTTTATTTAAATGATTAGTTAATATACAATCATTGTAAATTCATAAAAAAATTAGAGAATTTTTTTTGAGTCATAATTAATATAAAATTAGTTTTAATGAGCTGGCTGTAAAAACCTGCTTGAGTCGCAGAAATTAAGTAAAATTAAATTAAAAGTAGTAAAAATTAAACAGTACACTTTTCCTACTTAAAAAACCTCAAATACATATATTTTCTAAATCATGCTTTATGAATCACTCATAGCAACACAGTAATACAAATAACATTTAAAAGAGGAGTCGCTTGATCCAGGTTGTAATAATGGGTATACATGAAATATTGATAAAAGTTAAATGAAATATAATAAATATGAGATCACCATATAAAAAATAATATTATTATGAATATATGATAAGACACATTGAAATAAGAATTTAGCAATTTGTGTGTTGAATTTTTCTCCATGCAGGGGTGGAGTAAGAATACTAACCCCTGCAGCCGGGATCAGCCTGTCATAAAAGAACCCTATGTGGTAGGGCCCCAAGCCCATCCTGGATGGCAACCATCCTCGGTCTATAAGTATATCTGCATTCGTAACTTGGTTCCAGTACCCCTATACGGACAGCAGCGTGTTCACAGTGCCCCATGTCGCAAATTGCCATAGGCGCCTGAAACTGCTTACTATAAGCGGGCAGTCAGCCTGTCTACTATTGTTCAGCAATAAAAAATGGTATGTTTATATATTGTTAGTACCTGTAAAATAAGAGGCTCTGGATTAATCATCAACATAGTCCATATATTAATCAGCTCAGTTTTGTGCACATTCTGCATAATAGGCAGCAGTTTATGAATACTTAGTGCATATGGACACATAACCAAACCCTTCCTAGCCTCATCGTATGACCATGATAAATTGTATTTTACGATTTTAAGAATTTTTTCTTCAATATTAGAAGCATTGAGCAGTTGCTTTGGGCTACAATTTCTTTTCAATTTCCACCTTTTACATAATTTTAAATCAAAGTTATTGAACTCCCAATTGTGAGCGAGTTTCTTGAGCACAACTTTTCTATTTGATTTTGTGTGACCATAATATATATTTTTCGCATTAAAAAGATCATACCATCCATTCGTGTCAATTACTATTTCATTTGAATACAACTCCTGGCACACCGTAACTCCGAAACAAGCTGGACATCGGTCTAAGCTAGTTAATTTCATGATAGTTGGAATTTTTGGATCACCGAAAAATAAAACAGAAGTATAAAACGAAAGTCCGAAAACGAAACTCAAAATTATAATTCGCTTAAAAAATCTACGTCGCAGCAACATTTTCGAATAGATTTTGTCCGTCATTGTTATAATAATCTCATTGTTGGTTTATTATTTGTAACAAATTCTTGTTGTTCGCTAATACATGAATTTTTATTTATCTAATACAAATACAATTTATACAATAAGTATGAACAAGGCCATTGCTGTTATTGCGAAATGTGTCATTATGTGTATTTTGTGTATGTCATTGTCATTTGTGTCAGTGTGTTGGAATTGTTGAAAAAGTATTGATATATCGATATTTTAATTAAATAAATTGTTATTTTTAACCGATATATTTTGTTCCAATACAGGGTGACTTTGACAAAACCATCCAATTTTTTTTACGCACTAAACATCATTTAAGGAACCCATTTTTGCAAAAAAAATTGTATGTCAAATTTTCATCAAAAAATATTTCATCCCAAGGAAAATGTTTAGCAACACGGTCGCTAATTCAATCGTACTTAAGTCATATGTTCCAAGGTTCGTACATTGACCTGTTATTACCTGTCTCTGTCATTCCCACGTAATGCTCGCACAGATGCAATGACCGCTGTCCTCGGTATTGTAAACGAGAAGAAATGTACCTTAAGTACGCGTACAAAGAGTCGAGACTGGTGTCTGTGTGTCTGCGTGTGTGTCTGCGCGTGTATGTGTGTGTGTGTATGTGTGTATGTTAATGTGTGTGTATATATAAGTATATGTATGTATACCTATGTATATATATCTGTGTGTGTATGTATATATATATGTATATGTGTGTTTGTTTATATAAATACTTTGGGTCGTCTTGACATCACGCTTAAAGGAAAGGTTGCACTGAAAATCAGCGTTGTGTCGGATATAATTCCGGCACAGCAATATGCTGAGTGCAATGTAAGTACGTCGCTATTTTTGCAAATAAATATTTTCTTTCTTACTTTCTTAGTAATGAGATATGCATTTTTCGACCAATTTTTCGTATGCTTTTAAATCTTTATTGTGGTATAATTGCTTATCTTTGATTTTCCACAATTAAGGCAAAGACTTATAAAGTATTCTATAAAACTTGTCCAAAACTCTTTATTGTCACTAAACGCCATTTCTGTAAACAAACTCATGTATATTATTACTTTGAGTTAGTGCGCGACTGACGTCAAACCTGGCGGGTACATCCGTCGCTACGCACACACGCACAGTTGAGAGCTCGGATCTACCCGCCCCGTGCCCGATCCGCTCGATTTGACCACGGGCAGCGGGCAGGCACTCGGCATGCAAATCCGTGTCCGATCTCACCATACACGCACAGATCTGTCTGCCAGGCACGTCTGTCAGACAGATCTGGCGGGCACATCTGCGCGTGTATGGCTAGCTATAGAAGCAGCGAAAAAGAAAAAAAAGAACTAAATTTTTAGTGAAACGACGGTTAAAACGAATATGAGTATGCTCTCGATAAAAAAAGAACTTTTTTTCTACTTAGGGGCCGTTCATAAAATACGACACGCTTTAATCAGCTTTTTTAAATTTTTGATACAGTTTGTCCTCTACCTCATAACGTATTCTCTGCCAAGAAAGTCTTGTTCGCACCTGCGCCACAGTTCCTAGGAACCCCTCTTTCCATCTCAAGCAGTATTGGAATCCTTGGTGTCGACATTACGAACGATGTACAGTTTAGGGGACAATTGGAGGGCAAAGCTAAGCTTGCCTCCAAAAAGCTGGGTGTGCTAAACCAGTCCAAGCAGTATTTCAGTCCAAGCCAATGGCTTTGTATAACAATACAAAGCACAGGTCTGCTTATGGAGTACTGCTCACCTGTCAGCTCCCGCCTATCAGCTCAATTTTTAGACTTGAGCCAAAGGCGCGCAGTTCGTGTTGTCGACGATCCCATACTCACAGAGGGTTTATGACGCTTGGACTTCAGAGAAACTTTGCGTCTCTTTGCGTATTCTACCGTCTGTACAACGGGGAGTGTTCTGATGAGCTATTTAGAATGGTGCTTTCGTCATTTTTCTACCACCGCACTGCCCGCCACCGGCTGGATGTTCATCTCCATCCCCCCCCCCCCCCTCTGTATTTGAACGTATTTTATGAATGGCTCCATATTTAATAATTGGAAATTTCTGATTTGTAATTTCCATCTGATTCGTATTATCCTTTTGATCTGGTAGCTAAAAAGGCAATAACCTATATAAGCCATTTTGATTGCTGTTCAAGTCAATAATCAATGTCAAAAATGTCGATGTCGATTTGATTGTTTTGAAAATTGAAATGTTTTGCAAATTCTTATCAGATCGAGATACTCAATATTTTATTTTTTTATCTAATTTTATCGCATACAATTAAAACAATAATGACAAAGCCATATTAGATATACAAAACGTTTATGTAGTTTTTGCAACTTTTAAGTGAATTCCGTGTCAAGTTCAACATATTGAATACTATAGACTATACTTTTGTTTATTATTGTGAGACTAGTGTTAAGTATTATTACTTGCAATGGCTTTTATTACCTATTTTATGGACAATTACACGGCGAGTTTTTATAACATGTTTGGTGAGTAGTTCTTCCTACAAATACACGTAACTTCATGATATATTATTATAATTAATTTTAGTCATGTTATACTGTAACTGATGGATTTAGGGCTTTAGCACCATTAAATCAAAAAACAAAGTAAAGTTTGAAAAAATAAAGTATAAGTTTCCTCACACCCAAACTAGTAGTTTTGTGGTTCTTCCTTCAACCACATACTCTCCGGATTTTGAATTGCCGGCTGAGATTTTCCTATTACAATATGATAAGTTTTTAAAAAGTTTGGAACACTTGCTTCTCCAGAACTCCAGCTATAAAAACTCTGATGGCTTGTCCTTTGCTTGGTATACCATATTTTTTATTCAACTGGGTCTAAAAATATGCTACACTGACCTTGCCTTTCAAGTACAAAGTATCACCATCACTATCATCACACAACCAGACCGTTTGTGAAGGTGACTGAGCCAGCGTTGTCATCACACGTTTGGGATTTAGGCCTGGGATGGCATAGCACCTCTGTAAATATTAAATTTAACCAACCTTTTGTATCTAAGCACATACCTTTGTGGGTTACGGGTTTCAAGTTCTCTCCTGAATCTGTGTATTATTGTATAATATGTATTTATTAACAAAATAATTATATGTAAGTAGAATATCACTTGTCTAGTAGCCATAACACATGCTCTGCTGTTTATTTTAGAACTAGATGACCCTGTGTGTCACAATATATTTATTTAATATAAAAATATTAGATAAATTATTTTTAACTATCATAATGTCTCAGCTAACATATCTTATCTTCTTATATATATATATATATATATATATATATATATATATATATATATATATATATATATATATATATATATATATATATATATATATATATATATATATATATATATATATAAAAAACTAGAGTCATGAAGTTCAGGTAAAATCCGAAACTACTGAACAGATTTTGATTAAATTTCGTAACTTATAAGGTTGGACCAATTACAGATAATTTAGGTAGTATGGTTTTTATCTCAATTCTGGTAGATGGCATTGTTCTTATTTATGTTTTTGAAATAACATTACTCTTAATGTTTAGTTGATAATTTTTATAATGAGCTATAGATGGCGTAGCTTGGGTTAGCTAGTAAATTTATAGTTGATCAACTCTGTGACATAATGGCAAATGCACTTTGGTAAGCTAGCGGAGGTCATAGGTTCCATTACAGTGTTGAGTCTGGGTGTTTATATATAATATGTATTTATTTACAAAAGTATATCGTCCTTGTCAAACCAGTATCTGCTATGTGACTTTTTTACTGCTGCAGGATAGCAGACAGGCTAAAGGCCTGCTTAGAATTTAGCAGTTACTGTCGCCTATGGCTGTTTGCAACGCTAGTTCTGTCCCATAAGAGTACAGAAAATTGAGTCACTAATGCCAGAACACAACACAATGTTATTATGGTGGCATACAAAGGTGGTCGCCATCCAGATGGTATTAAAGCCCTACCACATAGCTAGGGTGGGTTGTTTTGTCACCTTTTATGAGAGGCTGACCCCGGCCGCAGAAGTCAGTATTCTTTCTCCACCCCTGCACGGATAGAAACTTTTTTGGGATTTCAACACTTTAACTATTATGACTAGTTTGCCGCCAAAACTTTGATTTAAAAAACTTTCTGATTCTAATTATTACATTAATTTAATATAAATCACTTTGAAAGAAATTGTTTGTTATAAAATTTTACATTAGAATATTTTAACTCCATATGTGAAAGTTTTGCACGAAGCAGTTAGCTTAGCTGGTCAAATATCTTTAAAAAGTAAATAAAATATATGAGAAGTTTTGTTGTATGCGCGCTATACCGCTTGTCCCACTTCTATAAAAATCATGTATAATAAAACTTTAATAAATTTTTTTTAGATGAGAACCAAGTGTCTAGGATATAAAATTTAATTGAAATATATCCAGTAGTTTTGCCGTGATGCACGCACAACTGCAGATCTCTATTATTTTTTATATTTATATAGAATACATAGTTTTAAATTTGTAGATATTGGTTTAGTTGAAGGGACAGATCTATAAAACCATCATTAGGCTTGTCCTTTTATACGACAGTGAAGCGTGGCCGATGCTAGAGCGACACAATCAGGAACTGTGTGTCACAGAGATGAACATGTTGCGGTGGATGTGTGGACTGAAGCGGAAGAAACGCGTTAGGAACTTTCGCATTCGCGGCTGTCTTCATGTCCGTGACATTGCGCACAAATTGCAGGAGTGTCGCCCTCGCTGGTATGGCCATATTTTGCGGCGACCGGTTGCTTAAGTGGGGAACAAATATTTAGCCATGCCGCCTGTGCTGGGCCCCGGCAGGATAGAGCCAAAAAATGCTGGTTTGACGTCGTAAAGTTGATATGCGTGTCAATGACCATGCGGACAAGAAAAGTCGGAGAGCGGACGCCGGGCACAAATTAATGCTGGGATGATGATTTCAAGTTTGTAGATAGTATGGCATTGGCAATAATTCACTTTTCTTTAATCGGTATTCATTCCAATTCCAAAATATCCTCACGTTAAAATTAAACAAAGGCAATGAATTCAGTGAACTTGTTTTATATTTAACATTTCTCGGCCATAACATTGCAATTCAGGCATAATATAAAAATTTACTTTTAACTCATGCACTGGAAGACATCCAAATGAAAATATTCAAAATAATTCATTTACGGATGGATACCTAGCAACTATACTTGGCAACCTTCGTAGTGCAACGGCTTTTGCACGCCGGAAAGATTGCGGGGGAGTTCAATACAGGTTCTAAGTTTGAATATATACCTATATAAATAATAATGACGTTAGTAATTTTAAAAAAATCTGAGTATATATGTATGTATGTACTCGTCTAATGGACCTGAGACTGAAGAGATGCCGCGCTTTGTTGAAGCGGTACGCGAGAAAAAAATATCGGGAAATTCTTTTTTCGGATGAAAAAATGTTTACCGTAGAAGAGAGCTACAACAAACAAATTGATAAGGTGTACGCACACAGTAGTGAAGAAGCGAGCAACCGTATTCCGCGTGTCCAACGAGGTCATTTTCCATCCTCACTCATGGTATGGTTGGGAGTTTCTTATTGGGGCTTAACAGAGGTACATTTTTGTGAGAAAGGTGTAAAAACGAATATAACTTTTCACAGGGGTGGAGTATGAACACTGATCCTTAGCCTGGGGCGGCCTCTAGGAAAAGGCACAAAGTAGATAATATAAGAAAAGGTGACACAACCCTAGTTAGGCGGTAGGGCTTTCAGATGTGCCCTCCTTGTGTTATGTTACGGCATATGTTATCCAGATTCCAGTTTCCCTATACGGACGGCGACTAGCCGCCGTGATCACCCACCGTTCACATAGGCGGGCTGAGATTTTGCTTGCCTCGGTGCCCCAACCTGCAGAAGGGGTAAAAGACCCTTCTGCACTACGGTATCCGCGTCAATCTGGATTCTTACCCAGATTGACTCAGATAGCGAAGTATTAGAGGTGCCCTTAGCGTCGCCAACATCCATAGGCGACGGTAACTGATTACTATTATTAAGTGGGCCGTCAGTCTGCCTCCTGTTCCATAACAATAAAAAGTTACTATTTAAACCGAACACACTGCTGTCCGTATTGGGGCACTGCCTCAGTAAGGCAGGAACACAACATGAGGTTATTATGGTGGAATACTTATAGGCCAGAGGTGGTTGCCATCCAGACAGATTTGCGACCCTAGGTAGGGTTGTTTTGTTGCTTTTTACGACAGGCCCCAGGGGTAAGTATTCTTACCCAGGTCTTGCACGGAGACGACACGCATAGACCCGTGAACAATCAACACACAATGTAAATTCCAATAATTACAGCGCCATCTGGAATGTAATGTTTATATAATCTGTATTGACAGCAATCAGCTTGCTTAGATCAGTTTATCATACATACGCTCGTTCTCTATAAATAAAATACGTTTATGCAATAATTAAGAACAAACAACGCATGTTCGGCTATTGCTTGTGTTGCAAATCGTTTATTTCAATCTCATAAAACACTTTAGTAATAGAATTTAAACTTATTTTACTGATGTGGTTGAGATCGTCTTCTTACAAGCTTCTTCCGTTACAGGAGTGCGTCCGTCTCTGACTTCTTTTTTTCTATAGAAAGACCCATCAGAAAGTATTTAATAATAATCTAATTAAGTTAATAATAATAACTTAATAATAGTTAAAATAAAACTACCCCCCCGAATATAATCACGGCACGGCTACCTCACCGGCTAGCTAGGCTAGTCTTTCAATTGCGAATATTATGTCCTAAGAGCCCGTGAACCCCAGACCATCGTTATTTTATAAAAGCTGAAAGTTTGTCAGCGCGTGCTCCCAACACAGGTGAGAACGATAGACCATTATGAAGTTTGGGTTACCGTGACTTTGGCAGGTAAACGGTACTAAAGGTGTGTAAAATACCGATCTAGACCTTCAGAATATTATTAAAAATCACGTTATTCATTGCCAGACACTTCACATCGTGGCAACCCCTTGTCAGACACCCTTAACGTTCATGAAATTATAATTTTACTTACGTTATAGTATAAAAGCTGATTTTTATATATAATACACCGGCCGACCATAGAAGTCGTCATGACGTGGATCATGATGGCTTCCAATGGTTTATGCAACAACAATAGAATTTCTATGGATCTAAAACATTTTCACGGCGCATCTTTATCATAGCTTCAAACGGTAGATATTTATAGCCCATTGTATTAGCCAGAGTCTGTGTTAGCGTTGTGATGTGTTAGAATCGCGCTTAACACTTTTTGCTAGTTCAAATCGTGACGAATTATTTTAATAGTTAATAAAATAAGAGTACATCAAAGCTTTTTCGGTGGGTAGACTACATTTTCAATTTATTTTATTATTGTCTCGTAAAAAATCGCATTTCCGAGTCCAAAAGAAAAGTGTATATGTAGTATATTAGTTATCTAGTACCCATAACACAAGTGCTCCTTTGCACGCCCGGCTACCAGGTCACCGCGGCATTTGGCTACCGACCCCGAGAAATTTGATTATACGCTCGGCGGACGGGCAGATGAGCAGCTGAGGTCGCAAAACCACGAAGCCACAGACAGGCCAACAGAAGCCGAGATTTGCTCACCTAGCCAAGATGAGCCAATATACCGAGAGCTGTGGTGAAACCACGCCAATCGTGTGGGTGTGCGCTCAGCTTGAGCCACGTTTCCGCCGGGTCTTTCTCCTTGAGTTTATGCCGGGGTAAAGAGTACTAACCCCAAGGTCACAAACTTCCCCAAGGAAATGGTATAGGAAAATAATCCTCTTGTGACACAAGTGATATGCTACTATACTTGGAAACAAAATGGCGTTGTGTTAAATGTCTCAATATATTAATTTTTTTTTGCTGTAGGACAGGCTGATGGCCCGCTTAGAATTTAGTATTTACCGTCGCCTATGGGTGTTTGCAACGCCAGTGGCATCGCGAACATGCTGCTGTCCTATAAGAGTACAAGAACTTGGGTCACTAATGCCGGAACACAAAACAAAGTTACGCTTTACAGTTAAATACGCGGTATACTTAAGACCAAAGGTTGTCGCCATCCAGACGGACTTGGAGCCCTACCTGCTGCAGGAAGCAATAAAAATCTCGCGGACATTAAACCCAAATGTCGTGATAGAATCGATTGACGTATCGATTATGTAGTTATGACGTCATATAACTTAGAACGAAGACATAACATTTGTGACGTCATTAATGGGATTACAGTGGCGTTAATATCAATGTTAAATGTTTTTCTAAGATAATTATTGTGATCGGATGATGGTCGAAAGTCCATCGAATAAATATACTTTTGGTATTATATATTGTTATACGTTGAGAGAGATAGAACGTATGGTCTAAAAAGGGACCCTCTATCGAGACCTATCAATGCATAGGGAACCAACCCAAACTGTTCAGTGGATGGAGGTCTTCAATATTATCACGCTTCGTCACAGGGAGGAGGTGGTAGAGCTTAGGTTTTCGTGACGTAGTTGACATCCTCTAAAGAAACTCTCGTGCTTTTTCGAGCCATATTACAATCAGTATTAATAAAGATAAATATCAATCGATCTTTTTTCATATGCTATACGTATGGTCACCAAGTGGGGTAGGGGGTAAAATTGACAAATGTAATGTAATGGTACATAACTATGTATGTACGTTCCCTTAATATAGGTCTCGCGGGATCAAAAAGCTTAGTAGCATTAAGGGCATAGGGTAAGTGTTGCCATCCAACGCGGTAATGTAGCCAGCGTTTTGAGATTTTTTGTTTGTTTTAAGGTTATTTATATATGGATCTATTGTTGTTGTTATAAGTGCCTCTCCTACAGGAGGTTAGCTGTCAACTATGAGAATCTTTTCCTGTCTTGGGCCAAGCGAAACAGTTTTTCTACGCTTGAGATATTTGTCCACTCTCGGATGTTGCGGAGCCAAGACTTTTTCCTCCGTCCAACTCGCCGTTTACCGCAAACTTTACCCACCATAATGAGCTGGAGCAGCTGGTATCGCTCATGTCTCAACACGTGGCCTAGGTACGTTACTTTAATTTTCTTGACTATGGGCACTCTAATATTTGGGACTTTCTGTGTCCAGCTAATGCAGAGCATTCTACGGTAGCACCACATCTCGAATGCTTATAAACGCTTTTGGGTGTCAGCTGTCAGGGTCCAAGCTTCGCTATCATAAAACACCACTGGCCACACAATGGATCTATTACCTACATACATTCATAAAAAGGGCGAATATCATCAACTCGCTTCTAGAATACAACAATAGTTCAGAATACAAATACTCTTATGCAGCATAAAAATCGAATAAAAGGAGCAATAAGGTGAACAATGACGTCAGTATAGATGTGAGGTGACAATGAAAATCAGCGCTATATTGAAATAATTCTGATGCAGCGCTAATTTTGCTGAGTTGCGAACCTCATTTGTAGAGAATACGTAATATATTTTTATAAAATTCTAAAATTTAAAATGCATTGAGTATTTATTAGTTATATTCACGTTGTTTCCTTCGGAAAATATATTTTTTTTTATTTCGCTCGTCACAATGTGCTCTTATAAACAAACTAATGCGTAATACTTTCAATAACAGCAGTGGAAATGAACTGTGTGTTATCTTGAGATCGTTGTACGTAAAGAGATGATTGCAACGGCTAAGAACATTCATACCATTGGAGTCGCCATAGGGTTTATCACGGCTTTCTAGACTTTACGGTCCATCTGGAGTATCGTGAAATATAGTAAATTATTTATTGTAGTGAAACTTCTTTAGCACCGCTGGTATTATAAAATTCGATGAAAAAGTGACACAAAACATTAATTAAGATTTAGCCTTTTTTATAGCTGGAGTTCAGCAGACAGGCTAGCGCTAGGCGGCCCACCCTAAAGCAGGTGGTCACAGCCACCTATGGACATTTGCAACACCAGAGGCATTACCAACGTGCTGCCTGCCTCTAAGAAATTTTATAACGCTTTTTTGAAAAACCCCATGTCGCACAGCGATGGGAAAACCTCAGTCGGCAGCTCATTCCACATCCGGAGAGTACGCAACTTGAACGTTCTCAAGAACCGTCTCGTACAAGAAACATTCCCATAAGATTGATGTTTCGCGAGAAGAAACCTTTGCCAGACCCGATCGAAGGCCTTAGCGATGTCTAGGCTAACAGCCGAAGCTTCTCCTTTGCTCTCAACGGCTTTAGCCCAACGGTGGGTTAGATAAACCAGGAGATTCCCAGCAGACCGTACATGCCGAAAACCGTATTGGCGATCATTTAGCAGCTGGGAATCCTCCACGCGTAATCCAAGAGTTGCGCGTTGATAATCCGCTCCATCACCCTTGAGAGCAAAGAAGTTATCGCTCTAGGCCTGTAAGTTAGTATAATCACAAGATCGTTTGTACCTTTTCCCATATATAGCCTAGTCAAAAAAAAGTATGTGTGTGTGTGCCATGCACAAATGGCAGAAGTGCAACTTCAGAAAAGTAGATTACATTTCATATATGAGGCTGCTAGAACCCGAGCGGCCTAACTGAATTTTAGCAACTTGTCCTATATATATATATTTTCATAACAAAAATTATCTACAAAACCACCGCGGCTTAAATTGTTAATATGGTCTTGACAATAGATGGCAGCACGAATCCACTTCGGCTTATGTTCAAATTTACTAAAATCAACGTGCCACAATGGCCTATGTACGAGGATTAGGCCATTTTATCACTTGCAAACATCATACCTATTTTATCTGATTCATGTTGCTGATTAAATTATTTAATTAAAAACGAATTATAAAATTATACATTTTTACTTTCCTCTATATTATTAATCATGGTTTTTGTAGTTAGGCTACTTTGGTTCTAGCAACCTCATATTAGTGTATAAAAGCTACGAAAGCCCGAACAAAGAGGAGACTTCTTGTATTCTATCTAATTCTCTCGCAAGCTAAATTCTATTTATGAATACGTTTGTCTATTTTTAGTATCTTTTTTTCGTTTTATCTAATTTTTAAATCACATGTCGCACAATAATAAACTGACCTAACTAAAAAAAAACCTGTTTTTTTGGGAAATAGCAAAAAACGTTTTGTCATTTACGATTTATCCCTTAAATTGACTTATATCTAAATAGCGGTAACTCAGTGTGGGAAAGAGATATCAAAATAAATCTTAGTTTGGCTGATAGAGGGCGTCGATACAATGCTGCCCGTTATTTATTATCTCACTTTAGACCTAAATCGTAATCGGTCAGTTTATGATTAAGCGTGCGATGTGCTAATGAAATTTCACTTTCACCTTTTAGGGCTAGTTTTAAGTTTACTTAGTTCTTTATTTTCCACATTCGTATGAGTGTTAAAGTCCTGAATAAATATTTTTCTTTCTTTCACTTCAATAATTAAATTCCGCTCCCCTCTTTGAATGCTCTAAGCTCTAAATCTCGGTGTTACACTGAAAATCTAACCCCGTCGTGAACAGATAAAAACAAGTCAGCGTTTCACAGCATGTAAACTGACATTCAAGCACAGTACGGTCAGGCGCGCGTGCGTGTACGCATCGAATGTTTATATTTTTTACATTACCATGCACTTGCCGTATGCAATAATATCTATATAGCATAGGTTATCTGTAATTTTTCGTTATTTTCAAAGAGATAATTGCCTCTCTGTGACCATGGTCGAAACTCAGTGCGCCGCGAGACCCGTAAAGGCATACATTATGAGTGATTTATTGAAGACATTCGATTATGATACGAAAAATGATTTTTTCAAAATCGCGATCGCCGTCGCCGGCTTCTATATGGGGATATTTTACCGTATGTGTTTATTTTTTATTTTATTTTATGTATCATTGTTTTATTTTCTGTGTGCGTGTTTTTATAATAATTTTATGCTTTGATTTTTTTTGTGAAGACATTAATAATGTGTTTACTCTCGTCAATTTTATATTTTAATATATTGATTTTTAATTAATAAAAATTAAAATAATACTATAGTAATTTTGTTCACAACATTTTAAAAGTTGAAGTAGATTTTTTTGATCTTCTAACTTAGAAATAAATAAATAAGAGTGCCCTGTACGAAAACTAGCTACGCGTTTCGTCTTCGCATGGATATTTAGGATTTTTTTCATCAGGTCTATAGCTATCCTAATTTTGAAATAGTAATATATATTAATAATAACAGCTTTGAGTTGTTATCACGTTCCACTACAGGGCGTTTTGGCTGTCCATTGAGTAAACACGTCTTATTTACCCAAGGCGGATGGATTATCATGTTAAACGCTGCACACCGGTGATCTAGGTGTGCAGCGTAATATATATATGTATAATAAAATAATAAATATCGTCATTTTTTAATGCTGTAGGACATCAGACAGGCTGACGGCCCACTGAGAATTTAGCAGTTACCGTCGCCTATGGGTGTTTGTAACGTCAGTGGCATCACGAACACGCTGCTGTCCCATAAGGGTACAGGAACTTGGGTCACTAATGCCGGAACACAACACAAGGTTATTATGGCGGCATACTTAAGACCAAAGGTGGTCGCCATCCAGACGGGCTTGCGGCCCTACCACGTAACAAATAGTAGAATAATGACGGTTTTGAAAAAAAGTACTAATTTCACTTTTTACCGCACTCCTTTTTTTGGATACTACATAGTCCAAATATTATTGCTACATTTAAGAAAATATTATATGTATTTTGGATTTGAAATGAATCAGTCGGTAAAATAACGGATATGATAGGCGGATAGGCGCTCATAGTAAAATGACGTTTGTGTATTTTCGAAATGGCTGCCCTGTAAAGTTTAATATATGTCAGATCCGTCACTATTCTACGATTATGACGACATGTTATACAAATTAGGCATTATTAGGAAAACTGCCTAAGCGGTGAATATCATTATCGTAATCAAATTTATAATCTTTAGATTGGTAATGTCACTGAGGGTAATAAGCCGTCAGGAACTTTTTGACTAGAACCACACGACTATAATAATAACAGGCCATAACTTTCCATTGCTGGTTTGCCTATATAGGGAGCCATTTCACTTTGTCCAAGGCAAAATGGTGGGTTACACATACCGGAGGATCTACGATCGTAGAATCCGAACCCAAAATTAATAAACAAAATTTCATTGAGGACATTGTATATTAATATATTATGTTTCATATGATGATGAAATTATGAGTTTATTTTAATAACTCATTGTATACATACATATACATACATAAATGTAATTACTTATGTATGTTTGTAATGATCTGATCCATGAACTTTCTTGTCAAGTTGACATGATAACATATATAATATTACATATTTATTAATTTTAAATAAATTTAAATTTACCTAATTTAATTTAAAAGGAAATCTCCGTGGAGCAGTTTTCGCAATTCGGAACACCTGCGGAGGTAACGCTCACTCGCGAGCCAGCGGGCCAGTTTATCCGTGAGCCCAGCTGGTAGGAAAACAGTGGGATTTTTAGTAGATAGTCGGATATTGGCAATCTTTCTCGGATTACCACATAGCACTCAGTCCTCCTGGGTCAACGGCACCCTTTTTTTTTATTGCTGTAGGACAGCAGACAGGCTGACACAAGTTGCAACACCAGTGGCATCGCCAACACGCTGTTGTCCCATAAGGGTACAGGAACTTGGGTCACTAATGACGGAACACAACACAAAGTTACTATGGTGGCATACTTAAGAAAGGTGGTCGCCATCCAGATGAACTTTGGGCCCTACGACGTAACTAGGGTGGGTTTGATTTGTCGCCTTTTACGACAGGCCGACCCCGGCCGCAGGGGTCAGTATTCTTTCTCCACCCCTGCAGGGATCTATTAGAGTTTACCCCGAAAATACCGCGTTTAATTCGCCCTCGAGTATGATTGTTTATTTATAATATGTATTTATTTAAAGCTACTAATTTATATGTATGTAAGCAGTATATCACACAAATTGTCACAGTATTCTGGACGGAAATCAAATCTACTGTCACTTTTACACTCTTCTTGGGATTTCATCATTATCAGCCTATCAAAGTCTCCTAAGGCTTGCCCATAGAGTCCTATTATGGTCTCGATGCATCCAGCCCTTGCCAGCCATTCTTAGCAAATCGTCGCTCTACCTTCTTTCTACTTCTACGTCCTTTATAGGGTTTACCAGTTAACAAATATTCAGTCCAAATAAATTTGATTCAGCTGAATCCAACTGACGAATGATATTTTGTCACGTTTTAATGAGAGCAAATATAAACAAGCATTTAAATCCAATATAAGCAGTTTTGCTGTTGAACAACGGCAGTGGACTTTATGAATATTATAATCATATTTAATATTATAAATGTGAAAGTAAGTTTGTTTGTTACGCTTTCACGCGAAAACTACTTAACCGATCATCATGAAACTTTGTACACAATCTTGGAAGTATTAGAAGTAAAATAGGATACTTTTCATTGAAAAAAAATTTTTTTTACGAAGATAATTAATTATCTTTTCTTGTTGTTGTAGTTTGTTTCTTTGATACGCTTTCACACCTAAACCGCTGAACCAATTTTGATGAATTTCGGTATAGTTATAGATTGGACCTTGGAGAAGGACATAGGCTACTTTTTTAAAAATTCATATAGCCGGGTCAACTAGTCTTCTATATAAATAAAATGATACAGATCTGCAGTTGTGCGCGCATCAGGATAAAACTGCTGGATATTTTTCAATAAACTTTTCTAAGTTTTATTTCTTCGACACTTGGCACTTATCTAAAAAAAATGCGATGTCTTCATTTAGTATAAAGTTATTAAAGTTTTAAGAAATAATGATTTTTTCTTGCCGCGGAAAAGTGGGACAAGCAGTGTAGCGCGCATGTGTTCGAAAACTTCTCATATTTTTTCGATTTATTTTTTCTGTTATTCGACCAACGAACAGCAGACAGGCTGATGGTCCACTTGATAGTAAGCAGCTACCGCCGCCTATGGATGTCCGACGTCTAGAGAATACAATCCCGGGACCCCGGATTATCGAATTATCGCAGGTTGGAATTAGCGAGAGTCGTCTGTATATCATTCTCGTAGCCACGTGCCCGAATTCAAGGGATATATTAAGTATATAATGGGAATGATACCCGTAAGGTAAAACCAATGAGCCTGTAACCACAACGACCGCAGTGAATTTCCTCATCGATCTAAGGCGATTATGTAATGTGCAATAAAATTCAAACTATATTAATGAATATAGGAAAGTAGAGATGGTCTTAATCGATTGTTTTGTTTAAGTAAATGTTAAATATACTCGATTAAACATTAATTAATGGTACGGAATAGTACAATACTTCGTCGTAGTGTGGCGATTCCTTTTATTGCTGAGGAACATCAGACAAGCTGACGTGCTTAATAGTGAGCAGTTACAGAACACGCTGTAGTTTGGTTCCGTGCCCGGGCAAGGGATTACGGAAGCCATATTCGCACTTCGCCAACTGTGGGAGAAATACAGAAGTGCACATAAGAACCTGCACATTTTATTCGTTGACCTCGAAAAGGTATATGATCGGGTTCCTAGAAAGGTTTTGTGATGGGCCAAGAAAGCAAAAGGAGTGCTTGTGAAGTATTTGCCATCTTATTTGCGTGATGTACGATAAGGCAAGTACACACGTCCGGTCCCTAGTTGGCGTCACAGACGAGTTCAGAGTAGCGATGGGTTTACACCAAGGATCGGCTCTTAGCCCTTATCTGTTCCTCTTGGTGGTAAAGAAAAGATGTTGTGCCGACCCCACATAGTTTGGGATAAGAGCAGGAAGAAAAAGAAGATAGAGGTCTGCAGTTGTGCGTACATCACGGAAAAACTACTGGATAGATTTCAATTAGATTTTCTAAGTTTTATTTCTTAGACACTCACTGCCTTTATCTAAAAAATATATTGCGATATCTTAATATAAAGTTATTAACGTTCAACGATTTTTGTGAGCACTACGTGTTCAGTTATGTGTGTTTACTTGCCCCGGGGAAGTGGGGCAAGCGGTGTAGCGCGCATGCTTACGAAGTCGCGGGTATCAGCTAGTTTGTACATAAATATTTTCAATTGCAAATAACATTGATTCGTATAAATATTAAGTGATTGTTTTTATGAAGTATGTCAGTAGTTTGTCCGGTCATCGAATTATTATTGTATTCTATGTGTAAATATTTTATTTGAAATGCTTGAAACGTCATTATTTAGAACTTACTTGTGTAATGGGTAATTCTACCTAACGCTTGTAAGGGTTCCACCAAGGTTTCTATCCAAGCCAAGTTTCTTCGATTAGAAATACAGCGTTGCCTGTAGATAATAATGAATACTTGTTATTAACGGCCCCGATGTCCCATTGTCATGGAGAGTGAATATGGTCATAAGGGAATCTACTCATACTATGTGGGGGGTCTTCGAGATACCACGTTTGGTCACATGCTTTAATTTTTGTCACGTAGTCAATATCCCGTGAAGAAAATATCGCTCTTTTTCGAACTATATTCAAATATAGCGCGCAGTATTTAGCGCTGTAATAATAAAGTCAAATAAATAATAATAAATACATTAAGACATTTCACACAACGCCATCTATTCCCAAACTTAGTTGAGTAGTACTTGTGTTATGGGTATTAGAGAATTGATATACTATATAACAAAAAAAATGTATATATTATATACTTTTTTTTTGTAAATAATTATATATGATACATAAACACCGAGATGCTGGACGGGATTGGAATCCGTGACCTCCGCAAGCGTACCGACGTGCGTTAGCCGTTACGACAGGAGGTCGTCAACTAAAAATATGAGGCAATTTTTTTAATGCTATAGGACAGCAGACTGGCTAACGACTTGCTTAGAATTTAGCAGTTACCTTCGCCTATGGATGTTTGCAACGCCAGTGGCATCGCAAACACGCTACTGTCCCATAAGGGTACAGGAACTTGGGTCTCTAATGCCGGAACACAATACAAGGTTATTATGGCGGCATACTTAAGACCAAAGGTGGTCGCCATCCAGACGGACTTGAGGCCCTACCACGTAGCTAGGGTGGGTTGTTTTGTCGCCTTTTACGACAGGCTGACCCCGGCCGCAGAGGTTAGTATTCTTTCTCTGCCCCTGCACGGATAGTTATTATTTTTTAATTATCTGTTTTCAAAACTGAAAATTAGAGGGGGTATTCTCATATGCTACGTATGGTCACCACGGGAAGTGAGGGGGTAAAAATTATCAAAAACAGGTCCCGTGGTATAATGGGTTTGATCCCTAACACAGACTTATCTGCAGTTAGTCCACAACATTTTTGGAGTTTACTCCTTAAGAATCGATTTTCATATATAAGGCGCCCGGTATGAGAAAAATGTGAGAGTAAACAAAGCAATAAAAAAAGTAAGTGAGACCACGTTACGTTTTTGGTGCGCGTGCACCGGAACACACTAAACAAAACAAAACGATGTATCTCTCAAGGCAAAAATTACTTTATTTGTTACAACATAAGGTTGTTATTTCACTCATATAAAGGCGTCCGCGTCACTCCTTACATCCGATGCAGCACTAAAGCTCTTTCTTGTGTCGCCTTTTTTACTGTTGAGGAACAGCATACAGGCTGACGGTCCATTTAATAGTAAGTACTTAGTTACCGTCGCCTGTGGATGCTTGCGAAGCTTGAGGCACAGCGAACACGCTTCTGTTTTCTATTGGGCCTTCACAACCGGCCAGGTTTTTTTTATTGCTGTGGGACAGCAGACAGACTGACAGCTCATTTAATAGCAGTTACCGTCGTCTATGAATTTTATATACATATACTTTGACTTCGTAATCTATGCCACCAGACGCGTGATCCATCTCAAGTTTAACCTGATACGTGCGCTTGAGCGAGTCATAATAATAATAAATGAATATTGCAACAATTCACGCAGCGCCATCTATTCCCCAAGTTAGCAGCAGAGATTGTGTTATAGGTACTTCACAACCGATATATAAGTAAGTTGTGTTTATATGCTTTTCTTTTGTAAATAACATATTATACATAAACACGCTGACTTGGACTTGAAATGAGGCTTAAATAAACCAAATCCATGTGTTCCACACTCATTTGTAGTATAGTTCTATAGTTATAGGCCAAATATTTGGATATCCGTCACATATTCCGTTGAGAATATTCTACTTACAAGTTTATACACTTGGTTTGTTTTAAATTCACTATTATCAAATCGGTTATCATTTTCACAAAACAATCGTGTATCGTTTGTTTTAAGAAAACTTATCTTATAAATCCAATGTCAGAGAGAGGCGTAAGCGGTCACGTATGTTTATGTGCTGAAGCTTTGCGTGTCATTTTAGTTCATTATTATTATTACTGGTTTTATTGGATGGAGAAATAGATTTTGTGGGTTATGTACCTAAGTGGCTCTCGAATCACCGTGAAGGGACGGAGTTAAATTACTGACCCCCTGCGGTTGGAGGCGGCTTGTAAAAGCGACAAAGAAACGACCACACCTGACCTAAATATGTCACCATAATAATTGTGTGTGCGGCATAAGTGTATACATGCAGTGGTAACGTGTCAGCGGTGTCCCTGGCATCGCTAACATCTATAGACGATGGTAACTGCTTATTATTAAGTTGGCCCTCAGCCTGTCTGCTCTTTCACAGCAATAAAAACATACGTAAATAACTTTAATTTAAAAAAAACCTACTAGAGTTACGAGTTATTAAAGAAAACACTAATTCGTAATTGTAATACTATATACATACTAGCTGACCCGGCAAACGTTGTTCTGCCATATAAATAATAAAATATCAAAAAATGTCGATGTTAAAGAAGTTTTCACTTCACAAAATAAAGTAAAAGCAGGGGTATAAAAACCTTTGTTTGTACACCTATCCCCCAATTTTCACGGTACGTGATATTTACACGGTTTTAATTTTATTTTACTTAAATAACCGATCGTTTCACATGATTTTTCATATTAAAATCGGAACTTATATTTTATACGGTTTTGTCAGGACGGTTCTGTCTTCAGTGTAAATCGGATGATAGGAGTATTTGTCTGCTGAAGTGTAAACAAAATTCACACTGACTTTAACATATAATAATTAATAAAATAAAGTGATTATTATTATATACCAAGAAAGAAGACAAAAGTATTAATAATAAATGTTTCGAAACCGCAGCAGGTTAATGTCTGAGAAAATCCGTGTTCATATGCACGTATCTCACTCAAAGTAAAACGGCATAACTGCTCCTGATGACGCATCGAGATGTAAACAAACAAATATTAACACGCTTTCATCGTCCTACTTGTTATTTAAAAAAAAAGAACAATGGCGGGAAACAAAGAACTCGGCGATCTGGTACCTTCCGATTTGGTTTTTTTTTGTGCTGATTAACAACAGATAGGCTGGCGACCCACTTAATAGTAAGTAGTTACCGTCACCTATAGATGTTTGTGACGCCAGGGGCACCGCGAACATGCTGCTGTCGCGTAAGGGTACAGGAACCAAGGTCACTAATGCTGGAACACAACACAAGGTTATTATGGCGGCGTACTTATAGACTAAGCGTGGTTACCATCCAGACGGGCTTGGAGCCTTACCACGTAGCTAGGGTGTCTTTTTACGACGAGCCGATCCCGGCAGCAGAGGTTAGTGTTCTTACTCCGTCCCTGCACGGAGTAAAAGCTTTTAGGGTACAAGGTTAGACTGTAGGTCGCACTCTAAAATGTAAATTAAATTAAACTTATTCCAGCTAACATCATTTATAACACGTTAACGTCGTTAACGTTAACAACATTAGCGATCTCCTTAACGCAATGACTTTCGAATATCGGAGCGCCTTTGGGTTTCGAATCCCTTTCGCAGTCTATGTGTCTATAATATGTGTTTAATTTAAAAAGAAAATTAGTCTAATGCCCATAACATAAGTTCTATGTCACTTTGGGATTAGATGGCGCTGTGTGTATTGTGCAAATATATTTATTTATCTATACAAATAAATAAAATTGGAGTGTCTGTTTGTAATATTAAAATAACCGCTTTTTACTAAGTGCATTCGGACGTATACACGGTACATAATATACCAAAACAACATTTTTTGCATTTTTGTGTCTGTCTGTCTTTTTGTTCCGGCTAATCTCTGAAATGGTTGCACCGATTTTGACGGGTCTTTCACTGGCAGATAGCTGATGTAACAAGGAGTAACTTAGGCTATTTTTATTGTAGACAAAAAATAATAGTTTTTGTTAAAAATGATAAGTTTCGGAAATTTCATATTCTAATTTTAGTTGACCTCAGATTTATATGAAATAGGGTTCAGCTTAAGCTGGACTATGTAAGTTCGAACGCACGTATTCCGGAGGCACATGGCGTAGATGCATTCGATAACACTGACTGTTTGCATATTTCATTTATTTATATTTTAGGGTTTATAGGGCTTGTAATCCAAAATAAACCATAAGATTTATCCAAAAAATGCTGCCCAAAGTCACTATTCCACGCGGACGGAGTCGCGGGCACAGCTAATTTAAATATAAAATTTTTTCTTAACGCAAAATAATAGATTCAGGCTCTTAAGTGGAGCATTAGTATGCTATATGGATTACCAATTAATTCTCTTTTTCACAAATTTGAGGTCCAGCATTTAAAGCCATTATTAACTATCGTAAATAATATCGGACAGTTTTATTATATTATCTTGTTATCTGTTAAACTCGTGTATACAGTGTGCTTAAAAAAGAAATGTATACGCGGAATGTTCTAGAACTTTAAAATGAAACCTTCTTATCCGTACAGGGGCGGAGAAAGAATACGACCTCTGCGACCGGAGTCGGCCCGACGTAAAAGGCGACATAACAACCCACCCTAGCTACATGGTAGGGCCCCAAGCCCGTCTGGATGGCGATCACCCTTGATCTTAAATATGTCGCCATAGTAACCGCCATAGTAGTGTAGTGTTCCGGCATTAATGACCCAGGTTCCTGTAACCCTGTGGAACAGCAGCGTGTTCGCGATGCCACTGGCATTGCAAACACCCATAGGCGACGGTATCTGCTAAATTCTAAGTGGGCCGTCAGCCTGTTTGCTGCCTGCCCTACAGCCTTAAAAAAAAACTAAAATACTACGTATATAATTCGGAAATGCTATGTTAGTCAACCCGCAGTTCGCGGGCCGTTTGCGGCTCTCGCCTGGTGCTTAGTCCAGGCACGCAATATTATTTATTATATCTAAAATTATTTCCGTAATAAAATCTCCTCCACGCTTTTTAGAATAATAACATTAATTTTCTCGTCAGTAATTATTTATTCTTATGTTAAGAATTATTTTTTCTTTTCAGTTTAATTAATTATAAAAAAGCATGTTATTTAGTTTTTGAAACTATAAGTTTTACTTGTAACTATAAGTGTGCATGTACATTTGGATTCACGCGGCATGCTCTGAATTAATGAAGACAAATTTAATATGAACCAATTTTTTTTTACTCTCGCTAAAATGAATAAAATCCGTATTTATGAGTTACTAAGTAAAAACCAGAGGGAGGGAAGTATTCTCATACATTTTACTTAATCTGTTTTATGTGCATAGTAAATATTTAAGAATTCTTGTCTAAAGTGTTTTACCCTGATTCATTTGATGATTTACAGATCTAGTCCGTGTTACTTACTGACTCTCCTCGCATGACTAAATTAATTCCCCTCTTTTTGTGGTGGGCTCGTCCAATTTCCTTTTTTGTCAATTTCCAAAAGTCTGTTTTCCTTGTTGCGTCCATTGAAGAACGTTATTTACCACTTATATTTAAATTTTTTTATTAATTCATTATAAATTGAGTTATTATGAATTCAGTATACAATGTAAATTTCGCTAGAGTCCGTTTTTACATATGACATTTGACCTGGCAGGTGTTTAATCACCCAATACATAAAATTAATAAGACAATAAATGGACTATCAACTGTTCTTAAATTTATTAAACAAAAGCATTATCATTTATTAAAATACTATCTTTTTTATTTTTTCATCGACCTGTATACATACATGTTATCTCTTTAAATAAACAAAAGTTGAAGGACGCGCTCGAAATATTCTTATGTATTACAAAGATAATGTAAATAAGTTGTAATAGTTCATTGATAATAAATTATCAAAATTCAATGTCGTCCATTGTCGTCCTTGCAGCGGTCATTTACCTTTTCTATAAAGCTAACAATATATTGCCATATCTTCATTTGGGTAATATAAAGTTATTTAAGTTTGAAGAAACAACGATTTGACGTGTGTTTCCTTGCCGCGGGGAAGTGGGGCAAGCGGCGTGGCGCGCATGCGCCGCGGTTATCATTGTAATAAATATAATTATTATTGAGACAATTCACACAACGCCATCTAGTCCCTAAGTAAGTAGCATAGCACTTGTGTTATGTACTTACTTATGTATTAATATACTACATATATGATTTTCTTTTGTAAATAAATACATATACATAAAACACCTAGACGCGAAATGGGAATTGAATCCGTTACCTCCGTAAGCGCACTGAAGTGCGTTGGCCGTTTCGCCACGGAGGTCGTTAAATTAGGGTTTTATATTAGGATATTATGGAATCCTTGTATTGTCTTCGGTGCTTAATAAGTATGCAGTTTCAAATAATACGATTTTATGTTACTAGCCCCTCCCGCTTCGCTAGTCGAATAACAGAATTTTATTTTCATGAGGTTCTATTTTTTTTCTAAAACTATATTTTTTTTTCTAAAATAAAAGTAACCTAAGTTACTCCCTGTATATCAGCTATTTTCCAGTGAAAGTCCCGTCAAAATCGGTCCAGAAATTTCAGAGATTAGCCAAAACAAACAGGCAGACAGACAGGCAAAAATTGTAGAAAATGTTGTTTTGGTATATGTACCGTGTATACACACATCCAAATGCACTTAGTAAAAAGGGGTTATTTTAATATTACACAGACACTCCAATTTTATTTATTTGTAAAGATTACCCGTTGCCGCCTGCTTCGCTGGTCGAATAACAGAAAAAAGTAAATCGAAAAATATAATACGTTTTCGTACGCATGCGCGCTACACCGCGGCAAGAAAACACACTAATTCTTAAAACTTTAATAACTTTATATTAAATGGAGATATCGCAATTATTTAATTTAGATAAGGGCCAGGTGTGTGGAAAATAAAACTTCGAAAATTTAATTGAAATATATCCAATAGTTTTGCTGTGATGCGCGCACAACTGGAGATCTCTATCAATTTATTTATATAGATACTGATGAGGATCACCAGAAGTTAGAAATGAAGCTGTAACGTACTCCTGTGTTGCAAACCTGGTGCTGAGCAACTATCTGAGGTCTATTTCACAAAAAAGGAAATTATACCAAATACGAAGATATATATAGATATTTTGTCCTCCGCCGGTATCGAACTTGCAGACCGCACAATCAATTCGAACATAACTTTGTTCGTTACACTTTGTACCGGATCTAAGATAAAAATGCACGTCCCTGGCTGTTTCCACTGCGGTTCATTCATCTGAATATCTCGTCTGTTATCTTGTCCACTCGTTCAATGTTAATTTTTATCGTTAGAAAACTCCAGCATCCGTTACATCTGTATCTTCGGTAGGCTGTTTTTTTATTGCTGCTGTCCCATAAGGGTACAGGAACTTGGGTCACTAATGCCGGAACACAATACAAGGTTATTATGGCGGCATACTTAAGACCAAAGGTGGTCGCCATCCAGACGGGCTTGAGGCCCTAACAGGTAGCTAGGATGGGTTGTTTTGTCGGCTTTTACGAGAGGCCGACCCCGGCCGCAGAGGTTAGTATTCTATCTCTGCCCCTATACGGATATAAAGTTGATAATAATAGATATATATATATATATATATATATATATATATATATATATATATATATATATATATATATATATATATATATATATAAATACATTGTCACATTTGTCAAAGTGATGGTGAAGTTGATACATAAAAAGTGTATACATAAAAAGTAGCTATCTATATACCTAGTCAGGTCATAAGTATAGTCACACAGTAAAAACTTTTCTTTTAGAATGCTGGCCACAAAAAAGTTTATTGAATTAGAATTTCGAATTGTTCATGAAAATAAAAATGTATAACTTTTAGAATTTTACTCATTTTTAAATATGGAGTGGACGCTTAAAGAAGACCGTGTTGCAGTTATTGCGTTGCATCGTTGCGGTTACGCGCCAATTCAAATTTTTAACATACTGAAAAATTTGAATATTACCAAAAGATTCGTTTATCGTACCATCAAACGATACAATGAAGACTCTAGTGTAGATGACAGGTCAAGAAGTGGTCGCCCTCGGTCTGTTAGGACTCCAGCAGTGATAAAAGCTGTGAAGGCACGAATTCAAAGAAATCTCAAACGTAAGCAGAAACTGTTGGCCCTTCAGATGGGGTTAAGCAGAACCACGGTGAAAAGGGTGTTAAATGAAGACTTAGGGCTTCGGGCATATCGAAGAAAAACAGGACATCGTTTGAATGCTCGTCTAATGGACCTGAGACTGAAGAGATGCCGCGCTTTGTTGAAGCGGTACGCGGGAAAAAAATATCGGGAAATTCTTTTTTCGGATGAAAAAATGTTTACCGTAGAAGAGAGCTACAACAAACAAAATGATAAGGTGTACGCACACAGTAGTGAAGAAGCGAGCAACCGTATTCCGCGTGTCCAACGAGGTCATTTTCCATCCTCGCTCATGGTATGGTTGGGAGTTTCTTATTGAGGCTTAACAGAGGTACATTTTTGTGAGAAAGGTGTAAAAACGAATGCTGTTGTGTATCAAAATACAGTCCTGACGAACCTTGTGGAACCTGTTTCTCATACCATGTTCAATAACAGGCACTGGGTATTCCAACAAGATTCGGCGCCAGCTCATAGAGCGAAGAGCACACAAGACTGGCTGGCGGCGCGTGAAATCGACTTCATCCGGCACGAAGACTGGCCCTCCTCCAGTCCAGATTTGAATTCGTTAGATTACAAGATATGACAACACTTGGAGGAAAAGGCGTGCTCAAAGCCTCATCCCAATTTGGAGTCACTCAAGACATCCTTGATTAAGGCAGCCGCCGATATTGACATGGACCTCGTTCGTGCTGCGATAGACAACTGGCCGCGCAGATTGAAGGCTTGTATTCAAAATCACGGAGGTCATTTTGAATAAACTTTAATGTCATAAGAATCTATGTTTTGTTAAGTTCATTTTGGTATATGAATGGTTACATAATTAATAAACTTGTTACAATTATTTTACATTAAACATGTGACAGAATTTATGACCTGACTAGGTATTATATTCGTAGCTACGCGAAAAGCGTTTAATTGAAAACGAATAAAAAGAAACAGTTTGCGCAAGCGCGTTTTCTCCGCGCAGGGGAGGAGTGAGAGTACCAACCCCTGCGTCCGGGGGCGGCTTCGTAAAAGGTGACAAAACAAACCCTAGCTACGTGATACGGCTCCAAGCCGGTCTGGACGCCAACCACCCTTGGTTGATAAGTATGCCGCGATAATAACCTTGTGTTGTGTTCCGACATTGACCCAGGTTTCAGTTTCTTAACACGGACGGTAGAGTTTCAATCATCCATAGACTAATTAATAACTGATATCAACAATCAACTACGCCGTTAGATGCTCTACTGTTTCACATTTAAAAAAATCTATGAAACAGCAGACAGGCTAACAACCGTCGCTTGTAGATGTTTGCGACACCATGGGTACCGCTGATATGCTAACGGCCGCGTATAATGACGTCCTTTTCAAAGTACCCCATGTAGATTTTTTTACTGCTAAGAAACTGCAGACAGGCTGACTGCCCACTTAATAGTAAGCAGTTACCGTCGCCTATGGATGTTTGCGACACTAGGGGCACCGCAATCACGTTGCTGTTCCCATAGGGGTATTTTAATTTGGGTCACTAATGCTTGAACACAACATACGGTTATTATGGCGGGATACCTAGGTCTGTACCTAGGGTGATTACATACCATTCAGACGGGCTTGGGACCTACCACTTAGCTAGGGTTATTTTGTCGCTTCAACTCAAAGCTCATTCCATATCCGCACTGTGCGCTAAATAAACGTTTTGGTGCGTGTTTATCTACTCTATCTATATATATATATATATATATATATATATATATATATATATATATATATATATATATATATATATATATATATATATATATATATACCTAGTCAGGTCATAAATTCTGTCACATGTTTAATGTAAAATAATTGTAACAAGTTTATTAATTATGTAACCATTCATATACCAAAATGAACTTAACAAAACATAGATTCTTATGACATTAAAGTTTATTCAAAATGACTTCCGTGATTTTGAATACAAGCCTTCAATCTGCGCGGCCAGTTGTCTATCGCAGCACGAACGAGGTCCATGTCAATATCGGCGGCTGCCTTAATCAAGGATGTCTTGAGTGACTCCAAATTGGGATGAGGCTTTGAGCACGCCTTTTCCTCCAAGTGTTGCCATATCTTGTAATCTAACGGATTCAAATCTGGACTGGAGGAGGGCCAGTCTTCGTGCCGGATGAAGTCGATTTCACGCGCCGCCAGCCAGTCTTGTGTGCTCTTCGCTCTATGAGCTGGCGCCGAATCTTGTTGGAATACCCAGTGCCTGTTATTGAACATGGTATGAGAAACAGGTTCCACAAGGTTCGTCAGGACTGTATTTTGATACACAACAGCATTCGTTTTTACACCTTTCTCACAAAAATGTACCTTTGTTAAGCCCCAATAAGAAACTCCCAACCATACCATGAGCGAGGATGGAAAATGACCTCGTTGGACACGCGGAATACGGTTGCTCGCTTCTTCACTACTGTGTGCGTACACCTTATCATTTTGTTTGTTGTAGCTCTCTTCTACGGTAAACATTTTTTCATCCGAAAAAAGAATTTCCCGATATTTTTTTCCCGCGTACCGCTTCAACAAAGCGCGGCATCTCTTCAGTCTCAGGTCCATTAGACGAGCATTCAAACGATGTCCTGTTTTTCTTCGATATGCCCGAAGCCCTAAGTCTTCATTTAACACCGTTTTCACCGTGGTTCTGCTTAACCCCATCTGAAGGGCCAACAGTTTCTGCTTACGTTTGGGATTTCTTTGAATTCGTGCCTTCACAGCTTTTATCACTGCTGGAGTCCTAACAGACCGAGGGCGACCACTTCTTGACCTGTCATCTACACTAGAGTCTTCATTGTATCGTTTGATGGTACGATAAACGAATCTTTTGGTAATATTCAAATTTTTCAGTATGTTAAAAATTTGAATTGGCGCGTAACCGCAACGATGCAACGCAATAACTGCAACACGGTCTTCTTTAAGCGTCCACTCCATATTTAAAAATGAGTAAAATTCTAAAAGTTATACATTTTTATTTTCATGAACAATTCGAAATTCTAATTCAATAAACTTTTTTGTGGCCAGCATTCTAAAAGAAAAGTTTTTACTGTGTGACTATACTTATGACCTGACTAGGTATAGATAGAGTAGGTTTTATTTAATCTCTCCCTACCCCAAAAAATGCAGATGTATCTAGCAACATACTTTCTATCAGTTGGAGAAATTCCATGACAACAGCGATGCCTTCTTCCTGACAAATATATTTTTTTTTAATTATAAAATTATAATGTCAAAATCGTTTTAATAACTTGCATATACATATGGGGCCGTCCATTAATCACGTTATTTTTTTTGGAATTTTTTAACCCCCCCTCCCCCTTGGTGATACATGAAGAGGTTTAAGATACCCCCCCCCCCTTTTTCCCCTATATCAGGTGTATTTTTTAGTACCTACAAAGGATCTTTATTTTAAGAATCATCTAATTTTATTATAGAAAATTAAAGACAAAAATAATAACGTTTAGAGGTAGACAGAAAGGTTGTTTTTGACTGACAAAAATAATGAAAGAAATGCGAAAAACTTTTTTATACTAATACATGACCAATGAACATAATTTAATGTACAGTAAGCTCGGACCACGGATTAGCAAGACTTTTTTCAACACCAATAACTGGATAAGCATCTTGCAAGTCAGTTGTTGGCACAGTGCTAAATTCGATTTTGTACGCGTTTGCCGAAAAAATAAATACACGTGATATATCATCCTCCCCCCCCCTTGTGATATTTTGTGATTTTTATGGACCCCTTCCCCCCCTTTCGAGCCTCACGTGATTAATGGACAGCCCCTATACTGCATAAATGTCATGAGTAAAAATGCAGATAGTTAACTTCTTTTTGAGCTCGTTTTTATTCATGAAATACACCGATACACCTGTTGAGCCGTTGCCATGGCCTTTAATTGCAATTATCAGTCATTTGTGCGAAACATCGCCTCGTCCTAACGATACCCTATTAACTTCGAGGTAAATCGATCTACGACAGGTTTCACTTTATTTATATCGACAGTTAATTTTTTTGTTGTTTTTGTATGCAACGGCTATATTTAATCGACCGTTACGTTACATATTTTAAATTGTATTCGTGGATCACTAATAATATATTTAAATTTATTACCTAGAGAAAAGTTAATAATTTAATTAAATTGATTGTTTTTATTTATATAGCTCTAACAAATCGGTGGGATGTGCATCAAACATTTTGACCACATCTACAAAAAAATATTTATGTGTTAAAAAAAAAGCAGGAACAATACAGGAATACTTTAGCTTCTAGTTTCGGCTCGCATCATTTTCCGGCACTCCGGCGAAAGATGAAGGAGTCCTGGGCAGGTTTCTAGTGGGTGTCTGACTCGCCTCCTCGATATAAAAATGTGAATAGTTTCGGTTCTAATCCCACACCTCCAGTCGTAGCCCCGCACGGCTGGTAGAATTGTATTTTTTCTCCTCTGGAAAAATACTTTAGCTTGCATAGTAACTTAAAGCAATAATAAGATAACACGATCAATAAAAACATCCGTTTAACTGAACTAGGACAAATCGAAAGATTCAATAGAATCGAGATAGCAACTGCCAACCCACAGTTACCATTATAGCTAGCTACCAAAGCTTTTGTTAAGTTAAACAGTGATAACCTCTGACACCGATCACTTGGCTTATGTTTGATTAATGCATATCATTAAAACTACTTTTACGGATTTTATGCCCGTATTTATATTGATAAATAATTATATCTAGGTATGTGTGCAAATATGATCACATTTCTGAATTTCGTAATAAGCTCAAATGGCTCCCTATCCGCCTTCGCCGAAATGCTCGTATTGTACATATTATACAATATAAAATACATACTTTTCTGTTCCCAAAGCCCTTATTAAAGCCCTATTTAAGAGAGAGGTTTAAGTTCTTTCAAGACAATACACCAAGACATTTGAGGTCATCAGCAACTTTAGTTACACTTTTTTCTTCTAAAAGCTAAGCCTGTTGGGGCATCAGACGACGCAACAGCGACACCAGTCGGAGGTTACTTATACCATTGCATACTACACAGTTTTATAACAAATCGTTTGCCTTCCAAGCTGTAAGACTGTGAAATGTGTTACCACTTGATGTAAGAAGTGCCAAATCCCTTATGTCCTTTAATAGGTTGGTCAAAGAGTAAATGTTAATGTGCAAGTGTGTATATACATATATACACTCTCAAGAGGTTGTCTGCAAGAAATTGCTCACAGCGATAAAACCGCCAATTGTACTATATTTGTCTGTATTTTCTTGTTGTAACGTCGATCATAATGAGTGCTCATAATTCCGTCAATCTAATTTTAATTGTTATAAAAGAAAAAAGGGAAGTTATTTCTCGAGCCAACGTTTTGTATTGGAAACGTTAGTAGATTTTTGACTTATTTCTAGCATGCATATCTCGGTACATGCTGAATTGTGAAATCAATCTCGGGCCCTCTGGTTTTCACTTGTTTATCTGTAAAGTAATGTTACGTTTTCATTTATAAAAAGTCGTTGACAGATGACAATGAGTTTTCGCGGTGTTTCCGAGCACTGCAATAGTGGTGGTTGCGAGTGGGTTGGACCCGAGCACTGTGACCAATCACAGTGCGCGCCAATCAGCGAAATTCTCGATTTAATTGCGTCAAATTCAACCAAAATTACTTATCTCAAAGCCCAAATCTTCGGCCCGTCGCATCCAGCCTATGCGAGCCACTTTCATCCACCTAGCCCCGGGGTGTCCTAAAAAACTTTCTACATACGAATAGATTTGTCGTCGTCACCCAATCGTTCTTCACTCTTGTTGCTGTTCCGTGTATTTCTCATTCAAGCCCTACGCAAGTTGGAAGCATTTTACATTACATTTACCGAGACTCACTCTCCTCTCCGGGACCTTTTTTGTGTGGTGAAAATGTCTGACATGCATCTCGTCGCGTGAAAGCAGCTGAGTGCCAAGACTGCGGGACGCGAACTAGTTAGGCTGCGGCCTCGAAGGGAGCAGGCACGCTTTTGCGAGCCTCTTCAAAACCGGCGAGGCGGGACGGACGGTGATGAGCTCTGACGTCAGCCACGCCCGCTCTCTCAGTCCACTCCAAGTCCTATTTGGGAACATCACCAACCGTTTAAACTTGCATATATATATCTTATATATAAAATTCTCGTGTCACAATGTTCGTTCCCGTACTCCTCCGAAACGGCTTGACCGATTCTCATGAAATTTTGTGAGCATATTGAATAGGTCTGAGAATCGGCCAACATCTATTTTTCATACCCCTTAGTGATAAGGTCACTATTCCACGCGGACGGAGACGCGGGCACAGCTAGTATACATACATTAAAAACTTGTTTAACCCTTCATGTATTAAAAACCATTCATAAAAGGTCGGCGCGTATGAGAATGGTGCAATTTACCACCATAATTGATCTAAAAATACACTGTAATGCACCTGTCCATTTTAAAATTGCACGCAAATGTAGTTATGTGTTTTTATTTTCTATAAAATAAATCTGGTTATGTCCATACATAACATGACTTATTTTCGGCCATCCAACGGCCATCCGTGGGCACCCGGCTAAGAACATGATAGAAATTAGAGCAGATTGTTACAGGAGGAGTAAACCAAAGAAAAGACTGATTGCGTAGATGATGATATGGCGAAAAAGGGTATGAATTTTGGGATGACGGCTAATATAGAGGAAAATGAAAGAAGAGAGCATGTTGTACCGATCCCACATAGTTTGGGATGTGGGCAGGAAGGTGTGTGTAAGAAGGCCAGAAATTAAACTGCTAGTTTTTTTTAAAGATGGAATCTTTTTCCTATTGTACTAAACTATAACAAACTATTTGCTTCATAATATTTGACGACTCCTGTGGCGTTACCGAAAATCGAAACCGTATCCTCCGTAAGCATGCCAACGTGTGTTAACCGTTACGCCAGTGAGGTTACCAAAAAGGATACATCGAGGTTCTAAGTAGGGTCTCTATTCACATTATCACTACGTGGCCTACAACTTCCCTAGCCTCATCCAGACGGGCTTGAGGGTCTAGCCCGTCTGGATGGCGACCACCTTTGGTCTTAAGTATGCCGCTATAATAACCTTGTGTTGTGTTCCGGCATTAGTGACCCAAGTTCCTGTACCCTTATGGGACAGCAGCGTGTTCGCGATGCCATTAGCGTTGCAGACACCTATAGGCGACGGTAACTGCTAAATCCTAAGCGGGCCGTCAGCCTGTCTGCTGTCCTACAGTAATAAAAAAAAATCATTGATTAATTGTGCAATGAACATTATTTATATACGAGTATTTCATTATAATGAAGTAATTCATTCTTAGATAACATTATTAATTTGACACCACTGACTTATTGTCTCCCGATATTAGAGCATTTCAAGGATTGGAGGCGATATGTCTCGGCCCGATCCATACCTACGTAGGTTAGGCGGTTGTGTCTTTCGCCGTCAAAATATTTGTATGACTTGCATACCTAAATTGGAGGAGGCACTAGCCTAGCTGTGGGACGTTATAAGCTGTTATTATTATACGTGTGGTGTGATTTCCTTTTGGAGAGCAGTCTGCGGTCATGATAAAAGAAAACTGGGCTAAATGTAATCCATTAATTTTCTTGTGCAATATATAACTCAAATGCTAGGGATTTAAAGTGTAAATAAGTACCACTCAGTCTAAGGAGATTCACGAGTGTCGCTTTGCTGATGTAGCCACGATTTACGGTAACCGGCTACTTACGTTGGGGACAAATATCATGCCGCCTCCACCGGGTCCCGGCAGGAGGGACAGACCAAAAAATATTGGCTTTACGTCGTAAAGGGTGATGCGTGCCAATAAACTCATTACAAGAGATGCCGAAGACCGTGCGAAGGGGAGAAGAAAATGTTGGAAAGCGAACTGCGAGCGCTGAAAGAGTTTGGGTTGTAACCGGGATATAACTCTAAGATGATGATGAATTGAAGAAGATATTGTCACTAAATATTCCCAACAATATGAAGTTTGCAATTTCTCCTCTCGTTCTTATTAATCTAATGCTTTGTGTCACATCTGTACGCCGCGTGATGCTGCGGGTCACTGAGATATTATGCATCCGTATAGATGAATGACCTATTTCTTACTCTATTTTAATACAAATAAGGTTGAATCTTACTTATCTTTCATGTTGTGTCTAACACAATAGACGACCGATAAAGATATCCGGATAGTGCGCCTATTAGTTGGATAAAAAATGTTTTTAGACATAACAATAATTAATTTCGTCTCGTATTTAAGAAAAAAATTACTCGTAATTTTTTTTTCTTTATAACCAGTTACCGTCACCTATGGATGTCTGCAACGCCAGTAATACCGCCAACATGCTGCCGTCTGTAAAGAAATTGTATGACGTCTTTTTTGAAACACTTGATGTTGTAGTGCGGTGGCAGAACTTCAGCTGGAAGTTTATTCCACATCCTCACTGTGCGTAAAATAAACGTTCTGGAGAACCTTTGCGTACGCGACAGTCGAGATAGTGAGGACGAACACCCAGCCGATGGAGCAGTTCGGTGATAGAAAGAAAACGAAGGTACCATTTGGTACCTCAGAACGTTAATATAGACTGTAAACGAAACGGTGACGAAAATGCAGAAATGCAGTCTCTCCGAAGGCCAAGCACATCGCCACCGCCTGTGATTTCGGGATTATTGATAAAGCGATGTAATTAAGGGGTTTAGGGTGGCAAGCAGGAGCCCCAGCCCATAAATATGAGCAGTACTCCATATGCACCCTAATCTATGCTAAGTAAAATAAGTTGCCTTCATAGAGTGTGACGTATTGTTGTTAAATTTGCCGCGCTCGTTTGTGCGACAATTGATCGTTGCGCTGATTGGCGAAGCTGCGCGTGACATATGTCATTTCTTCCCATCGAATGACCTGCGTACCGACATCCAGTTCTTCGGCTCGACTACCCCGGCCTCTGGCCTGCAGCGATTGCAACGTCAGGGGACCTCGGTAGTACCTCGCCGGGAAGGGAACGCAATCAGGGCTTTGAACCCGAACTTTTAAGTGCGAGTCTTCCAAATAACCACGCGACAAGAGATACGTTGCCGCATGATGATGATGATGAAGGTCTATATTTGATGTGATAATGAAATTGAGTGAGCTTTCCATTGACCGTTAATTTCTTCTTTCCAGTGGAATACGTGGACACAGAATACAGCCTCTGGCTCACGTGGTTCCTGACGCCTGTGATAGTGACCTTCCTCCTGCCAGCTGTGATCATCATTCTTATATATATCAGCATCATCATATTCCACATTTACAGACTGTACAGGTGAGTTCGATATATAACAGCTATTAATATATTTATATTGTTGTAGAACAGCAGACAGGCTGATAACATAACAGGCTTTCTTAAAAGTAAGCAGTTACCGCCGCCTACGAATGTTTGCGACGCCAGGACACCGCTGACACGCTACCGTCCGTGTAGCGGAAGACAACACAAGGTTATTATGGCGGCATATTTGAAGACCAAGGGTGGTTGCCTTCCAGACGGACTTCGAGCCTACCACGTAGCTTATTTTGTCCCCTTATAAGACGCGCCGCCCCCGACCGCAGAGGTCACTATTGTTACTTCACTCCTGCACGGAGAAAAATAAAAAAAAAAGTATGACATAAAATATGTGGCGAGGTATGCGCACTCGTTTCATTTCAATCTCAAGAACCATCAAGTCAACAATTTCAAACAGTAGAGGCCGGCTTACGGGTGGTAGCGAAAGCATATCCCTCCCCCGGGGGTCGGACAGCAAATAAACGCGGGTAGTTTTAGTAAATATACAAGCGGCGAGCTCATTGCATGACAGTTTCACACATCATCACATTTTATATCAAGCATTTCCAACAATTTAGTTCGCTTCACATGAATCGAATATCGATAGGAAGGTCAAGAAATACATAAAAAAATATTTTGTGTGCGAGTTTTTAATAATTGTTATTCATATAAAGGTGATAAAATTAATTGGGGGCGACAGATAGCTCTTGCATCTCCCCAGTGTATAGGCCCGCGTGGAATTATACCGACCATTTTTAATTGGTGACATCGATTGATTTCCTTGTTGTTTTTACTTATTAATTCATCAAAGTCACTTTTTACACGCTTTGTATTATTAGCAGAAACATATATTTTTCACGGCCCCTTTTATTTATAATAAAATTCTCAAAAGTAAACCAATAAAAAGTGAATCTAATAATTATTTTAAACATTATATAATAAGCTGGTTAAAAACACTTAACTATGATGATGTGGAAAATTTACTAAAAATAGGGAATTGAAATGTAATATCGCACTCTGTCTCTCTCTCTCTCTTACACACATATACATGCACGCACACACATATATATTATTATTAACTTGACATGTTTCCATGTAAAGGAATTTTCGAATTCGATTTTTACCCACTTTAAACTATTGCACACTTGTCAAGACCTGGTGGCAATACACAAATTTATTAATTTTGTCCCATAGTTGTTTAATCCCATAGTCGTAGCTTTTAATAAATAAAACAGCCGGAAGATGGAGTTAAATTAATAATAAAATTACCGATTTGGGAATTGACAACAAATAAATTATTATATTTAATAGTTTAAAAAAACTAAAAAACACAATTTTATAACTATTCAAACTAAAAATTAATTCTTAACATAAGAATAAAATTGTTTGTAAGATATTTTTAAACTAACTCTGCATTTCAATGAAACTAGTAGAAAAAATTATAACGATTGGTATTGAGCACCCCACGCTTTTTAGAACAGTGACATTAATTTTCTCGTCAGTAATTTTATTTTTATGTTAAAAATTTTTTTTTTACTTTTCAGTTTGGTTAATTATAAAAGCGTGTTTTTTAAGTGTAATTTATTTTATTTACTGTTTGTTTAAAAGTATTATAAATAATCTGCTTAATTTTATTACTTTGTTGTGTGAATTCATTGCTATCACAACGGATGATGCAATGGCAATTTTTGTGGAGCAATGGCTTTCATAAACGAAACGCCTGCGGAGCTGGGTTTCCCAGTGGGTATTTACTACCCAGCCAAACAAAAACATGTATATCTTAAACTTCTTCAAGGCCGGCATCGCGTTTTGGATGTCTCGTTGTTAACGTCGACAAGCGACGGTGACATGCATTTGGATGCTCCGTTTGCCTGTCTGCTGAACTCCAGAATTTTAACCCTTGTATAACTCCAGGTTACGAGTGGTCACTGGGGTACAGAACGATTGGCGTCAAGCTGCAAGACTAGCAGTCTGTGCGCTATGGGATGCCCACGGCTGGTTATGGCACGGTAAGCTTATAGTAGTATAAAAAACACCTTTATCATCATTCGCTGCTAGAAGTAGATATCCTCAAGTTTGCGCCGCAGCTGCCAATCCCATGCCTTTCCCATCTATCCTCGGCAACCTTGCGCAGGTCATCGCTACAACGGCCTGAAGGTATGCTCCGTTTTACAAAACACGGTTTCTAATCTAAGACTGCTTCTGCGATAGATATAACCGGTCCACTTTGTTTCTCTTACATGTTCTCATTACGAATCTTGTCTATTTGAGGGACACCCGACACAGCTCGCTGATTGACTTGATGTTTTTGAAGCAATTCCACCGTCACTGTTCAAGTTTCGGCTTCGTTGGTCAATACTATTAAAATGCATGCTCGAAGACTTTAGTTTTGAAGCACTGGAGGATGAACCCGAATAAACCGGACGCCGCCCTACCCAAACGTATATTTCTATTATCTCCCCCATCGAAGTGTGCCGAACAAAAAAAAACTATACCAAACATGTTGTTTTTTATTGCTGAGGAACTCATGAGCAGTCTCCGTCGGCTATGGATGTTTGCAGAACCTGAATTACTAATGCCGAATTGCCGATTATTATGGCGGCATACATGTAGACCAAGGGTGGTCGCCATCCAGACGAGCTTGGAGCCCTGCCATGTAGTTAGGGTTGTTTTATCGCCTTTTACCGACAGGCCGACCCCAGCCGCAGGGGTTAGTATTCTTACTCCGCCCCTGCACGAAGAAAAAATTGTTCTGTCTTTGCCTAGATTTTTTTTTGAGTAAAACCAGTTGCTCTACCAAGTTTTTCGACTACCCTCAAATTTGTGAAGACTATGGTCGATATTATGACATACGATATCATCATAAGTGTCAACGTTTGACAGAATGGCAAAACATTCAGCACCGTGTGCTTGTGTGTTTAATTGTTTATTATTGTCCGTGCCAAGGACCTTATCCTCATGTATCAGCCGAAGTTATTCAGTTACGTTACAATACCAAGCGAGCGCTGTACGAACCCACTGCAAGCTGCATCAGAATTTATTAAAACCGGGAATATTGTAAAGTTGATTAATGTTCTTGCCTTTTTAGTGTGGGGAATGGTTTTGCCACAAATTCTTACAGTCCACTCACACCTCGCAAAGGGCACCAATACGATTCGATTTTGTTAAGGGTGTTATTTAAATGGTTAGCATAGTATTCGTATTTTTGTGAGCAGAAAAATATAATCTGTGAGCAGAAATAGCTAATTGATCAGCAACTCATGGCCAGCAAACATTCCAAAATCAGTCAGCAATTTATGTCATTCTGGATGGCTGTAATTATTTTTGTACAGCATATTAGTTATATAAGCTGCAATGAGCTGCTCCTGTTTAATAAAATTTTGGTAAGCACTCGGAGGGTAAGCAAAAAAATTCATTTTGAGCTGCATATAAAAGTAGAAAAAATACTTTACTTGTCATACGCAAAATGGGTGCGTATTGGTGGGTGGGTATTCCTTACAAATATTATTTAATTTATTTACTCTCTCTTTGGGTATGTATTATTTATAGAAGTGTAAATTAATAAAAGATTGTTTTTATTCTTATAAAATATAGAGATAAATCAAAAAATATAAAACAATTAAGTAGGTACCTAAGTACTTAAGCTATATCTTTATTCTTATAATATAATTCTAATCGAGATCCAAATTAAAAAAGCAAGTTCTTATACAATGAGTTTTAAAATTAAATATAAACAAAAATTCTTATAGTTGTACTTTTAACGTACATTGCCGATTTTTCAACAAATACGCAATTCAATTAGTTATTTTGCTCACCATGTTTTAAATATGCATACCAATCAAACACACTGCATATAGACATGTTTTCTCTGCTGGTCAATCATGAAATCTTGCTGATCAAATAGTTCTTTTGCGGACTGAATGTTTATTATGCAAACTCATGTTATTGTAAGCTGCTTATTTATAATTTAATTTTTGACCAGTATCAAAATTATTTGCGGAAGAAGGATTGCTGCCTGATTTTTTTAATTGCAAATAAATTTTTCCAGGCTACGAAATCAGAGGTCTAGAGAATATACCCGAGGGTCCGTTCCTGGTGATATACTACCACGGCGCGTTGCCCATCGACATGTACTATTTTATTGCGCGGATGCAGCTGTTCAAGCGGACACTCATACACACGGTCGCAGATAGGCTGTTATTCAAGATACCAGGTATGTGCATAAATTTACTTCTTTTTTTACCAGGATTACGCCAGGAGTGTAAGCTTCGGAAAATCAGTAACACATTCTTGTCCTAAGCCAGGGGTCACAAGAAGATATTCGTAATTTTTTTATATCCAAGTATATATTTTTTTAGAAAGGTAATCCGTATTAAGTCAGTTATTATTTTTAATTATTGGTATTTGAATTTTGGTGAACGTCAGAAAAAATACTGATATGGTGGGAACGACAGCGACCTGACAACACAATACTGTTGTAACGGCCTATGACCTAGTCGAAGCCAGTCGCTTTGTCTGACAATACATAGCGTGTTCAAAACATAACGGGAATTTTCGTTTTTTGAAATAAATATTTATTCATTCGTCTACCTACAGTAATGTTGTCGCCTTCAAAATAGTCCCCATTCGATATCATGCACTTATGTCAGCGCTTTTTCCAATCGTCTAAACACTTCTCAACCTCGATTTTTGGGATAGCCTTTAGCTCTTTCAGCGATGCGCTTTTAATGTCATTTATGCTTGTAAAACGACGACCCTTTAAGGTTCTCTTAATTTTGGAAATAGAAAAAGTCACACGGAGCCATGTCTGGCGAGTATGGAGGCTGGGGCATCGTTACAGTATTATTTTTGGCCAAGAATTCACGAACAAACAATGAAGTGTGAGCAGGTGCATTATCGTGGTGTAAAAGCCATGAATTGTTTCTCCACAAATCCGGGCGTTTTTTTCGGATTGCTTCACACAAACGGCGTTGAACTTGTAGGTAGTACTCCTTATTGACCGTTTGACCTTGATGCAAGAATTCATGATGCACTATGCCATTAAAGTCAAAGAACACAGTAAGCATAACCTTCACGTTCGAACGCACTTGTCGAGCCTTTTTCGGTCTTGGCGAGCCAGAATGCTTCCACTGAGACGATTGAGCCTTAGTTTCAACGTCATATCCGTAAACCCATGTTTCGTCACCTGTTAACACGTATCAGTAATTCTGCATCGTCGTTGAATTCATTTAGTGATTCCTGAGCAACTTCCCATTCGCCGCTGTTTTTGTTCAAAATTCAGCAATTATGGAACAAATTTTGCTGCCACACATTTCATACCCAAAACATTCGAAAATTTTTTATGGCATGAGCCAATCGATATGCCAACATCATCTTCTCTGATTCTGATAACGTCTTCAGGGCCATCTTGGAAACGTTTAAACCACTCGTAAACTCTTGTTTTACTCATAACAGACTCACCATAGGCCTTTGTTAACATTTCTCACACTTTGTTACACTTTATTTCATTTTTTACGCAAAATTTGATACAAATTCTTTGATCAATTTCTTTTAAGAAACGAAAATCGCTAAGCTCTTTTTAAAACACGTCTAACCTTAGCGGCTGCTGCATACAAAGTAAGCAATGAATACAGCTGAAAATTTTATCGTACTTCAGGGGCATGTATATCAAATAATAAAAAAAAATGGACAATTGGACCCTCCAAACCCGCGAAATTTTAAAATTCCCGTTATTTTCTGAACACACCTTATATATCGTCCGAAGCACGACACATGTTGCGTGCTCTCCGGATTTGGAATGAGATTCCGACTGAGGTTTTTCTATCGTAGTACGATATTTTAGCAGTAGGTTTTTTAAAAAAAAGCGTGTTAAAATTTCTTAGAGGCGGGCAGCGCGTTGGTAATGCCTCTGGTGTTACAAACGTCCATAGACGGCGGTGACCGCCTGCTTTAGGGTGGCCCCTTGCATGTCTGCTGAACTCCAGCTAATAAAAAAAAAATCTGGTGTGAATTAAGAATGTAACTTCTTTTTAATTCTTCTTCGATCTTTCTTTTTGATTGTTTACAATTAATTGAATAATTAATAATAATTGCCTTTTGAGCACAAGAGGAAAAGATACTATTTTTATGTAACTTCTGTGCATTTTTCGCTTCTTGTTCAAACAAATGAATCTGAATTAATTAAAATATTAACAATGTTAAGCAGTGTATTTTTAGGCACCGCGGCAGTTGGTGAATGAAAGTTATTGATAAAGAAGTTTTAATGTTTCAAAGCGACTTATTTCGTTGATACAGGTTGGGCAGCACTATTGGAAGGTTTATGCGTTATCCCGGGCACAGTGCAAACGTGCGCAGGAGTGCTTCACGCGGGCAACCCGCTGGCCATTTCGCCAGGTGGCGTGTACGAGGCTCAGTTCGGCGACCACTACTACAGGCTCAACTGGAAGTCAAGGATAGGCTTTGCGAAGGTCGCATTAGAGGCTAAAGTTGTAAGTTTAACACTAATTTAAAGTAAAGTGGGTTGAATGAAAAGTCTTTTACAATTCAGTTTGTAATTGATATCTACCGTCAGTTTCTTTAAAACAATATTTTTGTCAGGGTTGAGGCTAGTCTGACAATAGTTGCTACTGTAAAAGACATTTAGACAAATCTATGCGATATTTGTTTAAGCGAATGGTGGTATCCATGTAAATGATCTTGAGACACCTCTCAAGAGTTGACTACGGGTTAAAAAAACTTTGGATACAACTAATGTTTAGAAAACTGTGCACAATGATCTCGTTCGTTGTTTTGCAAGATACAACCGGCTGGTGGGTAGGTCCACTTGGTTCCCAAATTATGAATGGTCTGTTAATATTTAAAAAAAATTGTGATAATAAACACAACGCCATCTATTTCCCAAACTAAATAGCAGAGCTTGTGTTTTGTAGATTATGAAACCTATACTACTGATATACTTTAATTTTGTAAATAAATAGATATTATATGTACGATTCCGGTTACGGACCGAGATTGCACCGTACAGGGATGAGGCTCGAGAGCAGTGGGCAAAGAAATTCGCACTGATCTTGATTCCATCCCTTCCCGGATCGGTTCAGGTCCGATCGCGGAGGAACTGTTGTACGGCACCAGCTAAATGTCACGTACACTAAACACACAATTTTATACCACGGCTAATGATAGTTAGTCGTTTGAATAACTGAAGCCAAACGCGCACGACGCAGAGGGTGGTTCTCAAAGAGGTCGAACGTCGGCCGTCCCGCGCGTTTAGAGGCTCACGCGTTACTAATGTCGTCCCACCCTCGCTTTTACCATTTTACCTCACCGAGTAAGGGCGTGCGAATATCGTTCGAATCGAATCTAATATTAATATTCGATTCGAAACTCGAATCGAATTATTTGAAATTCGACGAATAATTCGAACAATTCGCGAATTATCGAAATATCACTGAATTTTCTATTGTTTCCAATTTGAATTCAAAAATATTCTACTTACGAATAATATACTGTTTGATTAAAAATCAATTACCCGGAGAAAACAATTGTTCCATTTTCAATATATATGTAAAATCAATATACATTCATCTCTGTCAGTAACATAAAAAATCTAGATACTAATATAGGCAAGAGATCTTTTCAATTCATTTTAGTTTTTATAATTATTAATTTCGGTTTGAAAAAAATCTATAAGAAAAAGGTTACATATGCAATGTTTTAAAATTCTCGAAATGAATTTCTCGAAGTTTTTTTATACATATCTTAATTTTTTATTCATGAAAAAAAATAATCAACTTAGTCAATTTCTTCTATTATCTGTACAATTTGCAAGTTATCATGCAACAAAGCAGTAGAAAGAACGACAGCTAGCGTGAGCCCGCACTCATTTTTTCATAATAATTGTTCTATTTGTATAATTATATTTCATGGTTTAAATAAAATGTATATTTTTTTAATTTCATCATATTTGAATATCCAACATAGCAAACTGAATTCAAAATACTCGAAAATTTGCGAATAATTAGCAATAATTCCCGAATAATTAGATTTTTTATCGATGATTATTCGGGAACTTTCGAATAATTCGATTCGAGTTTTCAGTTTTTATTCGGAACCCCCTACCCCTATCACCCCTATCACCGAGAGTAAGAGTAGATAACAAAAATAAGGTGAGATTTCAATTAACCCTATATGCAAGGATCGAACATTATGCAGGAGATCCGAAGCAAAAGCCGTTGCACCACGGGAGTCGCCATATGTTTACTCCTTACTTGATTCTCCCTCCACTTATCATTGAACCTTCTACAGCCAATAGTGCCGATGTTCACGCAAAACGTTCGCGAAGCCTTCCGGACTGTGGGGTGGTTGCGGGGTGTGTGGTTACGCGTGTACTCCGCCACCCGAGTACCTCTGGCGCCGGTCTACGGGGGATTCCCGGTCAAACTGATCACACACCTGGGGAAGCCTATACCGTATGATGCGAGTCTAACGCCCGATCAACTCCAGTTGAAGGTAAGTCATCTTTTCGCATATCTGGAGTATGATATTCTACCAACATGGGTCATTGCGTCGACACATTGATGTCAGAGCGTGGCCCAGTAATAATTTCTTTTATTGCTGTGGGACAGCAGACTGGCTGACAGCTCGCTTAGAATTTAGCAATTACAGTCGCCTATGGATGTTTGCTACGCCAGTGGCATCGCGAACACGCTGCTGTCCCATAAGGGTACAGAAACTTGGGTCACTAATGCCGGAACACAACACAAGGTTATAATGGCGGCATATTTAAGACCAAAGGTGGTCGCCATCCAGATCCCTATCCAGGGTTTTGAGGCCCTACCACGTAGCTAGGGTGGGTTGTTTTGTCGCCTTTTACGACAGGCCGATCCCAGCCGCAGAGGTTAGTATTCTTTCTTAGTCCGTGCAGGGGCGGATGAGATGATATGGACTGTTATCGAAAGTATTTCTGGTGTTTTATTCATCAACTCCTTCCCAGGTTGCAAAAGCAATAGAAGATCTCGTCGAGGAACACCAAAGGGTGCCAGGCAGCATCTTAATGGCTCTCGCCGAGCGAGTCTGCGAGCTACCTAAGAAAAAGTCGAAAAAAGACCAAATCACAAACGGGAAGTGTCAAAATGGCGTACTTAATTGTAAGAATGGAACCGGTGATAAAAGTGTCAAAGACAGTGCTAAAGTCTCTTAGTTGTGTTATGCGAAGTTATTGTGACAAATAGATTTGTATGTTTGTTTAGCGATTGTGAAGATTAACCAATATAAAAATTCGTTTTTATGCATCTTGGATTAATTGTTTGCAATTTGAACAAATTGATGTTTCGTATAAAAATTCAGCGTTTTCTTTTATATATAGATTTATAAATAGTCTTTGGGCGTAAAGTCCCGGCCATTAAAAAAGCTACCCCACTTTTTAGGAAATATATGGCGGCCATCTTGTTTAAGGATATCGTAAAAGCAACTTGACTGACTAGTCAGACAGGTGGAATCAATCATTTTTTTTATATTTCTTTGTGCCTGTTAAAGCAAAAAAGAAAAGGACATAAAGAAGAAAAAGTAAAAAATTTCTGTTAAAAAAAGAACGATGGTAACATGGAGTAAGAAAGCGTAGCAATCTATATACTTTGAATTTATATTACTTTTTAAAATATTTTGATCTATTCTTATATAAATAAATAAGGTTTTATATAGAATTATTCCTTAATATAAATAATTATTTTAGCTTCGAATCTCCTATGCGCAAGAGTGACTTTTACAAGACACCGGAATTTTATATCACATAGCGAACTTTAATGCGTGTTGGAACAAATCCGTTGTTATCATTAAAATAGGTTAATTAAACGTTATTATGTATTTTATTATATGCTTCAGAAGCAGATTTACAAATTATAATTAGTATTGTTTGGAATAAACATGGTTGAAAAATATTATATGTATCATAGACATTTTTTTTATCATATATCGACGGCAGAATAGATTTCTTCTATCTTTACTTATTAATAACGAGTTATGAATTTTTGAAATCATTTTTCGGCTCTCGTGTCCAATTGGACATTTCGTTTGACGTTTTCGCTTTCTGCCGTCGATATAGTGTAGACAGGCATCACTTTGTAGTCATTCAGTGAATGTGCGTGCAGTAAATAATAATATTTAAATTCTATCAACTAGTTTGGCTGCTAGAGCTGAATATGTCTAGAACTTACACAGCTATTATCTACTAGGTGCTACAAAAAATATTATATTTACTATTTTTAACACAAATACTTAATGATGACTGTATACATTAGATGATAACAGTATGCACATGATGATGTATGACTTCAAATTTTTTTTTTTTATTGCTGTATGACAGCAGACAGGCTGACGGCCCGCTTAGAATTTAGCAGTTACCATCGCCTATGGATATTTGCAACACCAGTGGCATCGCGAACACGCTGCTGTCCCATAAAGATACTGGAACTTAGGTCACCAATGCCGGAACACAACACAAGGTTATTATGGCGGCGTACTTAAGACTAAAGGTGGTCGCCATTCAGACGGGCTTGAAGCCCTACCACGTAGCTAGGGTGGGTTGTTTAGTCGCCTTTTACGACAGGCCGACCCCGGCCGCAGAGGTTAGTATTCTTTCTTCGCCCCTGCACGATTGCATAGATATATTGATTATTGAATGTTCTCATAAAATTAATTTTAATCTATTTAAAGTAATTGACAAGTGTAATTATTATATAGTACAATGTGACTTGTAGTTACAAAATTAATGAATGAGCTACAAACTGGCATTTTCTATTGTATTTAGTTTTAAATGTTTAGCATAAAATATAATTAGTTTTAAAGCCTTAGTAACGATAGTTCGTATCATAAAATTTTCTGGTACTTTGCTTGTATGAATTTGAACATTTTTGATCATATTAATTACTTCATGTATAGAAATAAAATTTGTTCATTTCTAAACTTTCAGTTAATGAGCTAAATAACTTCTTCCTGCTTATCTCAAATTCGAGTCGGCACCGCATGTTCTCTCCTTCCAATCTCCTTTTAGCCGTCATCTGATCACATTCACGACTTCTTTCGTAATGTTATCCTTTACCCAATCCATCCTTTCTTTGGTCTACCACTTTCTCTGTATCCATCCGTCATATTCCTAGCTTGCTACAAGCTATGTACTTTGTGACATAACATTTTTCCATGCATGTAATGTAACATGTAGCATGCTATACTCCGGACGCCGAGCAGGAAGAATTTCGGCCATTGACCTGTTATTATCTGTCTCTGCCACTCCCGCGTAAATATAATGCCGCTTTGCTCGCACAGAGCAATGACCGACGGTGGTCATTGCTCTATGCGAGCAAAGCGGAATTGTATTTACACGGGAATGACAGAGACAGATAATAACAGGTCAATGGCCGAAATTCTTCCTGCTCGGCGTCCGGAGTATATATCCTCTCATATTTCCCTTTAGTGGCTCAGCATTGCGAGCCATACGTTAACATATACATACGTATATATATACTCCTAACATACATAAAAAAAACTATGAGGTTAAACATGACGTAATTATAATTAAGGTAATAGAAATTGTATGCGCCGGTCGTTGAGCATGCACCGGTCTTCTCCTTCCCGCTCCCGCTCCCGCACTCTGCTCCTACACCCCGCTTACCATATTTTCAATTACCTCACCAACACATCCGCTATGAAAGGGACGGATACCACACCGCTGACAAGTCCAATTCGAACCGCGCGCAAAGGCACCCTTGGCCCAAACCAAAAAGGGGAGCAAGATCTTGTATTGCCCGCTTTCAATACGATCCAGCGCACGAGGTCTCAGTGGCGAGTGAGTAATCCTATAATTTCCCGCGGAACCAGAAATATTTAAAAAAAATTGGCAGTCATAGGGACTGCCGATAGAAATGAAACTTATAACTTAGAATTTTAGTATTGAAATTTCATTTTCAAATTTAAATTATTAACATCATTCCATAAATAATACATTCTATTTTACTTGTAAAGATATACTCAGCACTAATGTTGCATAATACGTCACCTGTATAGTTACAGATATACTGCTATTACGCATGTCGGTGACGCGAACTGACAAGATTTCACCCATCTAAAAAGCGTCTAACACGCACAGCACACGATTCGTGTACTCAGGACGCTGCGCATCCGCATATATATATATATATATATATATATATGTGTGTGTGTGTGTGCGTGTGTGTGTATGTGTGTATGATGTAATGTAATATAAACATTAGAATGTCGGTGCGGGCGAACCCATAAGATTTTCGCCTACCAAAAAGTACTCAACGCGGCTAAAAGAAGTTTGACTTCAAAAATATAATTCATGCATATAATTTAAAAATAATCAAAATATTATGTTGAACAAAAAATAATTAAATGTATGCTGAAAATAATTAATTGCTAACGAGGTTTTTAAGGAAACCGAAATAAATGTTAGGAACGTGATCCGTAGATTTCTAAACCCTCCCGAAAACTAATTTATAGAGAAGAAATATATTTAGGATAGAAGACAACGTAAGAGCTTACATTATAAGCAATATGAAACTAACAGAGCAGTTCGTTTGAGCGATATTTTTCTGGACTCTGCGGAGTTACTTGCACTTAAATTTGATATTGGAGGAAATGCACGCCGCGCCGTGCGTGCAATAATAATGAAAAATTTATCAATTATTCTAAGTAATTGATAAGATCTATGTTTATAAAATGGCTCAAGTAAAATATATTCTAATTATTTAATAACGTGCCAGAATATTATACGAATATGTAAAATCGCATTTTAGACTGCTGACGATTAAGTATATTCTTTTAAAAGTGTAAACGAATACTTAAATATATTTAACAATATGTTTTTGACACCTGTCTTTCATTTTTTCTCTTATTTGGTATTTAAGATGTTTTTAGTAGAAAACGCCGACTCTGTTAACGAAACATAGTTTCATCAATAAGTAATGATAAATATTTAAAATCAGTTAAATATGCTTTTAATTATGAATTATTGAAAAATTTAAAAAAATATTTTTGCAAGCGATCGCAAATAAATTTTATAAACTTACCTCATACAAGTCACAATCATTCTCTCATGATAATGATTGACTGATTAATGTTGGAGATGATTTATTGAAAATAAAAGTGGAACATATTTCGTGTTCCTCAGCCGTTGGAACTATCATCGTCATCTCCCTCCAAAGACGTCTAAAAAGACAACAGGTTACTCGTAGCTCAGCTGCTATATTGTCACCATTTATTCCTTCGGGACCCCACCACTAAATCAATCAATTTTCCCTCCTTGTACAAGAAATTTATTTGTTGCATAAGGGAAAAGCCGCTTGCTATAAGTAGCGAGCCTTGGGTTCCGAAGAAAAAAATCCATTTTATCCGTGCAGAGGCGGAGAAAGAATACCACTAACCTCTGCGGCCGGGGTCGGCCTGTCATAAAAGCCGACAAAACAACCCACCCTAGCTACGTGGTAGGGCCTCAAGCCCGTCTGGATGGCGACCACCTTTGGTCTTGAAATATGCCGCCATAATAGCCTTGTATTGTGTTCCGGCATTAGTGACCCAAGTTCCTGTACCCTTATGGGACAGCAGCGTGTTCGCAATGCCACTGGCGTTGCAAACACCCATAGGCGACGGTAACTGATAAATTCTAAGCGGGCCGTCAGCCTGTGTTCTACAGCAATAAAAAAAGATTCTAATGTACCGACGAGATAAAACAATAGTAAATTTATATATATTTCAAGTTCTTGCAAAAATCCCATGGATTAGTGGACTAGGAGTTAGACTGAGTGACAGGATAAGAAATAGTGAGATAAGGAAACGTTGTGGTCTGAAAGAAGATGTAGTGACAAAAATTGAGAAAGATATGCTGAAATGGTTTGGCCATGTCGAGAGAATGAATGAAGAATGATTGACGAAAAAAGTGTACAAGGCGAGTGTGAATGGAAGTGTTGGAAGGGGTAGACCTAGGCGGACGTTTCGAGACCAGATCAGGGTTGTCGTCTTGAAAAAAAGCCAGGTCAAGAGTACCCTAAACAGCCCTTCTGTTCATGTATGAAGGTAATAATGAAAGTGGACGAAGCGAAACAAGTATGTAAGGATCGTAGCAAGTGGAAAGAAGTGGTGTCTGCCTACCCCTACGGGAAAGGGGCGTGATTACATGTATGTATGTATTAGTGAACCATTTACCGTACCTATCAACATTTTTAAATACAAACCAAAAAAAAAATATATATATAGTGAAGTCATTTATTTCAGTTTGAACATTTACAAAAAAAAACTGAGAGTCTGAAGGTAGTCAGAAAAAGTTGTTGGCAGTTCCACTAATTTTCTCCTGTGGCCATGTCTTTATAGTTCTTCAGTATGTACCTTCAGTATGTAATAATTGCAACTCAGTTTTCTTTTGCCGTCAGTATTGCTGAATTATTTCATACAGGTTTTAAAATAATAAAACTTAGTCAACATTTCATTTCAACAAAAGATAATAAATATATTGGAAAAAAATACACACCATCACACATATAAAGTACGACATAAAACAGTAGTAAATTTATATACATATATATATAGTGGTCATTTATTTCAGTTTGAACATTTACAAAAAAAACTGAGAGCCTGAAGGTAGTCAGAAAAAGTTGTTGGCAGTTCCTACTAATTTTCTCCTGTGGTCATGTCTTTATAGTTCTTCAGTATGTACCTTCAGTATGTAATAATTACAACTCAGTTTTCTTTTGCCGTCAGTATTGCTGAATTATTTCATACAGGTTTTAAAATAATAAAACTTAGTCAACATTTCATTTCAACAAAAGATGATAAATATATCGGAAAAAAATACACACCATCACACATATAAAGTACGACATAAAACAATAGTAAATTTATATATATATATATATATATATATATATATATATATATATATATATATATATATATATATATATATATATATATATATATATATATCAAGTTCCTGCAAATATCCCAGGGATTAGTTAACCATTTAGCGTACCTATCAACATTTTTAAATACAAACCAAATATATATATAGTGGTCATTTATTTCAGTTTGAACATTTACAAAAAAAAGCTGAGAGCCTGAAGGTAATCAGAAAAAAGTTGTTGGCAGTTCCTGCTAATTTTCTCCTGTGGTCATGTCTTTATAGTTCTTCAGTATGTACCTTCAGTATGTAATAATTACAACTCAGTTTTCTTTTGCCGTCAGTATTGCTGAATTATTTCATACAGGTTTTAAAATAATAAAACTTAGTCAACATTTCATTTCACAAAAGATGATAAATATATCGGAAAAAAATACACACCATCGAACATATAAAGTAAAATATGTGAGAAATTTACAAAAAGTCGTTATAGTTGTTGACATCTTCAAACTGCTGAGGCTGCGACGTCGGTCGGGGAGCGCCGGCGCCGGGTCGGTATTGGGGCTGCACACCAACACGTTTGTTAACAAATAATAATCAATTCAGATATCAAAACAACAACGAATAAAGCCGATGACCAACAAGACCTATTTTAGACTAGTCTTATCTACAGGCCATGAAAAATAATCGTTTGCTGACAAACATAATTGAACTGTTGTTCCCACATGAGCACACATATACCTAGTCAGGTCATAAATTCTGTCACATGTTTAATGTAAAATAATTGTAACAAGTTTATTCATTATGTAACCATTTATATACCAAAATGAACTTAACAAAACATAGATTCTTATGACATTAAAGTTTATTCAAAATGACCTCCGTGATTTTGAATACAAGCCTTCAATCTGCGCGGCCAGTTGTCTATCGCAGCACGAACGAGGTCCATGTCAATATCGGCGGCTGCCTTAATCAAGAATGTCTTGAGTGACTCCAAATTGGGATGAGGCTTTGAACACGCCTTTTCCTCCAAGTGTTGCCATATCTTGTAATCTAACGGATTCAAATCTGGACTGGAGGAGGGCCAGTCTTCGTGCCGGATGAAGTCGATTTCACGCGCCGCCAGCCAGTCTTGTGTGCTCTTCGCTCTATGAGCTGGCGCCGAATCTTGTTGGAATACCCAGTGCCTGTTATTGAACATGGTATGAGAAACAGGTTCCACAAGGTTCGTCAGGACTGTATTTTGATACACAACAGCATTCGTTTTTACACCTTTCTCACAAAAATGTACCTCTGTTAAGCCCCAATAAGAAACTCCCAACCATACCATGAGCGAGGATGGAAAATGACCTCGTTGGACACGCGGAATACGGTTGCTCGCTTCTTCACTACTGTGTGTGTACACCTTATCATTTTGTTTGTTGTAGCTCTCTTCTACGGTAAACATTTTTTCATCCGAAAAAAGAATTTCCCGATATTTTTTTTCCGCGTACCGCTTCAACAAAGCGCGGCATCTCTTCAGTCTCAGGTCCATTAGACGAGCATTCAAACGATGTCCTGTTTTTCTTCGATATGCCCGAAGCCCTAAGTCTTCATTTAACACCCTTTTCACCGTGGTTCTGCTTAACCCCATCTGAAGGGCCAACAGTTTCTGCTTACGTTTGGGATTTCTTTGAATTCGTGCCTTCACAGCTTTTATCACTGCTGGAGTCCTAACAGACCGAGGGCGACCACTTCTTGACCTGTCATCTACACTAGAGTCTTTATTGTATCGTTTGATGGTACGATAAACGAATCTTTTGGTAATATTCAAATTTTTCAGTATGTTAAAAATTTGAATTGGCGCGTAGCCGCAACGATGCAACGCAATAACTGCAACACGGTCTTCTTTAAGCGTCCACTCCATATTTAAAAATGAGTAAAATTCTAAAAGTTATACATTTTTATTTTCATGAACAATGCGAAATTCGAATTCAATAAACTTTTTTGTGGCCAGCATTCTAAAAGAAAAGTTTTTACTGTGTGACAATACTTATGACCTGACTAGGTATATCATACAATTAGTGACAAAACGATCACGGTAACAAGTCGCTATTGTATATTAAAAATTTGTCTGAAATAACATAGCTCTTGGTCAGTACTCGACTTTAGCTTTATATTTATCCTAATCTAGACAACCTCAGACACATAAAATATTTGGTACGAATTTGATAACTACTAACGCAACTAACAGCGCTGCGTAGTATTATAATATACCTAGTCAGGTCATAAATTCTGTCACATGTTTAATGTAAAATAATTGTAACAAGTTTATTCATTATGTAACCATTCATATACCAAAATGAACTTAACAAAACATAGATTCTTATGACATTAAAGTTTATTCAAAATGACCTCCGTGATTTTGAATACAAGCCTTCAATCTGCGCGGCCAGTTGTCTATCGCAGCACGAACGAGGTCCATGTCAATATCGGCGGCTGCCTTAATCAAGGATGTCTTGAGTGACTCCAAATTGGGATGAGGCTTTGAGCACGCCTTTTCCTCCAAGTGTTGCCATATCTTGTAATCTAACGGATTCAAATCTGGACTGGAGGAGGGCCAGTCTTCGTGCCGGATGAAGTCGATTTCACGCGCCGCCAGCCAGCCTTGTGTGCTCTTCGCTCTATGAGCTGGCGCCGAATCTTGTTGGAATACCCAGTGCCTGTTATTGAACATGGTATGAGAAACAGGTTCCACAAGGTTCGTCAGGACTGTATTTTGATACACAACAGCATTCGTTTTTACACCTTTCTCACAAAAATGTACCTCTGTTAAGCCCCAATAAGAAACTCCCAACCATACCATGAGCGAGGATGGAAAATGACCTCGTTGGACACGCGGAATACGGTTGCTCGCTTCTTCAATACTGTGTGCGTACACCTTATCATTTTGTTTGTTGTAGCTCTCTTCTACGGTAAACATTTTTTCATCCGAAAAAAGAATTTCCCGATATTTTTTTCCCGCGTACCGCTTCAACAAAGCGCGGCATCTCTTCAGTCTCAGGTCCATTAGACGAGCATTCAAACGATGTCCTGTTTTTCTTCGATATGCCCGAAGCCCTAAGTCTTCATTTAACACCTTTTTCACCGTGGTTCTGCTTAACCCCATCTGAAGGGCCAACAGTTTCTGCTTACGTTTGGGATTTCTTTGAATTCGTGCCTTCACAGCTTTTATCACTGCTGGAGTCCTAACAGACCGAGGGCGACCACTTCTTGACCTGTCATCTACACTAGAGTCTTCATTGTATCGTTTGATGGTACGATAAACGAATCTTTTGATAATATTCAAATTTTTCAGTATGTTAAAAATTTGAATTGGCGCGTAACCGCAACGATGCAACGCAATAACTGCAACACGGTCTTCTTTAAGCGTCCACTCCATATTTAAAAATGAGTAAAATTCTAAAAGTTATACATTTTTATTTTCATGAACAATTCGAAATTTTAATTCAATAAACTTTTTTGTGGCCAGCATTCTAAAAGAAAAGTTTTTACTGTGTGACAATACTTATGACCTGACTAGGTATAAAAGAAATCTTGATCGAAGTCCTGATAACTATAAATTATTCTTATGTAAAAATATATCGTTTTTCATGGTTGGATTTCAGCAGAGAGGTAAGCAGCAGATTTTACGAATAAATATTAAGAAGTTATGTGAATGCAAAAGAAAAAATACTGAGGTACTGCATACCCGATAATTTAGCATTATGGAACCGAATTGTTAAAAAAGAGGACACGTATAAGTTTAAATAATATAAAAGTGTTGGAAAAATCCCAATTGTAAGAAATATATAAGAACATACTTTAGAACATTTAGTCCATCGGACTTGGCTAATCCTTTTGATATAAAATATATAACTTTGCATATAAAAAGGCTTAAAGGCCCAAATAAATAATGAAAGGCAGCGTTTCAATATTTCACATGGTATAACAATGAAATGTAACCAATTATAAATATATTTTATAACATAAAACCTCTATTAAGTTTGAGAAATCGCTAAGGGAGTCGCTCAAGGAGATACAAATGGATCGAAACTATATATATTGAAAATAATTTTTTATTAAACAACTCCTCTTATGAAATTACTCTGTGTAAAATGTAATAGGCTGTTATTAATTTAGTTAGAAAAATGAGTTAAGCAAGTATTTAAAGCATGCAACCTAGAACTATGAAAATGAATACTTTGACATAATATTGTTTAAATATGAACAAATAGAGTTCCAGAGCACCATTTTATCTTCTGTCATTAGCTTCTGTCGATGCATAACATATCGGTAGAAGTATTTGAGCCAACTTAGACCGGGATCCGATTATTTAGTTCATTAATTGACAATCATCAATATTAATTTATTGCAAATGTATGGTATATTTGATGAGACGCTTTGGGGCTTATCCATATATTTTCGACTTAACGAGATCACTTGTCGCGTGTTTTATTAATTGATCGCAGAAATATTCTTGACGCTTAAAAAGCTATACCCGAAGCGTGGCGACAGCGTAAGTTACAATATTATAGCAACAATATTATAGCTAAATCCGTTAATCCACAAATAAACGAACCCATTTTTCTTTGAAAGTAACTAAATTAGAAAATAATATTTAGATAAAAATAAGAATTAACTTTAGAACTCAATCGCTTTATGATATAATAAAAAAAAGATAATACAGTAGAATCCGTTTATTATGACTCCGTCTATATTGACCAACCGCTTAATATGAAGATTGGTTTTCATATAAAATTCTTTATAACAAAGTCAGATATAAAGACAATAATGACTTTGCTTAAAGTAACATGTCGCTTATTATGATCTATTTACCGACATACTTTGTAACACCCTCGATAGTGTTCGAGAGGATCACGTGACGATCGGCGCGTGCGTGGCACATGGTAAAGCATTAGAGACTGTTATTACAATACATACAATGCAACAATAATTAAATTAAAAAACAGACAACCATTATTGATTTCTTATGTAAAAAATTAAGAAAATATAATGAACTTATTACGTGCAATTTTTTAAATATTTCAATTTAATAAGTTATATATTTATTTATTTATTGCTGTAGGAAAACATTCAGCAGTGGCATCTGGTCCCTGCACGGATAAAATTCTATTAAAATAAATTCATACATAACATGTATATACCTAACAAAAACAAGAGGTTTTTTTTTGTACAAAATGTTTTGTGTAACGTCGGCTTAGTATGAAATCTTTATCATTTCCCTTCGATGTCATTATAAACCGATTCTGTACATTGATCACTGTCTCTCTTCAGAAGAGCGAGTCAAAAATTAAAAACAATATTATGTCAAACGCACGAGGGAACAAAGTTAGTAAAGAAAGAGTGCATGTAAGCATTACTTGATGTATTTGCTGCGTGAGGGGTGCGTGCGGTGGGGTGGGCAGAGGTGTGTCGGCTCACATGTGCGGGCGGGGACCGCGCGGCGGCGCCTGTTGCTATAGTACCGTATTCCGCACCGGGTTATAAATTAAGTGATGAAGTTGGTTATATGTTTCGAAGCAAGAATTAAAAAAATTAAAAAATATGACCAAAACCATATTTTAACAGAATCTCTCCAAATTCTACCCGGGATATGACACACCAGTAAAAGAACTGTAATTATGTATTATGTAAATTGAATAAAAACAGGTAAAATATTTCTCTTTTAATTAGCAACGTTTGATAATGTGAAACTTCAGAGAATTCTATTTCAATACGGCATACCGAAAGCTTGTTGCGAGAACGAAAAAAAAATGCAAACGATAATTTTGCTGATATTCGAAGCTATTAATATTCGAAGAATTTGGGTTTCGAGAAAGTCTTCATTTATCTTCCTGTCTATTTGAACATAAAAAGTGTCACGAATGGACCCCAACGCATAAAGGCTCTTGAATAGAAACTTCAAGTGCAGAGGATGAATTGGAAAAGGATGGTGTGAATATTTTTTCGATTATCGCAACAAACCTTCTAATAATAAAAACGAAAAGATACTGGAAATAAAAATATGCATAAAATTTAATGAAATATCACTATGTACTTTTTTTTTAAAGTTAAATTAGACATGCATATCAGATGGAAGGAAGCCACTGCAAAAGAAAAATGTTATTATCTATTATGTAATGCGCCTCACGAATGATCCATCTTGACGTATGTGCTACCAAGGTCACGCACGATACACAAATAAAAATGACTACCAAGCACAGGCTTGACATGCGCGATTATTATTATTAGATGCGATTCACTACACTATTATTTTTATTGTGGCTTTTTGGTAAGATTTTTTTTCTTGTATCTTTCTGTTTACATAATAATGTCGCGGAATGGTAATTAAATCGCAAATAGGCGCGCTATTAATTGTGATGATACTATTACGTTCTCAGGCTTCGACAGTAGGTAGGCAGGCTGAAGACCACTTAATAATAAGCAGTTACCGTCACCTATGAATGTTTGCGATGCTAGGAGCACAGCGAACACGCTGCTGTCCCCATACTGGATGGAACCTGGGTCACTAATGCCGGAACACAACACAAGGTTATTATGACGGCATACTTTTAGACCAAGGGTGGTGGTCATCCACACGTGCTTGGGGCCCTACCGCCTAGCAAGCATAATTTACTATAACATCTGTTTATATATCTAGCAAGTGGATGTATGTCAAAAAGGATCGTACGTAATGCGCTTTATAATATTATTATGCTTGTATTAAAAATATATTAAACCCATTCGCCCAACATTTGATCATTACGATTAGTCTGATTTGTAAATTTCTACTATTAGTATTTTATTAGTTTACAGTTCTACTGATACCAAACCAGTTAAGTTAAAGGGGGTGTGTGATGGAGGGATGTGTTATAGATTAGTACCAGGTTTAATATTTAATGGGGGTTAGTGCTATGACAAGCTGGAGCTGCGTAAGACGGAATGAATGTACAGCGGGGGATGAGTAAAAAAATGCTACGTGTCAACCGGCTGAAACATTGCGATCAAGTCGCATTCGCCACGGCGTTGACCTAAGAAATGCTGACTTCGTCGAAGATACAAAATCATGGACACGAACTCCGTATTAGAGACGCGGGAGACCTTGCAGAGAAAAAAGGAATGCGAAATCCAGTTGCCGAAATGGAAATTAGAATTGCATCTGGTAGGATGACCAATTTTTGTCTTTTTGCTAAAGAAAACGACATTAAATTTGAATGAAAATTCATATACGTTACTTACGCTGATTACATAAAACGTATTAATTATCAATCGTACAAAATCAGTGATATGCAAATAATAATACTGACAAATGCGGTTGGCCACTCGACATTTTGCTGCATCGAAATTTTTTCGACACTACGCTGGTTTTCATTGTTTACGATCATTTTTATAATAATAAAACTATCCAAATAGACCATACAAAGGAGCTGTATATATCAGGTACTTGGCTTAAATTCGACCTATTTCCAATAATTCATCTGTAACTCACCAAAATTACTTATGTCCTAATATCGTTTATATTATCAAACACGCTTTATTGAACTCTATCTGTAAACGAGACAGCTATGTACATTGGCAACGTAAATATATGAAATTTAATCGTATTGCAATGTTCAGAATTAGGCGAATGGTTTCATATGGCAAATGAATTATAGATGCATATAGCAGCCGGTATTTACTGTAAATAATTTCAGTACCTGCTGCAATAGATGCTTCAATCCTGGATTGTTGGAGGGTAGATGGGGCCTCATGAGCCTCGCGTGTCCGGCACCCCGCAGCTGCTGCGCGAGCTGCTGCTGCAACTGGTGTTTCCTTTGCTGCTCCTACAAGTTGTTGGCGGTGTTACGATTAGTACTTTGTTTCGTGTTTCCATCCAAAGACAAAATAAGGCCTCCAATTAGGGCTTCGTAAAAGACAACTAATTGTAGCGGTCTAGCCTCGCGGCTACGTCTTCTTGGTCTGACGAGGTCTCTGGGGATCGGTAGCTAGGGTCCAGTAATGACCCCGGCTACCAATCACGCCACCAATACCAGGTCAGCCTGTAGTGGGGGCAACAAGCGGCAGAGAGCTGCTCTATTACAAGGCACGAGACTCACCACGGGCGCACATGCTCATCATCTGTCTCGTTCACACCTGTCTATCTATTTCTGTCTGTCTATCACTGCCTATGCCTCTGATCCTAAAGACGTAATCTACGATGAGTTAAAGGTGCATATATATAGTATATATGTATATGGTAAAATTAAGATTCTTACCTCCAAATGTTTGTAATGATGCTCCTGCTGCTGCGCGGCGTGAAGATGTGACATGATGTCCATCTGAGACTTGAACTGAGCCTCTTGCTGATGCGCTACTTCGAGGGTTTGTTGCAGCTGTTGTATCTTCTCTAGGTTCTGCTGGCGCGCCGCCTCCAGCCCATCCAGCTGGTTCACAGCCCGTGGGCCTTTGCCCCCCGTCCCTACTTGGCCCACTTGACCCACCTGGCCAACTTGTCCGGACATGCCCCCGGCCATCATCATGCCCTGATAATGACGAACGTGCAAGCGTGTGAACATGCATTAACTATCCCACATTTGGCAACCTTCATTGTGGAACGGTGAGAGCGCTGTATGTTCAGAGATTCCTCAAATTCGATTTTCCAAATACTTTTTTTAATAGTTGGAGTTCAGAAGACAAGCAAACTATCCACCCAATATTATAATACATCTTCTCCGTGCAAGAGCGGAGTGACAATACTAACCTCTGCTGCCGGAGTCGGCCTCTCGTAAAAGGCTACAAAAGAACTCTAGCTACGTGGATGGGCTAGGCGCTCCAAGCCCGTCTGGATGGCAATCACCCTTGGTCTATATATATGCCGCCATAATAACCTTGTGTTGTGGTCCGGCATTTGTGACCCGGGTTCCTGTACCCCTATGCGACAGCAGCATGATCGCGGTGCCCTCGGTGTCGCAAACATTAATAGGCGACGGTAACTGCTTACTACTAAGTGGGTCGTCAGCCTGTCTGCTGATCTTCAGCAATAAAAATTGTTTCGCCCGCAACTAAGTAGCATAGCAGTTGTATATAGGTACTAAATAACTAATAAACTATTTATATCCTTTTCTTTTGTAAATAAATACATATTATACATAGACACCCAGACACAGTTGCGTCACGGAGGCCTTCATACCAGCATCCGGATAGCAGGTGGTCAGTCACCTGCGCAACACGCGCCACCGGCCTCGATAAAATTATAACGCCTTTATAAATTAATATTTAATTAAATCCGCAACATGAACCGTTCAATGTATTTCCTAAGAATGATGTATTTGGAAACGACTTTTACCATAACTTCTCCCAGATGTTAAACAATCTAGTCTTGATCCGTTCCTGGTAACCATAGTACAAAAATGAATGATTACTGAACAGGTTTTCTAATTGCAGGGGTGGAATAAGGATACTAACTTCTGCGGCCGAAGTCCACCTGTCGCAAAAAAGCGACAAAACAACCCTACATTGTAGCCCCTAGCACGTGCCAACGCCAACCCTAGCTACGTGGTATGGCCCCAAGTCCGTGTGGATGGCAACTACTCCTAGACTCTAAACATGCCGCTATAATAATTTTCTGTCGCGTTCCAGCCTAAATGACTCAGGTTCCTGTACCGCTATAGGACAGCAGCATGTTCGTGGTGCCCCTAGCGTCGCAAAAATCCATAGACGACGGTAATTGCTTACTATTAAGTGGGCCGTCAGTATGTCTGCTGTTCTTCAACAATAAAAAAAACATAACTGAGTAGTACTAACTAACAGACTTAATTCCAAAAACCCAGGAGAGAGGTTTACAGGACCAGTGTACCGAGCATCGCCGGTGCTATCATCTGCATAGCAATGAATACCATCTATGGATAACGTGTCATTGATATGCAGAATAAATAGCATCGGCGACAGCACACAACCCTGGGGCACACCAGTATTGATAGTCTTCACACTGGAGCAGAAACTGTCAACAACGACCTTAATGCTGCACCCAGCGAGAAATCTTGATAGCCAAGTGCAAAGACTCCAAGGTGTTCCGTAAGATGGAAGCTTCACGCGAAGAGCCCTACGCCAAAGCCGATCGGAAGGCCTTAGCGATGTCTAGGCTAACACAGCCAGGGCTTCTCCTTTGCTCTCAACGGCTTCAGCCCAATGGTGCGTTAGGTAAACCAGGAGATCCCCAGCAGATCGACCATGCCGAAAAACCGTATTGGTGATCATTTAGTAGCTGGGAATCCTCCAGGTAACCCAATAGTTGTGCGTTGATGATCCGCTCCATTATCTTTGAGAGCAAATAGGTCTGTAGTTGGACGGGTCCGTCCGGTCACCCTTTTTGGGAATAGGGTGAACATGGGCCACCTTCCACGAAGCCGAGACACAAGCTTTTCGGTAGGATAAGGTAAAAAGGGAAAGGACTGGAGACAGTACATCCGCAGCACAAGAGCGGGGATTCCGTCTAGCTCGATGGTCTTGTTGACGTGAGGGATCGGAGGACACGTTGCACGGTTTTTTGTGAAAACCGAACCTCCGACATTGTGGAGTCTCCACATCTAATAGAAGGTGGAGACTATCCCCCATCATCAAGAGTCGAATTGACTGCAAAGATTTCGTCCAAAAGATCGGCCTTTGGCAGCATGAGCCAGGCGGTCATCAGCTGTACGTAAAGAAGGTATGGATAAAAATTTAGCCCGATAAAAATTTCCTTCGACAGCTTTGGCAAGAGCCCAGAAACCTCTAGTCCCAGAGGGATAGCTAGCGAGACGCTGGCTAACCCTGCCGATGTGCTCAAATTTTGCTCTCGCAATCCGTTTTTTGAGGGTCTTAGAGGCAACGTTATATTTTTTTCTTCAGGTCAGAAGTGTTAGGATCCTGACACGCCCTTGCTGTAGTCCAGGCTCGATAGACCTCTTGCTTTAGCTTAACAGCCTCAGCACTAAGCCTATCGAACTATGGCTTTCCTGAACCACCAACGGGCACTACGGAATTAGGAATGAAACATCCCTGCAGCACCAGATCGGCAATCGAGTTTGCACAGGTGTCTGAATCGCCCGACGAAAAACACAGCGGCCCCCATGGGTAGGACATATAGAATTCGCGCAATCCCAATCTGCTGACCGATAGCGCTACACTCTCCACTTCGCGGTAGGGCGAGCCCGTTCGGGAATCGGAGGGCGCATCACGGAAGATATCAAGCAATGATCAGAGGTTCCTAATGGAGCCCCGATCGAGACCTGATAATCTACCGGATGTGTGGTCAACAGAAGGTCCAACAAGACGGCGCATATTCCACTCTATCCGGTATGTGGGTGAACCCTTCAACCACCTGAGTGAAACCATGAGCAAGAGCAAAATTAAAGGCAGCAATCCCCGGCAGATCAGTTTTTGGAGAACCTAGCCACTCAATGTGATGTGCATTGAAGTCTCCAAGGACGATCACCTTTGCGGCAGGATACTGTGAAATTTTTTTGTTAGTAGCGTCTTGACATGCCTGAAAAAGTGAGCCGTTTCAGTCCATTCGCACTCTCTACCAGGGGACCGATACATGCAGGAGTAACTACCGAAATCTACCCTCACCCATAAGATGGAGAGGTCCCTGTCTTCGAGACCGCTAAGACGGCAACAGCTTATATCGGTACAGACGTACAAGCATACCCCAGCTTATAAAAAGAACAAGTGTTCCAGATTATAGCCAGGGTAGCAAAAGTACGATGAATCGGCCGGGGCAGACATCTGCGTCTCCGTCAAAAACAGTACAACCGGCTTTGCTGTTTCCAGATGGTGATGGCATTAAGATTTGAATGTATACCTCTGATGTTGTAAAAATCCACTCTAAGTGTGGATTTAAGGTCCGCTGGGTTACACTTTATGTTTTTATAGCGATCCATTGTTATCTTAGACATAAAGGGGCGTTTTTGGAAGTTCTAGTGACCACGAAAAAATTGAAAAAATTTGAGTGTGTTTTTCTCACCCAAACCCGCAGGTTGTGTGATGAGTGTGTGCGGGGCACTGAAGGGCCCCCGATCCCTCCCGGAGAATATCGCCAGGTCCATGTCCGGTCTCTGCTTCGGCAGGACGATACTCCTCAAAGACTTTGCACCAGTTGGTGGAACAGCCGCCCAGACCGGATAATCTGGGTTCAGATCCCCTACTGACTGGCGGGCGGACAGCCGTTTCACCGGGTCTCCCTAATCGCGCCCCAATCCGTCACGCCTGTAGGGATGTGATGGGATTTTGCACATCTCGGGTTCCGAATTTCGTGGGCACTCCAGAACTACTGGTTAGGGAAGCTAGCACCTGGATCATCTGTGCCGCCGGAACACACCACAAAGTTATTATGACGGCATACGACCAAGGGTGGTTGCCATCTAGACGGGCTTAGGGCCACGTAGCGTGGATTGTTTAGTCGCTTTTTACGACAGGCCGACCCCGGCCACAGGGGTTCGTATTCTTACTCCGCCCCTGCACGAAGAATACTTTTTGGGAGGAAAATCCTTGAGGAGATAGACGATCTTAGAAACAAATTATAAATAAAAGGAAATACTAAGTTCTAGAACATTCGACGGTCTAATCATTTGATATCGGTCTCTTCACATCACTATTCTGGTAATTCTAAACTGTAGCAGGACATACCTGTGGATGCTGCTGCATCTGCTGACCCATGGGCTGACTGGGCCCGGTGGGCATCTGTCCCACTGGACCCACCTGCCCCATGGGCGCTCCACCCATGCCCACGCCTACCGATCCCATGCCACCAGTCGACATGCCCCCGGTAGACATGCCCGCTGATGACATACCGCTACTGCCTGCGGAAGAGGTTTATTTAGATATGTATATACGTTTATAGTTTTGATATGACTGTATTGATCGCAACGTCAGGGCACGCATTTCTGCCGCGTGGGCCAAATGGCGTGAGGTGACTGGTGTCATTTGTGACCCCAAAATACTGGTTAAACTGAAAGGAGAGGTGTATAAGACCTTCATTAGACATGTCCTTTTATACGCCTGAAAACGTGGCCGGTGCTGGAGCGACATAAGCAGGAGCTGCGTGTCACGGAGATGATTATGCTGCGGTGGATGTGTGGAGTGAGGCGGAAAGACCGCTTTAGGCACTTCCTCATTTACGGCAACTATAGATAGATAGTATGGTCATAATATAATCAGTAAGTGAACAATCAATCATTCATATTAATGTTTACTATAAAAACAAGTTTATATTGTAAACTGTTTCAATTTAATTATCTTGTATCTATCTGTTACTTTTGTCTTGAGACTAATCGCTCAAATTATTATTGTCTACTTCATAAAAATATTTTTATGTATTATTTTGTATTATAATTTTACAATTTAGAATTTCAATTATTAATCTATTCTTCATGTACAAATTGTTTTCAAACTGTAAATTCTTTGCATAATTATTAACATTGGCAGATGTAGGTGGATCATTGTATTAATTAACGAACAATAATATTTTGTTCCTTAATTTATTCTTCTTTCCTAGTTGTGTTTATTTGATAAAACATATTTTTTATAGATTTTTTTTTTGTTTTCATACCTAACCTAACCTACCTTTTTTTTATGTAACGCTATGGATGTTTTTTTTGTTGTTAGTATTGTTTATTTTGTGGGGGTTTGATGAAGGTTTTGGAGTGTTCGTGACGTCACTCCAAGGGCCTAATGGAAGTCCAGCGCTGGTTTTACAACCCAGCATTAATGCTGAATTAGGTCCAATTTAGGACAACATTATTATTATAGTGAACTTTTTAAATGTATAATATGTATCATATGTATATTTTGTTCCTAAATAAATGCTTTTCTTTTCTTTTCTTTCTTTTCTTTTCATTCTCTGTTTTCGTACCCTTATTGTTGGAATTTTTTTAATTAATGGTGAAAGTTATATTTTTAGGCAGAAATTTATTATTATTACATTGACAGTGACATTTTGACAACTATACATAGACAACGCAGGTATGCTGTACAACCGTACCATAGGTTACATGGCATACGCCACAGTCATTTTAAAAACGCCCCTACAAAGATTCTATAGCTTTTCTTTGGTGGGAACCACAATTACAAGCAGCACATAAGGGAAGAAATCAAGTACTTAAGTAATTGAACTCACCGGCCATAGTGGCCGTTGGCATGTTCCCCTGCATCCCGCCAGGGGCGCCACTGGCCGCCGCCGGAAGCGTTTTGTTTATTATCTGGGATATCTTCTGTTGTTGGATCACCTGGAAACGAGCTTAACGTTACTATTGTTCCGACATCCTATTATATATTTATGATAAATACTTTATTATGCGTGTATTCATCTACCCACAAGAATAACAAATAAAAATAATAAAATCACCAAAGCAAACAGTCGCTGCAGTTACATATAGTTTTTCACATTTTTTTTTTATTGCTGTAGGACAGCAGACAGGCTGACGGCCCGCTTAGGATTTAGCAGATACCGTCGCCTATAGGTGTATGCAACGCCAGTGGCATCGCGAACACGCTGCTGACCCATAAAGGTACAGGAACTTGGGTCACTAATGCCGGAACACAACACAAGGTTATTATGACGGCATACTTAAGACCAAAGGTGGTCGCCATCCAGACGGGCTTGAGGCCCTACCACGTAGCTAGGGTGTGTTTTGTCGCCTTTTACGACAGGCCGACCCCGGCCATAGAGGTTAGTATTCTTTCTCCGCCCCTGCACGGATAAAAAACATATATACTAAGATCATTTTAAATTATATAATTCTTTACATTACGATTGATTCCACTAGTCCCAGAACTAGTTTTAACTGTATCTCTGTATACCAGTTTCAAATCTATGTCACACAATAAAGTACAGTACAGTTTTTAGGCATTAGTGACCCAGGTTCCTGTGCCCGTATGTGATAGTAGCGTGTTCGCGGTACCACTAGCGTCGCAAACATCCGTAAGCGACGGTAACTGCTTACTATTAATTGGGCCGTCAGCCACTTTGCTTCCACCTTTAGTCTTAAGTATGCTGCTATAATAACTTCGTTGTGTTCCGGCATTAGTGACCCAAGTTCCTGTACCCTTCTGGGACTGCAGCGTATTCGCAATGCAACTGGCGTTGCAAACACCCATAAGTGACGGTAACTGCTAAATTCTAAGTACGCCTTCAGCCTGTCTGCTGTCCTGAAGCAATAAAAAATACTATGTAAAGATTATCATTAGTTTATCTAATAACACACCTTCTTCAATCTATCGACGAAGGTCGCCTGGTTGTTGGGTATGAATCCAAGGTAGACCTTCTTGTCAGGGGTGTATAGAAGTATTAGCACTTTGATATCACACTGCGGCGGCGTTGGCTGGAAGTGGACGCAGCCCGCCTGAAAATTTAAACATCGTCTTTAAATGTACAGTTAAACCTCGGTAAGTCGATAACCTCCCAAACTCGAAAATACGTTGTGTTCAAGTCGAAATAATTAGTAAGTCCTTATAAAAAAAAAAATCAGTACTTATTTTCCCTCTATAATTCATAATAATAAAAAATTAATTAGACCTCGGTATCTCGAACAAAGTAATTGATTAAACAACCTTTACAACTCGATTATTTGATAATCGATTTTAATAATGTTGATAATTCTTCCTTGTAACTAGGATTTTTATTTATTTCACTTCTCTAACTCAAAATTAGTTGTAATACATATTACCCTCAACATGGCTGGCCTAACTCGCCCGGGTGGGAGGTGCACGCGAAAGCATCTCTCCCTCCCAGGCTCCGGGCATAAGAGGAACAGCGACGTGCGTCTTCTTTGTCAACTATGGGGGCGTACGGGCGCATTGCATGGGATGTCCACAGTATCCTGCCACCAGCACTCAGGCGGCGGGGTGTGCACTAAGTATTTTTCACCTCATAACAAAAAAAGCGGGCTGAGTAAGAATACTAACTCCTGCAGCCAGGATCAAAACAATCCTAGCTACGTGGTATGGCCCCAAGCCCGTCTGGATGGCGACCACCTTTGGTCTTAAGTATGCCGCTATAATAATCTTGTGTTGTGTTCCGGCGTAAGTGACCTAGGTTTATGCACAGCAGTTTCTAACAGCGTGTCTGCGGTGCCGCTGTAACTTGGTGTTACTCGGCTAGGGTCGCAAACATCTACAGGCAACGGTAACTACTTACTACTAAGGGGGCTGGCAGCCTGTCTGCTGTCCCTCAGCAATGAAAAAAAGCTTTACAAGTCGAATGATTCGAAGTGATATTACGTTGCAAACACTATCTGCTATAGCGTCTCTTCTATTGTATTACTTGCTATTAATTATGATATACTACTGGATATACCAGCTCGTCCTGGCTCCATAATGTCTGATGGTAGTGGCAGCGGTGGGGCCTCTTACACCCAATAATACAAACAAATATTAATAAAATTGCAATCTTAGATAATAAGCTTTGAACATTAACTTTTAAGATCGAAGAATACTCACAAAACCGTTCACCATAACTTTGGTGAGAGCTTCCAAAGCTTCGCTCGGTTGCATATGGAACAGAACGGATTTGCTGTCCTTCAAGTACTGCCCCCCTATGTTGCTGATCAGCTGTTTAGGCATCAGCTGCATCAGCAGCTTATTCGGCCACGTGTCAGCTTTTAATTCTGGCTCTATGTCCTTTGAGCTCGCTGACACCTGTAGTGAGAAAGTTTAAATAATGTGCGTAAACATTTTTTTAGAAATAATTTCTTAAAATAATCTTAATTTTTTTTAAAAATGACCCATTTTTATTAATTTAATGACGCATATTTATTTTATTATCATATTTATCTTTATAATACAGCGCTTGCCGTGTGGCAACTAAACGTTGCGCACTATATTTGGATAGAGCTAAAAAACTAATTTTCTTTTCGAGGATATTAACTAAACGAAAATCTAGGCCCCAACCCTTCCTCCCTGTGGCCAAGCGTAGTACATCGAAGACCTCCCTCCCTTCAATGGACCACGCAGTATGGGTACGTTCGCTAAGTTTACTGACCTGGCACGGCAGATGCTTGGTGGTCTTCAACTGGTCCCCAGGGGACTTGACTTTTTCCATCCATTCGATAACGCCACTCCATATGTAGCTGCGCTGAAGCGCCGGCTGCGATCCCACACCTACGCCAGAACCTGACGCAGTGGCTCCACTGCTGACCATGCCTGGCATGCGTTGGTGACCAGGCTATAAATCCAGATTATTTTATCATGGAATAGCACACTCAAGATAAGTTTCTTTGATACAAAGTGAGCTCGAATAAACCACGCCCCTTGTATAAATGTCTAATCATAGCTGTTATATAATATATTTGTGTGGAGGAAGGTTGGTGTTGGTTTTATACTTATTTTATTTAAAAATCACTAGGACATGACTATAACTTTTTAATGGCGGCTAGAAAAAAAAACTACTAAGATCCGGCTGGTTTAGACATTGGTTTTCCACATTTTTCTGTATACTGCTGAGACGTCGGGAAAAAGAAAATAGACGCTCTGGAGATGTGGTGCTGGATATAATGCTTGCAGTATCATGGACCGAGTTTTGGACGAATGCGTCTATACTCCAAGAACACGGTATCAAGCAGTGTCTATATGTCTTGGGCCAGACTCGCATTCTCAAATATTTTGGATACATTTCAAGGCGGGATGGCGGTTCAATTGAGCATCTTATCATACAGGGTAGAGTGAAGGACCCTAAATCGCACGGCAGATCACCCATGCGATGGACTGACCAGATTAAATCCGTAATGGACGATCCCTTGCACGAATACAGTAAAAACATCAGAAATAGAGAGAGATCGCGAGATATCGTGAGGCGAATCACAGCAGCCCGTCAATAAATAGTACCATGTCGACCACGACTGCTCTGACAAGAGCGTTACGAAGAAGAAGAAGAATAAGAGAAAGAGAGAGTTAGTCCTTATTGTCTATTACATTTATGTCTTGGACACCTTGGTGTTGTTACTTTACAAAAGCAACTCGTTTGTGAGTCAGCAGTCAAGTTCTTTTTCATCCTCTCCTGCCATTCTCAGAAGCTCTTATCCTCCTTTTTTGATTTCCTATATTTATCTAAGGTTTTTGGTGTTGCATACATCTGAATGCTACGACGTAAGAGCTTACTTAAACCCCTATCAATACTCAATCAGTAAGTAATGTCTGTAAAACGTAATAAGAAACTAAAATATTTTTTGACTGACATCGTTCTAGAATGACTCTACAAGCATTATAGGTTGGGTGGAAGTTTTTATAAGATCTCACCGTAGAGTAAATACCATAGGGAATATAGATTTTCAAAGAAATATACATAGCAAGAGGTATGACCTAAGCTCAGCTATGTTTATGAATTGACATTACTATTTTATCAAATGTTCAAGAAAAAGCTATAAATGTTCCCTCGTATTTGTCATTAAAAAAGAAAACCTAACCGATTTTGAGTACTATTATTTAATCGTAAGTGGCTTGTTATTGTCGTGTCATAGGGGCCAACTGCACGCAGGAGAATATATTGAATAATAGCAGAAGATAACTAAGATAACATTGGAAAAATTGCCCTTAATCTTGTAATAAAACGTGTGGGAAGAAATAAATAAATAATTATTATAGTAGCTAGGTTGACGAAGCTTACAAGCTGTCATTAAAAACATAAAGATAGACATAGATGTGTAGATGAGTGCAGAATTCAAAAACTGAAATATAATTTAGTCAAAAAATAACTAATTGTTGATTTATATACATTTATATTGGCAACACTAATTGTAATCTCTTCCTCAAAGAATATACTACTCTCTTACGAGATCTCTTCCTCTTCCAATCAAGATGGCGAAAGGATAGTTGCGTTTTACTTGTGTGATAATGTTAAGATTAAAGAATAAAAGTATAAAACCATGAACGGGCCTAATTATTTTAACATGGTAGCAGAACAATGGTTTAGTGGTTTAAAGAATAAAAAATAAATGTGATAGAAACAAAAGAAAAAAAAAAATGGCGTCAAAAAATAGTGATATAAATATTCCAATTTTCGATGGCACAGATTACAGTAATTGGAAAATACGGATAATTAAGTTTCTACAGTTCAAAAAGTGCAAGGATGTAGTAATGAGAGCGAAAATTGAAACCGACAAAGATGAATGGGACGATAGAGATATACAAGCAACAAACTATATTTACAGTGCTATAACAAACAAGCAGTTGGAATATATAAGTGAATTAAATACAGCATACGAAATAATACATAAATTTGATGGGATGTACCTAAAGAAATCAACGGCGTTGCAAATAGTATGTCGACATAAACTCGAAAGTGTTAAATTGAAAAATTATTCTGAAGTGTCTTTATTTTTCGATGACTTTGAAAAAGCTGTAAATGAGTTGAAACAAGCCGGTGCAACGGTATCAGAAACAGAAAAACTAAACTACATGTTAAAAGCACTACCAGTGAGTTACAACTACATAGGTGATTTAATAGATGTCTTGCCAGAGGGTGAAAGGACAGTGGACTATTTAAAAAGCAAAATAAAATTGAAAAGTACAGGAAATATGAGTGAAATGTCAGAAGACACATCAAATGTTTTTAAAGCAGATACTAACCGATCATATAATTGTTTTGGTTGTGGTAAACCTGGTCACCTAAGAAGAGATTGTAAGGCAGAAAATGTAAACCGTGGTCGAGGACATGGTCTTTCAAATTATAGAGGAAATAGTATACAAAATTATAGAGGAAATAGTATACAAAATTATAGAGGAAATAGTATACAAAATTATAGAGGAAATAGTTTACCAAGTTATAGAGGACATAGTTTGCCAAGACGAGGACGTGGTTCATACAATAACAGAGGACAAGGTTCAAGAAATTACTACCATAATAATCAAGGGAGTCAAGGTAACAGTTATCATATTAATATTGCAAACAATACATACACAACGCAAGAGAATGATAAGCCAAAGGGTCAAATAAATTGGTTACTAGATAGTGGATGTACTGACCACATTATTAACACTGATAAATACTTCAATACTTATGAGATATTGGAAAAACCTATTAAAGTCAAAATTGGTAATGGAACAATATTAGAAGCTACAAAAATTGGTAATATAAAAGCTTATTTCTTAGTCTATGGACAAAAATCTGAAGTCACACTGAAAAACGTTTTCTTTGTAAAAGAAATGAAGGCAAATTTATTAAGTTATTCGAAAATTACTGATAATTGTTCAATCATCTCAAAAGGGAAATTTGCAAAAATTTACAATGAATATAGAAAGATTATAGCAATTGCAATTAAGGATGAAAGACTGTATAAAATGAAAAGTTATATGTGTGAAGAAATATTGGAAGCAAATATTAGTAAAACAAATATGACTGTAAAGGAAAAACTACATCGTACTCTGGGCCATATTAACTTTAAAAAATTGGATTTAATGTGTAAAAATGAATCATTAGAAGGATTACCTAAAGAGATTGAATATGAATATTTAAAGTGTGCAATATGTATTGAAAATAAAATGCATAACTTACCATTTGCTAATAATCGAAGAAAAGCAAAAGAGATATTAGAGATTGTTCATACAGATTTAAATGGGCCACATCAGACTACAGGATATAATGGAGAAAAATTTTTTTTGACATTTATTGATGACTACAGCAAATTAGTCAAAGTTTATTGTATAAGATCAAAGGATGAGGTATATGATTACTTGGTACAGTATGTTAATGAATTACAGAACTTGACAGGGAAAATGATAAAGGAACTGCGATGTGACAATGGGAAGGAATATATGAATGCAAGAGTTTTTCAGTTTGCAAAAGAGAAAGGAATAGTGATAAAACCCTGTCCAGCATATGTTCATCAATTAAATGGAACAGCAGAGAGATATAATCGTACGTTGATGGATATGGGTAGATGTCTTTTATCAGAAGCAAAGGTAGAAAGAAGATTTTGGCCTGAGGCAACTAAAACAGCTGCATATCTTAAAAACAGAACCTTAACTAATACTATTGAGAGGAAAACCCCATATGAAATATTTTTTAAAAGGAAGCCATCTATGCAAAATCTAAAATTATATGGAAGTAGAGTTTTTGTAAGAATTCCTGAAGAACGAAGAAGGTCTAAATGGGATAAGAAAGCAGAAGCTGGAATTTTGCTTGGTTATACTGATATTGGATACAGAGTGTTAATTAACAACAGAGTTATTATTGCTAGAAATTGTGATATAATTGAGGAAGATGTAAAATTATGTGGTTTTAAAGATGAGGAAGAAGATAGTGAATATAAAATAAAGGAAAAGGAAGATAAAAGTATCCAAGAGGAAAGAAATATGTTAAAATACTCAGAAAATGATAAAGAGAATGTAGGAGAAAGTGAAGATGAGAATCTAAATAGAAGATTAAGAAAACAAATCAAACCTCCACTTCGTTTTGATGAAGAATTTGGTTATTATTGCATATACTGTAACTACTGTGATGCGTCAGCTCCAATTGATTTTCAGGAGGCGATTACATGTGATGAAGCAATGAAATGGAAAGGAGCAATGAATAGTGAGATGGAAAGTTTAATAAAAAATAATACCTGGACTCTAGTTGACAGACCCTCCAAGGAAAAAAAGGTAATTGATGTGAAATGGGTGTATATAAGGAAGAGTGAAAATGAATACAAAGCAAGGTTAGTAGTAAGAGGTTTTCAGCAAACTAATTGTATTGATGATACTTACTCACCTGTTGCTAAAATGCCTACACTTAAGCTACTATTATCTTATTGTTGTCAAAATAATTTAGCTATTCATCAAATGGATGTTGAAACAGCATTTCTAAATGGTAGAGTATTATCTGAAGTTTATGTAAAGCAACCAATCGGTTATGAAAATGGAACTGATAAAGTTTATAAATTAAATAAATCATTGTATGGTCTAAAAGAAAGCCCCAGGGCATGGTATGAATGTTTTAATGATTTTTTGATTAATTTTGGTTTTCGCAGGAGTAAATATGACTATTGTTTATATGTTAGAAAAGAGAACAGCTTAATTGTTTATATTCTTTTATTTGTGGATGATTTATTAATTTGTTGTGAAAATGTAGAAGTTATTGCTGATATAAAAACTAAATTGTCTGAAAGATTTAAAATGAAAGATATTGGTAAAGTAAAAAATTATATTGGTATTGAGATTGAATATATGTATAATCAAAACAATGTCTTAACTTTGAGTCAGAAATCTTATATTGAGTCTTTAGCTAAAAGGTATAATATTGAGAGTGCAAAAATGTATAAGACTCCTATGGAAATAAATTTAAAATTGGAACAATCTGATATTAATGAGGATGTAAAATATAGAAATTTGATTGGTGCTCTTTTGTATATTAGTTCAGGTACTAGACCTGATATATCTTACAGTGTAAATTACTTAAGTAGATTTCAAAACTGTTATAATGAGACACATTTTAAGTATGCATTGAGAGTTTTAAAGTATTTGTATTTGACAAAAGATCTTAAATTAACATATTGTAATAATAGTAACGCTGATATTCTAGATTGTTTTGTGGATGCTGATTGGGCAGGAGATATTTTAGATAGGAAATCTACAACAGGATTTGTCATTAGATTGTTTGGAAATATTATTTACTGGAAATCAAAGAAACAAAGTAGTGTAACAAAGTCCTCAACATTTGCTGAATATGTAGCTTTATCAGAAGCAGTAACAGAGTTAAATTTTCTTATGTGTCTAATGGATGATGTATTCAATAAAGTTTGTAAAACAGTTAAAATTTATGAAGATAATTCAGGAGCCGTAGCTATTTCTAAATATGGAAACTTTACTAAGAATTCTAAGCATATTGAAGTTCACTATCATTTTATACATGAAAATGTTAAGCTAGGAAATATTGAAGTTGTAAAAATAGAGTCAGAAAATAATATTGCAGATATATTTACAAAAGCTCTGGGAAATGTTAAATTCATAAAATTTAGAGAAATGTTAAATTTGAAATAAAATAATGATTGTTGTAACAGTGTTTTACAATATAAATGTAAGGAGGCGTGTTGATTTATATACATTTATATTGGCAACACTAATTGTAATCTCTTCCTCAAAGAATATACTACTCTCTTACGAGATCTCTTCCTCTTCCAATCAAGATGGCGAAAGGATAGTTGCGTTTTACTTGTGTGATAATGTTAAGATTAAAGAATAAAAGTATAAAACCATGAACGGGCCTAATTATTTTAACACTAATAAACAGTTAAAATGATTATGTGTATGTAACTAGACAACCTTTGGATGGATACAAATACAGTTAAGAAGAAAGAAGGTAATTTTGCGTGCTATTACATAATACAAATATTCAATAATAACACACATTCAAATATATAGATATTCATGAAAACAAAAATAAAATACATTAGATATACAATTATTTAAAGAATTATAGTTTATATTCTATATACACACAACTATAGTCTAAAATATGCAAAATAATAAATTAAAAATCAATTCAGTACACAGCTTCAAGTAGTGCTCTTTGACGAGATTATTGAATAAGTTTACGGTTTACGGTGAAAGACTTACTATAAAATTTAGTCGTGTAAAATATATTATTATTATGAAATAGTTTCATTCGTTTAAACTTTAACATACTTTCTTAGTATATTTAAACAATAAATTATGACAACATATATATACCTGAGTGACATGTGAGGGTGGTAATGGTGGATGTGAAGAAGGTTGCGCGAGTTGTGTGAGCAGCGCCGAATTACTCGAGTAGAGCGGCTGTCGGGGCGGGTTGAGCCACGCAGGCCGCTGCGGGGGCGTGCCGCGGGGGAATGCGGGAGCGGGAGCGCGGGTCGCAGGGTTCATAGCCGTACCACGCCCTTGCCTGTGTCATTAAATACTAGCGTCACTAAGCGAAATTTCTAGTGAATTATATTTATAAGCTATACCCTATCCACTTTACCAAAAAATAAAATGTAAACAAACAAACCAATGTTTCTCAAACAAAGCTAGAATAAAACAACATGGCGGGTATTATGCAACGGTAATAATATAACACTCCTTTCAATCGACAATAGTACGTTAAACAGTACACTTATAATTAATTACCAGCATATAAAATCAGTAAGAGATTTGGAAACATTGTCTTTTTAGGTTCTTTATAATGTAAGTTAGTTATTACAATTAATATTGTAAATATGTAAATTTTATATGCATTAATATATATCATTCATAATTGTAAAAATAAAATTATTTTGTTTTTTTTTTCTAAAAGTAAGGAATAGCAATATAAAAAATAAGAATAGGAGATATTTCTAATAAATAATTAATAAGTTGCTATGATAATTTTTATATCATGTTGATTATAATAAAATCGGCATCCAAAAAACCCTTTTTACGATTTGTTTCCATTTTATTTTTTGGTAAAATGGATAAGGTATAGTATTATTTACGGTGTGATGGAAACACAACTAAAGTTAGCATGCAGCCAAAGAGAGCTTAGGGTCGCTTCATATGAGATTTTTATTGCTGAGGAACAGTAGACAGTTTGTATCCGTGCAGGGGCGGAGAAAAAATACTAACCTTTGCAGCCGGGGTCGGCCAGTCGTAAAAGGCGACAAAACAACCCACCCTAGCTACGTGGTAGGGCCTCAAGCCCGTCTGGATGGCGACCACCTTTGATCTTAAGTATGCCGCCATAATAACCTTGTATTGTGTTCCGGTATTAGTGACCCGAGTTCCTGTACCCTCATGGGACAGCAGCGTGTCCGCGATGCCACTAGCGTTGCAAACACCCATAGGCGATGGTAACTGCTAAATTCTAAGCAGGCCGTCTGCCTGTCTGCTGTCCGACAGCAATAAAAAAAATCAAACACACAAACACTGAGACTCATGGCAGGAATTGAATTTAACATCCCCGCAAGCGTTTCGACGCGCGACGTGCGCCATTCTTATATTCATATTTTTTTATCGCTGTAGGACAGCAGACAGGCTGACGGCCCGCTTAGAATTTAGCAGTTACCGTCGCCTATGGGTGTTTTCAACGCCAGTGGCATCGCGAACACGCTGCTCTCGCATATGGGTACAGGAACTTGGGTTACTAATGCCGGAACACATCACAGGGTTATTATGGCGGCATACTTAAGACCAAAGGTGGTCGCCATCTAGACGGGCTTGAGGCCCTACAACGTAGCTAGGGTACCCACCCTGTTTTGTCGCCTTTTAAAACAGGCCGACCCCGGCCGCAGAGTTTAGTATTCTTTATCCGCCCCTGCACGGATAATTGATAATATTAAAAGAAAAAGCATTATTATGCTCACCCATACATATCGGTTTGTATTTCGGGGACGGGGGGCGGCGCGGGACTCGGGGGCCGCTCTTTGAGGCTGTACCCGCGGAGCAAAACTAGGTGCCGCGGATCCTACAATACAAAAATCTTTATTACTAACAATACAGAACATAACAATTTTCCAAACATGTTAGGATAAAATCTATTTGGTACTAACGTATTAAGGCCACCATAGCTACAGATTTTTAGCCACATAGATGCGGGTGGTCATAAAATAAACAACTTTAACCCACAGCAAGGAGCCTGTGTCGGAACGCACGCACGCCCGTTTCGGTACACAGGCTGCTTGTTATGGTTGTTTTTTTTATGACCACCCGCATCTGTGTGGCTAAAAATCTGTAGCTGCGGTGGCATTAATACGTAAGTACCATCAGTTTTTTAATAGACAAGCAAAATATTCTATCCGTGCAGGGGCGGAGAAACAATACCAACCTCTGCGGCTGGAGTCGGCCTGTCGTAAAAGGCGACAAAACAACCCACCCTAGCTACGTGGTAGGGCCTCAAGCCCGTCTGGATGGCGACCACCTTTTGTCTTAAGTATGCCGCCACAATAACCTTGTTGTGTTCCGGCTTTAGCGACCTCAAGTTCCTGTACCCTTATGGGACACAGCGTGTTCGCGATGGCACTGGCGTTGCAAACACCCATAGGCGATGGTCACTGCTAAATTCTACAGTAATAAAAAAAAATCAGGGTTCATATTCTTAATGCGCCCCTGCATGGTTCTTCATGCTCTCTCCGTTCTCAATACCTTAGCATAATTCCTCTGCTGTGCCTGATGTATATCTCCACCTGCATGCTCATATAATAGCAATAAAGCTGGTATACGCCTCGCTGCTACCACTGACACTTGCACTCCTCGCTCTCCTAATAACCGTGCCACTTGTTCTATTGTTGCTGGAACCCCTGAAAATATTCAGTTTCTGAGTTCAAGAAGAACAATGAAGTAGAACACTGCTGTGAAACATCAGACAGGCTGGTACTTATTAGTAAGTAGTTACCGTCGCCTATGGACGTTTGTGACGCCAGGGGTACCGATAACACGCTGCCATCTGCATAGGAGAACTGGAACCCGGATTGATTAAGACGGAAGATAACACAAGGTTATTTTAGCGACATATTTAGACCTTTAGTGACTGCCAACCAGGGGCTTGGAGCTCTAATACCTAGCTAGAGGTTATTTTGTCGCCTTTTACGCCAGGCCTCCCCCGGCCACTTTGGTTTCCTAGTCCGACCCTACACGGAGAGTAAAGAAAAAACATTATGGAATATTCTAGATTGCATCAGGCTGGGGATTAATTGTAGACTGGATTCATTCACACTCATATTTGTCACTACTAGCATAGTTACCTACCATACATAACAGTGCTGCCATAATTAAATATTCAAGAGTGCTTCAATACCTTTATATAACTTTTTGAATTATTCAATTCGGACATTCCATTCGATAGATAACACGAGTTTTAAAATGTAAGTATTAGAAAAAACGTTTCACATCTTCGTGACGCTAATTTACGTTACATCCGTAACGTGACGCTAATTTCTGTTTCATCCATAAAATTTTTATCCTCATGCGCCCAAAGAAGTTTCACTTCAAAAAGAATACATGCACTAAACGCTAACCTGCAGGAACTAGCCCTCCAGCGTATACAGAGTACGGAGGTGAACAGCAAAATAGTAAGACGTGTATGGGCACATCTTTCCGTCCAAACTCGTCTATACACGCTAGCGCAGTTGTCAGGGCTTCCGTTATACACGCTTTGTTTTCTGCATGACCACCAATATATCTGAAAATCAAAATAATAATTCATTGTCATCTATATAAATAAAATGACAGAGGTCAGCAATTATGCGAGCATCACGGCTAAGCTACTGGATAGATTTAAATTATTGCAATATCTTCATTTAATATAAAGTTATAAAAGTTTTAAGAAACAATCACTTTTGTAAGCACTACGTGTTCAGTGATGTGTGTTTTTTTGCCGCCAAAAAGTAAGGAAAGCGGTGTAGCGCGCATGCGTACTAATACTTCTCATATTTTGAAATTTTTACTAAAATAATGTCTTTCTTTATAATTGAAGAGAATGTTTTGATAGGAATAATATACCTAGTCAGGTCATAAATTCTGTCACATGTTTAATGTAAAATAATTATAACAAGTTTATTAATTATGTAACCATTCATATACCAAAATGAACTTAACAAAACATAGATTCTTATGACATTAAAGTTTATTCAAAATGACCTCCGTGATTTTGAATACAAGCCTTCAATCTGCGCGACCAGTTGTCTATCGCAGCACGAACGAGGTCCATGTCAATATCGGCGGCTGCCTTAATCAAGGATGTCTTGAGTGACTCCAAATTGGGATGAGGCTTTAAGCACGCCTTTTCCTCCAAGTGTTGCCATATCTTGTAATCTAACGGATTCAAATCTGGACTGGAGGAGGGCCAGTCTTCGTGCCGGATGAAGTCGATTTCACGCGCCGCCAGCCAGTCTTGTGTGCTCTTCGCTCTATGAGCTGGCGCCGAATCTTGTTGGAATACCCAGTGCCTGTTATTGAACATGGTATGAGAAACAGGTTCCACAAGGTTCGTCAGGACTGTATTTTGATACACAACAGCATTCGTTTTTACACCTTTCTCACAAAAATGTACCTCTGTTAAGCCCCAATAAGAAACTCCCAACCATACCATGAGCGAGGATGGAAAATGACCTCGTTGGACACGCGGAATACGGTTGCTCGCTTCTTCAATACTGTGTGCGTACACCTTATCATTTTGTTTGTTGTAGCTCTCTTCTACGGTAAACATTTTTTCATCCGAAAAAAGAATTTCCCGATATTTTTTTCCCGCGTACCGCTTCAACAAAGCGCGGCATCTCTTCAGTCTCAGGTCCATTAGACGAGCATTCAAACGATGTCCTGTTTTTCTTCGATATGCCCGAAGCCCTAAGTCTTCATTTAACACCCTTTTCACCGTGGTTCTGCTTAACCCCATCTGAAGGGCCAACAGTTTCTGCTTACGTTTGGGATTTCTTTGAATTCGTGCCTTCACAGCTTTTATCAGTGCTGGAGTCCTAACAGACCGAGGGCGACCACTTCTTGACCTGTCATCTACACTAGAGTCTTCATTGTATCGTTTGATGGTACGATAAACGAATCTTTTGGTAATATTCAAATTTTTCAGTATGTTAAAAATTTGAATTGGCGCGTAACCGCAACGATGCAACGCAATAACTGCAACACGGTCTTCTTTAAGCGTCCACTCCATATTTAAAAATGAGTAAAATTCTAAAAGTTATACATTTTTATTTTCATGAACAATTCGAAATTCGAATTCAATAAATTTTTTTGTGGCCAGCATTCTAAAAGAAAAGTTTTTACTGTGTGACAATACTTATGACCTGAGTAGGTATACTGACGGACTCATAAACTGCATCAAAGTTCACGATTACTTTGAAATGATTTTTTTAAATAAGTATGCAAACTTTTTAGATTAAATTATATAAATATGGAGAGACTGGCTCTTAATCTCAAAAGAAAAGGAAAATTTAAAAATAGAACTGCAGTAAAATCATAAATTTTATTCATTTTATTCATATCATATAATACTATGTATATTTTTATCTGTAATCAGTAACTTTCTTTGTTTTTGTCTTTTACGAATTAATATATTATTATTTATCTTTTGTAAAATTACCGTCATATATTTATTTATTACTTTTTATCTCTACCCTCTAGGTTGTTTAGATACTAAGGTACGTTCTTAAATGTGTCATTAAAGTTCATTCCTTTATACACAAAATTATATTTTAAAATTGAGTTAATATGTTGTTGGTTAATAGAATTGTACTAGTGAATATTATTATATTATGATTTACGTAGTTTTGTATCAAAGTTAATAAACTAAGGATTACATCAGAATATAATAAATATGTATTAAAGTGAGAACTGCTGGCAGATGGATATGTTAGCACTAATTAAAATATACGTTTTTATAGGATTTAGGGGTATATATGTGTGTATGTGTATATATATATATATATATATATATATATATATATATATATATATATATACATATATATATATATATATATATATATATATATATATATATATATATATATATTTAAGAGTTATATATTTATACGTTGGATATATATATTTTTAATTTTGAGTATATGTTTGTATGATTAATACAGATTAATATAGTATATTGTATTTAAATTTATGTTACCTAATATTGAATAAATTAAATTTATTAAATTTACCAAAGTAACCGACATAGCCCGGATGATTGCAAAACTGAAGTGGCAGTGGGCTGGGCACATAGCTCGAAGGACTGATGGCCGTTGGGGCAGAAAAGTCCTCGAATGGCGACCGCGTACCGGAAGACGCAGTGTTGGTAGGCCCCCCACAAGATGGACCGATGATCTGGTCAAGATCGCCGGGATAGGTTGGATGAGGGCAGCGCAGGACCGATCATCGTGGAGATCTTTGGGGGAGGCCTTTGTCCAGCAGTGGGCGTCTTCCGGCTGAAATGATGAATATTGATAATATTTCAAACAGTTCTTCAAGCAGTGATCTCAGCTTCTATAGTATTCCCTCGTTAAATGAAACCCTTGAACTCCAATTTGCTGATGTCTCAAGGAATTTTAATGCCGTCCATATCAACGCTCAAAGCATTCCGGCTCACTTCACTGACATGCTGGCAACTTTTAACTGTCATAATCTACATGCAATCCTTGTTTCTGAGTCATGGCTAAAACCAAGTCTCCCTTCATCACTCTACACTTTACCTGGGTTTAATCTCATAAGGAATGATCGCACTACTGGCGGTGGTGGAGGTGTTGCCATATATATTCACTCCTCAATTTCCTATAAAATTATACAGTTGTCAGCACAGCCACCGCTGTCTAATGAGGGTGAATATCTTTTCCTAGAGATAGAATTAAACCATACTAAGTTACTTCTAGGTGTATATTACTGTCCTTCACTACTTGTTAATTTCTTTACTTCCTTTGAAACTCTCCTCGAAAATTTAACTCCTTCTTACAGTCAAACTATTATCATGGGCGACTTTAACACCTGTTTACTAAAGAATGATTCAAGATCATCTTCATTTAAATCAAGCGTCGAATCTCTGAACTTATCAGTCCTCCCGCTTAACTCCACTCACCATCTCCCCAATTGCAACCCATCACTCCTTGATCTCATATTAGTATCTTGGGCTAATCTTGTGGCTAAACATGGCCAGTATCCGGCCGATGCTTTCTCCTATCATGATTTAATATTCCTCTCCTACAAAGTCCGACCACCTAAGAAAAAACCTAAAATTCTTATGCAGCGTAACTTTGGTGGTATTAACATTGAGCAACTTCGGCAAGATGTCAGTAAAATCGACTGGTCATCTATAATTTCTTTGAATTGTTTAGATAAAAAAGTACAGAGATTTTGATAAGTTTATACGATCTACATGCTCCAATCCATCCCGTAAAAATTAGACATTGTCCATCACCTTGGTTAACAAAAGATATAAAGTTATTGTTAGCGAAAAAATCTTTAGCGAAAACTAAATATAAACGTCGTCCCATCCCATCAAATTGGGAAAAATATATTTCAATTCGTAATCACTGTAATAAGGTGTGTAGAGATGCCCAAAGACGTCATATTCATGAATCAGTAGAAAATGGTGACCCAGCCAAAGTCTGGAAATTTCTTAAAACTTTGGGGATCGGAAAATCACATTCACCTACTTCTTCCAATATTGATATAGAGTATCTAAATAAGCACTTTTCAACTTCATCTCATATACAGACGATTTCCAAACGAGAAACCTTGAGACATCTTTCATCACTTTCACCCCCTAGTCATTCACCATTTGTCTTCTCTCAATTTTCCGATTGTGATGTTAAGAAGAATATAATATCTATTACATCAAAGGCTGTGGGCAGTGACGATGTTAGCCGGAATATGATTCTACCTATTCTTGATTTAATTGTTCCGATTATCACACACATCCTGAATTTTTCAGTGAATGCTTGCTCTTTTCCAGCTGTTTGGAAAGAATGCCTAATCACGCCAGTCCCAAAGAAGGCGAACCCTAGTACTATTTTTGAATATCGACCTATATCCATTCTCCCTTTCCTGTCTAAAGTCCTGGAACGTCTTGTTCATAGTCAATTAAGCCAATTTCTCAACCAAAATGATCTCCTTAATCCTTTTCAATCTGGCTTTCGCCCTGGACACAGCACTGTCACTGCTCTAGTCAAAGTCACAGATGATATCAGATACGCCATGGAAAACAGTCAAGTAACACTACTTAGGTTGCTTGACTTCAGTAACGCCTTTAATACAGTTGACTTCGATATTTTGTTAGGTATCCTCTATTCTCTTAACATATCTCCAACGGTTATTGAATGGTTTCGTAGTTACCTGTTCGGCCGTCGGCAGCGTGTTCGCATTGAAGAATGTTTTTCTTCATGGTGTGATACATCTGCTGGTGTGCCACAGGGAGGCGTCTTATCTCCATTACTCTTCGCAATTTATATAAATTCTATCTCTAATAAACTTCAAAGCTCCTACCACCTCTATTCAGATGATTTTCAAATTTACTATCATTCACCTGTTGAAATGTTGCATGAAAGTATAGATATTGTAAACCAAGACCTTCAAACTTTAATATCGTGGAGTGAATCATACGGTCTTAAAATAAACCCGAATAAGACGCAAGCGATTATTGTAGGTAGCTCTAAAATGATGGCAAAAATGAATTCAGCTTATCTTCCAAAAATAATAATTGATGGGGTTAATATTGATATAACCGAAAAAGTAAAATGTTTAGGAATACTAATTGACAAAACACTGTCGTGGGGTCCTCAGTTACAGGAAGTCAGCAGAAAGATCTTTGCTTCCGCGGCGTCCTTAAAACGACTAAGAAACTTTCTGCCACACCATACTAAGTTTGCGCTTGCACAGTCCCTCCTTTTACCTATCCTTGATTATGCAGATGTCAGCTATCTCGACCTTAATGAACAGCAGCTAGACAAACTTGAGCGATTGCAAAACTTTTGCATCCGATTTATCTTCGGCTTACGTAAGTATGACCACATTACGGAATTTCGCAACAGACTCAAGTGGCTTCCAATACGTCTTCGTCGGAATGCACATATTCTTTCTCTTCTACACAATGTTTTGTACAACTCTAAATTACCCTGTTATCTTAAATCCCGTTTCCAATTTTTCACCGACGGTTATTTGAAAACCTTGAGGCCATCACTGCATCTACGACTGAGAATGCCTGCCCACACGACTAAATTCTATAGTAAGTCTTTTACGGTGCAAGCAGTAAGGTTGTGGAATGATCTACCACATTACATCCAAGTCGCTAAGACCGTAAATTCGTTCAATAATCTTGTTAAGGAGCACTATTTGAAGCTGTGAGCTGAATTCATTTTGTTTTGTTTATTATTTTGCATATTTTATGCTATGGCTGTGTGTGTACATAATATAGACTATAATTCTTTGAATAATTGAATATCTAATGTATTTTATTTTTCTGTTTATGAATATGTATGTATATATGAATGTGTATGTGTGTATGTATGTATGTGTGTGTATGTATGTGTATATATTTCTTATTGAATATTTATTTATATTATGTAATAGCATGCAAAATTACCTTCTTCCTTCTTAACAGTATGTTTCATCCAAATCCATCCAAAGGTTGTCTGGTAGAAATCGCTTTCAGCGATAAGACCGCCCATTGTGCTTTTATATAGATATGTATCACTTGATTTAATGTAATGTGTGCAATAAAGTATATTTTGATTTGATTTGATTAAAACAAATGAATATAGCCGGGAAAAGAAAATTTATTCGTAGTATCAGATTTGCGTGTTATTTATAGCAAAGTTTTAAATTGATTCTCATTGATTTTTTATTCTTTTGTCAATTGAATTATTGTTACCAGCAGAATTGTTGGGTTAGTTTTTTAACTCATCGAGAGTTTTTGAACCATAATATGGATACTTCGTCTGAACAAGCGGCTCAAATTGTAGCATTGGTGCGGGAGGGCTTGGATCAACGAACGATTGGTAGAAATTTAAATTTAAACCAGTCTACGGTTTCTAGAATATACAGAAGGTTTGTAGAGATAGGTTCTTACAGAAGGAGACGTGGTACAGGCAGGACTCGAGCAACCACCGGTCGTGATGACCGATTTATTGTTACAACTTCCCTGCGAAATCGTTTCCTCACGTCAGTTAACATCAAAACAGAGCTTAATGAAGTGCGTGGAGTAAACGTGAGTGCACGAACAATAAGAAGAAGGTTAAAGGAAGCGGATATCACCCCTTTTAGACCAGCAAATGGTCCAAAGTTGTCTGTAGCTCACAGACAAGCTCGCTTAAGGTTTGCGCGTGATCACCTGAATTGGACAGAAGAGCAATGGGCCTCCGTATTGTTCACGGACGAGTGTAGGACATGTGTTCGGTATCGGAAGTAGAATCTTAGCACCACAAATGCACTACCACTTACCTCTTGTCTTCGTGCTGCTGGAGCTCTTCTATTAAGACTGTAGGAAACACTGGCCCGAACTACTTTCGATTGCGCTAGTTAATGTATGGAAATATTGAAAAGAACAACGGAGATCGATGCGACGCGTCCGCAGCGTATGTTTTTGAAATGTATCGAATCGAGAGATGGCAGCGTCGTCGTAGAAGAGGGGTGGCAATACATTTGCTTAGAGACGATCAACTCGATACCAAGAAATATTCGCGGTAAATTGATTGTGCTAAGTACGCAACATAGTGCCGGCGTTAAAACCGGTTATGGTTTTAAAGGAAAATAATAGGAAAATACTAGAAACTAAAATAATTAAAACAGAAAATAAAATATATTGAACAAAGATAGATATGTGGAGAAATGCTAACGAAATTTAACTTGTAATAATACTTTGTATAAGGAAGCAACTTTAACTGAATAATTGAAATAAAATGGATAATTTGAAAAAAATTGTATTAAGAACGCTATTGTGCAATTGGTAAAGGGCAAACTTTAATCACTGGTCTTTTGAAGAAAGACTGGCCCACACGGAGAGTAACGACGCGAGTAATATTATCGAAACCTGGGTGCAGTTTATGTACGATTGCAAGTTGCCACTGCAAGGGAGGAAGTTTGTCGTTTTTCACTACAACTACAGAGCCCTCAGTGAGGGGTGCCGGCGTTTGCGACAATTTATTGTTGTGAAACCATTTCGAACGAGATTGCAGTGTAGACAAATATTCAACACTCCACCGTTGCCAGAAATGTTGAACAGCTTGGTGAATCACTTGCCAGCGCTTTAAATGATTAGGTAGCTCAATTAAATAGTCATATTCTGGAATAGCCGTCAGCGGAGACCCTACCAGAAAATGAGCTGGTGTTAAAGGTAATGGATCACTTGGATCAGCGCTAAGCGCACTTAAAGGGCGAGAATTCAGAATAGATTCAATTTGACAAAGTATTGTGTGAAATTCGTCATATGTCAAAGGGCGAGTGCCAATGACTCTGTATAGATGTGATTTCATTGATTTCACAGCTGCTTCCCAAATTCCGCCAAAATGACTGGCATATGGAGGATTGAAATGCCAGTTGATATGTTTAGAGATAAAAAAATCCTGTATACTGAGTTTGACTGATTCACTCTCTAGAAAATTGCATAAATCCCTCAAATAACGATTACAGCCAACGAAATTACGTCCACAGTCTGTATATATATCCGAACACAGTCCACGGCGAGAAACGAATCTACGTAAGGCATTCAAAAAGGACTCAGTAGACAAATCCTTAACTAACTCCAAATGTATAGCTTTAGTCGACATACATATAAATATACACACGTAAGATTTGAAATACGTTGCATTTCTTTGATAATCTCGCTTTGTATCAAAAGGACCTGCAAAATCTACTCCGACATGAAGAAACGGACGACTTTCAATTACTCTTGACGCGGGCATCGGAGCCATTGAAGGCTGCGAAGCAATTGGACGGGCACGAAAACATTTTATGCATCGAAAAGTGCGGGAACGGATCGCTTTCCGAGCTGATAGGATCCAATAAGTTTGAGAAAGTATGTATTGAAGAGTCTGTGGACCAACGTGTAAATTAATTTTATGATTGTAATCAATTATTAAATCTGTTAAATGATGTTTAGCAGGAAGTAATATCTGATGCTTGGCATCGTAAGAAATGTTGGATCTTTGAATCCTGCCACCGACTCGAAGCAAGCCATTGCTATCAATGAAAGGCTGTAGTCTTTGCATTGTTTTCGGGCAGTTTCGATTTGAATTCACCAGATTAATCATATCGGCAAAATTCTCACGTTGAACAACCAAAATTAATCTGTCATGACAAAATTTTAACTCCGGTACTGTTATGATTTTTGACTCGTAAAATTTAATCTTTTTACATTTAAAATAAAATCTAAAGATATACGACATAACTCGAAGGACCTTGGGAAATGAAGAAAATTTTTCCAAAAATGAAAAATCCCCAGAATTGGACTTTTGTGTCACATGTACAATCTTACGTCGCTCCTCGTCAGTAGTGAAATCGACTTTTGAAACCGGCCACATCATTTCACATTTAGTCAACCAAACTGGACCATGAAACCATACGTCGTGATCCAATTTTGATGGGAGAATACCCCGAGATGCACAATCAGCTGGATTGTCTTCAGAACGAATATGTCTCCAGTGTGATGCGGGAATAGTACTAGTGATCAAACTGACTCGATTAGAAACAAATGTTTTCCACTCATGAGAGCACGAGCGAATCCATGCCAATGTAATCGAAGAATCACTCCATGCGTATATATTTTCAATTTGGACGTATGATTGGTAAAGAAGATTAACCTTGTCTAGTAATTTTGTAAGAAGAGCGGCCGCCAAAAGCTCCAATCGCGGCAAGGACAGCTTTTTTAACGGTGCAACCTTAGTTTTAGCGAAAACCAGATTGACGGATACATGGTCAAGTTCATCAGTAACACGAATGTAAACCGAGGCCGCGTATGCCTTTTCGGAGGCATCTGCAAATCCATGTATTTGAACATTCGTCTTGTTAGCAAAAATATACCGAGGAAGTTTTAAATTTGTAAGTAATGGTAATTCGGAAACAAATTGAACCCATTGATCACAGATGGGTTGAGGCGGAGTCTCATCCCAATCTATGCCTGAAATCCATAAAAGTTGAATCAAATGCTTAGCGAAAATTGTAATAGGACTAAGAAATCCCAAAGGATCAAATATCTTTGCAATTTCAGAAAGAATATTTCGTTTGGAACAAGTTATAATTGGAGACGTGAAATCATAATGAAAAGTATCGTATTTAGGATTCCACTGTAACCCCAACACCTTAACAGACAAACCCTCATTTAGAGCGGATAGAATCATTGTGTCATCATCAGTGGGACTGTTGTCATTTATGGTGTTAAGAAAAGCAGAATTATTGCTCGACCATTTGCGTAGTTGGAAAGTACCTGAAAGGCATAATTCTTGAAGCTGCTTTTGAAGTAAAACAGCCTCATCGAGACTATCGGAACCCGTGATTATGTCATCGACATACACATCATTTAATAAAACTTCTGAAGCGAGAGGAAACTTTGAAGCTTCGTCGATTGCAAGTTGACGAAGTGTACGTAGCGCAAGATATGGCGCAGAGGCTACACCAAAAGTTACAGTACAGAGACGAAAATCCTGCACAGGCTCCTCAGGTGAAAAGCGCCAGAGGATTCTTTGAAAGTCGCGATCCTCGGCACGAATTTTGATAAAACGATACATCATTTTAATGTCTGCTGTGAATACTATCTTGTGAAGCCGAAATTTTAATAAAACATCACAGAGGTCTTTATGCAATTTAGGACCAGTAAGTAAATTGTCATTTAAGGAAACCCCATTCGCCGATTTGGAGGAGGCATTAAAAACAACTCTGACCTTTGTAGTTAAACTAGAAGATTTAATGACAGCGTGATGCGGAATATAATAGGAATTGTTAGCCACGTCAGGCGAAACCGGTTCCATGTGTCCATAGTCTAAATATTCTTGCAAACACCTACAGTATTCCGCATGCAAGGAAGGATTCATTTTGAAACGTTTTTCTAGTTGTAGCAAGCGAGTAAGCGCAATATTTCTAGATTCACCCAAAGTAATAACACTATTTTTAAAAGGAAGAGCTACCGTGTATTGGCCAGAGTCGTCTCGTGTACATGATTTGGAAAACATAGTTTCGCAAATCTCCTCCTCCTTCGAAAGAGATCTTTCTTCAGAGATAGCTTCCACTTCCCAAAAGCGCTGAAGTTGCATATCCAAATTATAAGTACTTAAATTTACGGAGAAATTACGATGACCAGAATTTGATATTTTACCATTCAATAAATAGCCGAAAATGCTATTCATGGCCACGGGTGTACCTTGCGGGCCTATAATATTATCATGAAGCAATATTCTGTCACTATAATCTGAGCCTATGAGGAGTTCAATAGGACGTGCAGAACGTAATTCTGGATCCGCCAAAGGAATATCCTTTAAATGAGAAATGCTTTCAAAAGTATGGGGAACAATGGGCACGTAATTTGTTATTGTAGGAATAATCAAAGCCTCTATATAAAGTTTGGGATCAGGCCTATCGTGAGGAGTAACTTCACATAACGTCTTTCCACGAGGAGTTGCTTTGGTATCGCTTATGCCTGAAACGGACATGCTAGGGTTAACATGAAATCTCGGTAGTCTTAAGCGTTGGACGCACGACTCGGAAATAAGAGTGGCTTGACTACCCTGATCTATGAGTGCACGGATCGCTTGTGGAACATAGGGTTCGTTGCCGGTTGGTCTTAGTTTGACCAATGCTGTAGTTAAGAGGACTGTGCAATTTTCTTGTTTATCGGGGACAGTATCATTTGGAGAACTTCGGACAGATGGCGCCAGAGACACTTTGTTACAACTGGCATTTACCGGAGAAGCAGTTCGAAATGTAACCTTTGGGTCATCTTCGTGTAAAGTTGAATGATGTCTCTGTGCACAACTCCGACATGAAAATTTAGAATTACAATTTATCACTCGATGTCCCACAGATAAGCAATTATAACAGATATTATTCGATGAAATGATTTTTTTACGTTCCTCTAAATCCAGTTGGTTAAAATTGTCACATCTGTATAGTGGATGGGACGTTGACTGACAATAAAAACATTTCCTAGTGCGGTTGTAGAATTGTGAAGGACCTGCAACGGAGGAGCTGTCGCACTCCAGCTTATTAGCAGTCGCGGCATGAACATTAAAGGATTTAGGGGTGGAAGAAGTAAAACGCGGAGTCTCGGTAAGTGAACGCGAAAGAGGAAAACGACGCCGCGATTGAGGCTGAATTGAAAGCGTTGTCTCTCGTTGAGAGAGTATTTTGCCGGCGCTGGACATCACTTCAAAGGCTGTTAGTTCCTTTTCAAGAAAATCGAGTAACTCGCCAACGGAAGGTACATCACTAGGCGAAGAAAGTGATGTTTCGAAACGGCTTCTAATATCATCTGTAATTTTCCGAAGTAAGATATTTAGTAGAAAAAAATCCCAATGTTTTATAGGAAAGCCTAAGGATTTAAGAGCGGTTACATTTTCGAAATATATGTTGATTAAATTGCGCAAACTATCCTGTAATTTCTTACCGTTCAATGGCTCGAGGTCAATAATGCGATCCAAGTGTTTAGATGCCACAATCCGTTTGTTGTCGTAGCGGTTTATTAAGATTTTTATTGCATTTTCGTAATTTTCATTAGTGACCGGTAATGATTTGATTAAGTTATACGGTTCACCTCTTAAAGATAATAATAAATACCTAAACCGTTCAACGTCGGATAATTGTTCATTGTCAGTAATTAAAGACTTAAATAGATCATAAAAGCTGTGCCATTCAGTTGGATTTCCGTCGAAACAAGGTAATTGCAAAGGTGGTAACGGTAACATACGGAAATGGGAAGAACGTGTTAGAGGAGAGTGTATATTGGGCTCACTGTGTCGACTCCGCGACTTCAATAAGTCCGACGCGGCTTGAACCTCATAAAACATATCGTCAAATTGTTCGCGAATCGCGTATTGTTCATCTTTGTTAAATGTTTTTTCTTTCACTAACAATTTTTCTAGTTTAGTCTGAGCTTTAATGAATTCTTTCTTACATGAAGCTAGCTCTCGAAGCCTGCACCTAAACTGAACCTCACTTTTTGTGGAATAATCTAACATTTTTTTAATGTTGCCCATCAGTATTTCTCTTTCGAACAACAATTGTTCTTTTTCTGTGTACTCTTTCTCGGAAAGCGACATTTTTTAAATAGTAAATAATATAAAAAGGTAAGTTTGAATATAAAAGTAAGTAAATAGTAATGTAGTCGTAAGCAAATAATGTAAAATAAACGTTTAAGAAATAATGAGAAACAGTGACGGTGACCTACTTAATTATAAAATAGGTTAGGAGCACACTGAACTAATTTTATTAAACGGTCGACAATTGTTTAAATTTTAAAAATAAAAGAAAATAAAATTAAGGAACATGCTTAAATTTGACAAAACTAAATTAAACTGTATATTAAATAAAACGGAATAAGAAAAAGAATGCAAATTTGCAATGTTTATATACTTTTACAAGAGTAAATACACTAATATTTTATTTAATATTGATTTTGACTAAAGAGTGTATTAGATATATATGAAAGGTTAAATGGAAAGCGTTAATTATAATTCGTTATTGATATTCTTAATGAATTTCTTTTTTAACACCTCGCGCTGTGTGCGACCGCCTTTATCCGTGCAGAGCAATTTGCAATCGTCGTGAACGATATTGATTCGAAATTATGAAGTAGGTAGTTTTTGGAAAAAATAGTTCTTAGTACAATTTGAAATAAATTAATTAGCTATTAGTTATGAAAATATGCATAAATGAACATGAATATTGAAAAGTTGTAATACTAGCACAATCAATTTCATTCGTAATCCGGTTCGAATGGACCAAAAATATGTTCGGTATCGGAAGTAGAATCTTAGCACCACAAATGCACTACCACTTACCTCTTGTCTTCGTGCTGCTGGAGCTCTTCTATTAAGACTGTAGGAAACACTGGCCCGAACTACTTTCGATTGCGCTAGTTAATGTATGGAAATATTGAAAAGAACAACGGAGATCGATGCGACGCGTCCGCAGCGTATGTTTTTGAAATGTATCGAATCGAGAGATGGCAGCGTCGTCGTAGAAGAGGGGTGGCAATACATTTGCTTAGAGACGATCAACTCGATACCAAGAAATATTCGCGGTAAATTGATTGTGCTAAGTACGCAACAACATGTTTATATGGTGCAGATGGTCGCAGAAGAGTCTATCGTCGACGTAGGGAGTGATATGCTTAAAGTTGCATTGAGGAGCGTGTTCCTTTTGGAGGCGGTTCGTGTATGGTCTGGGGATGGCATATCGATGAACGGGCGAACAGAACTTGTGTTCATAGACATGGTCCGTCAGAACGGTAATAGAGGGGGGTTTGACTGCACATCGCTACATAACAGAGATCTTAGAAGATCACGTGGTGCCTTACATGGGATTCATAGGCGAAAATGTTACTTTAATGCAGGATAATGCCCGGCCGCACGCAGCTGCACAAGTTCGACAATATTGCGAAGAGGTTCGGATACGTAAAATAAATTGGCCAGCACGCAGCCCGGATCTTAATCCCATTGAGCATGTTTGGGACAACTTAAAAGGAGCTGTATATGCGAGAAACCCTTTGCCCACGACAGTGGCAGCACTAAGAACAGCACTTTCAGAAGAATGGGACAATATTCCGCAAAATCTTTTAATAACCCTAATAAAATCTATGCGGAACCGATTAGAATCCGTAATAAGGGCACATGGAGGTAATACACCTTATTAAAACATAAATAAACCCTTGCATAAAGTTTGTGTCTATTGTTAAAACCAATTTTTTAATTAAACCAATTTTCCTTAAATTTCTGTTTTTTCTTCAAAAAAGTCTTAAGGTCCTTTCCAGAACACAAACTTAAACTTAAGGTTATGACCCTACGCTGTTTTAAAGTTCACGAACCAATCTAGAGGTTTCAATTTAAATCTGTATAGAAAGTTTGGATACTTGGTTGAAATATTTATTTCAAAGTCTCCTATTACTTTGATGCAGTTTATGAGTCGGTCAGTGTATATTTACAAAAAGTCCATATAACATAATATTATTATTGAAATTCTCACTGTATCCTGTCAACAACTTCCACTGCATTCTGTGGGTTTGTGAACGGTCCAAATGTAGTAACAGGAACTCCAGGGTGGCAATCAGCAGATTTGTATGCAATAATACTGTACTTTGAACCACTGCCACCCCCTTCTTCTAAGGCTCCACCATGAAAGTACCTGAAATTAATAACTTTTGAATAGAACCAAAAACATCCAGCTGCATTCTAAACTACAAACTATAGACATCAGTGTGTTATTGCTGCATCTGGTGTCGCAGATGTCCATAGGGGACGTAATTGCACTGTAGTAACTGCTAACGGAATAAAACACAGTTCGGTATGCTTGCAGAGTTTATATATTTATTTTAGTTTACATATATGTATTTATTTACAAAAGAAAAGTATAAAAGTAGTATATCAGTTGTCTAGTACCCATAACACAAGTGCTATGCTACTTAGTATGGGACTAGATGGTGCTGTGTGAATTTTCACAAAATATAAAAAACAACTGCAATTATAATTATTTATTTATTTTTTATTTATGCAGTAATTTTTTTTCTAAAGTATCGATGTTTTCTATCGATATTTTTTGGACAAGATATATCGATACTCGATAATAAAAAACTAAAACAATCGATGTTACGATATCGATGTTTTTATTATCGTGTATCGATATATCTTGTCCAAAAAATATAAATAGAAAACATCGATACTTTAGAAAAAAACCATCGATAGTTGAAATACCATACATATACGTTAAGCGAACGCTCGGCCGAGCTACATGGTAGGCGGAGTGGGGGGTGTTAGGTTTATTTTCGTTACGGAATTTCTTGATTCGGTCGCCGCGCTCAAAGCCCACGATAAAAGCTATGCAATAGCTTAAAAATAGAAACCAGTGGTGGTCGCCATCCGGATGTGGTTTGAGCCATAACACACAGCTTTTGTCTTTTATTTTTATCGCCTATTACTACAGGGCCACCCGATGACAGGAATCAGTATTCTTACTCCAGCCTGTACAGTTGCACAAGTAAAGTAATTAATAATAATACGTTAGTACACGTCTCAAGACGAAGGTTTTTAACCAATGTGTGTTGCCAGTGATGACTTACGGAACGCAGACGTGGTCGCTAACTATAGGCCTTATGAGAAAACTCATGGTCGCTCAGAGGGCAATGGAGAGGGCTATGTTCGGAGTTTCCCTGCGAGATCGAATCAGAAATGAGGAGATTTGCAGGAGAACCAAAGTCACCGACATAGCCCGGATGATTGCAAAACTGAAGTGGCGGTGGGCTGAGCACATAGCGCGAAGGACAGATAGCCGTTGGGGCAGAAAAGTCCTCGAATGGCAACCGCGTACTGGAAGACGCAATGTTGGTAGGCCCCCCCACAAGGTGGACCGATGATCTGGTCAAGATCGCCGGAACAGGTTGGATGAGGGCAGCTCAGGACCGATCCTCGTGGAGATCTTTGGGGGAGGCCTTTGTCCAGCAGTGGGCGTCTTCCGGCTGAGATGATGATGATGGTGAATACGTTAGTAATAAGTTTATACTCCCATGAATTTCGATTAACACATTAAACATTATTAACACATAGAAAATATCAAGTCTTGAGAAAATCAGTACAATAAAAAAAAAGCTGATTAAGGGTACTGGTGACCCCCATAGCAGAATAAAGAAAACCAAATGAGGTCACCAGAGACCCCCATCCGCCAAGGTGTTTAATGTGTTCCAGAAAATCCGTTTTTATCCGTGCACGGGCGGAGAAAGAATACTAACCTCTGCGGCCGGGGTCGGCCTGTCGTAAAAGGCGACAAAACAACCCACCCTAGCTACGTGGTAGAACCTCAAGCCCGTCTGGATGGCGACCACCTTTGGTCTTAAGTATACCGCCATAATAACCTTGTGTTGTGTTCCAGCATTAGTGACCCAAGTTCTTGTACCCTTATGGGACAGCAGCGTGTTCGTGATGCCACTGGTGTTGCAAACACCTATAGGCGACGGTAACTGCTAAATTCCAAGCGGGCCGTCAGCCTGTCTGCCGTCCTACAGCATTTAAACAAAAGTTGTAATAATGTACAATACATTAGAACAGACAAGGTTTTTCGTAATATAACTTCTTTTTTAGTACAGAATACAGATTTTATGATCAAATGTTACTGTGGTAATCTCTTACTACATTACATACATGTAAAAAATAATGTAGAAATTTCACACCAATATAATTTGTGAGAAACCTCTGTGCAGGGGGGCATAAGAATACTAACCCTGGCGGCCGGGTCGGCCTTGTCGTTAAAGGCGACAAAACAACCCTAGCTAAGTACCCCTGCTCAGGAACAGCAGACAAGCTGACGGCCCACTGCAAACACACTGCTGTCCCATAGGGGTACAGGAACCTGGATCACTAATGCCAGAACATAACACAAGGTTATTATGGCGGCATACTTAACACCATGGGTGGTTGCCATCCAGACGGGCTTGGGTCCCTACCACGTAGCTAGGGTGGGTTGTTTTGTCGCCTTTCACGACAGGTTGACTAGACGCACGGGTTAGTATTACCCTTGCAGGGAGATATTGCTCACCCCTGATTTAGACAGGGGTGAGCAACCTTTTTAATCGGCCAATTTAAATATTAATTTTTTTTGGCGGGCCGCACATTGAATAACTCTTATTAATAATTTACGAAACTTTATTTATAATAAATATTAGAATAAAAAAATATAAAACGAAAAAAAGTAAAGATTTCATATACAAATTTTAATGCAAGATAAAAACAAACAAGAAAACAATAGTAAAACGAATTTACTAGAAATATTTAATGAGAAATTTGGCACTGTTTTTTCATATCAGCCGGAACAGATGAGGTAGCTACATGTACGCAGCTTTCTAATCGTCCATCACTGTCTTGATTGATGGTCATTTCTGAATAATTTCATGGTTGAAAATAATTGTTCGCAAACATACGTACTTCCGAACAGAGACATTATTTGCTTTGCATTTTTCATCAAAAGCGAAAATTTTTCAGGGCTCACATAAGATTTATAAAAATTTTCGATGTTTATTGAGAAAAATATATTTTTTAAATCGGTATTATTCTGCATGACAATCACTTCCATATTTTAAAAGTCTTCGGGGACTGTATCCACGTCGATATTAAATGGTGAGGAAAACATTTTCATGGAAACCGCTGTCTTCTCAGCTTTGAATATTTGGAATCGTAATGCAGTCCGTTCCGTATTGCATGTTTGAACAAGTCATCGACAAGTGTATCTCACAAATGTCACAAAAAATGGCGCAGATGCGGCGCGTTCATATCGCATGTTTAAAAACGTCATCGACAAGTAACTCACTCGTCATAAAAAAATATTTCGGTTTTGTATGTACTATCATTTTATTATAATTAATTTTATAACAATATATTGATGGGAAAAAGTCGATAAAATAAATTCAATTTTATTAGAAATGTTTGGAGGGCGGCATAAACATGTTTAACGGCCCGTAAGCGGCCCGCGGGCCACCTGTTGTTCACCTTGATCTAGATAATTTACAGTAATGAAATTTCAATGTTTTAAGGTTTCTTGTTGAATAGATCCATTTTAAACTAATTTTTAATACAATGTTACCATGGCACAACATTTGAGTTGTGCCACATATTATTATCATCATTTACATACATATTACATCATTATTTCCTGCAAACTGGGTGATTTATACTCACTTACTCAGGAGTGCAATGCACATTGCATGAATGCACAGGAATAACCACACTGAATTATTTACAAAATACCCTCATTTTAATATATGCCACTAAGTCACTTAATATAAGTGTGGTGCACAGGCTGAGTGTCAATAATGTCCTTATACTATTTAACAACATCTATGGCATAATAGTACTTCGGCACACTTGCAGAGGTTTTGGTTTCAATTTCCATCTCACATCTGGCTGTAGATATAATATGTATAATTTACAAAAGTATATTAGTTATCTAGTACCCACACACAAGTGCTATGCTCCTTTATTTGGGACTAGATGGTAATATGAGATTTTTTTTACTGCTGTAGCACAGCAAACAGACTGACGGTCCACTTAGAATTTAGCAGTTACCATCACATATCAGTGTTTGCAGCGCCAGTGGAGTTGCGAACATGCTACTGTCAGGAATTTGGATCACTAATAACACAACACAAAGTTACTATGGTGGCATACTTAAAACCAAAGGTGGTCGCCATCCAGACGGGCTTAGGGCCCTACCACGTAGCTAGGGTGGGTTGTTTTATCGCCTTTTATGACAGGCTGACCCCGGCCACAAAGGTCCGTGTTCTTTCTCCTCCCCTGAATAGATAAATTTTCCCAGTATAGTATACATAGGAGCTGTAGACTTGTTTTGAAGAATGTTAAACTTATACTATTAAAAGAATAAAACATTTTATGCATAAATACTCTTTTCTCTAATATTAAATTCTAAACAGTAATTCAATGCAGTAATTTTATTATTTAAATTTTATCATTATAAATCACTGCAATTATTAAGTAATTGATAGCAAAGGTGTGAAACAATTATAAAGTCTGAAAATTTCAAACCATGTAGTTTCCATTAAAAGCTAATTTTATTAAATTTCTTTTAAAACTATATTTTCGAAGAGGATAATATTTTACGGTGGTAAATATTTTTTCAAATTCATTTCAACCTAAACTAGTGTGAGTTTACTTTGGGGATCTCAGTAAAATACTTACTCAAGGGTAGGAATAATATAATTTGTTTTCAATTCACTTATATATGCTCCATTCGCTGCGGTTGCTTCAATTGCCAATATAACTTCTGCTTGAACAGGTGAATCAGGAGCATTGACAACCATGCTTATAGTGAATTAGTTAATATTACTTACTATTAATTAAAATAAAATATACCTAGTACCTACAAATAATTTAGGTTGGTTGTTTATTTATTCCTTTCCTTAGTGCCTTAGTTTTATAAAATATTGCTAAAATGACTGGCAAAGAATTTGCTGCATACAGCATTGTCAGATGTTTTCCTTCCTATGAAAACCCGACCAATTATTTAGACTGTATTAAAAAGGTTTCAAAGTTCTCAAAATATCCTCTACTGAACAATAAAGGGCAAAATTATATCTAATATAACAAGACGATTAGAGAGAATACAAAACTTATAATGAATAAATTAATTGAAATATTGTATTTTGTGACTTCCCCTATTACAATTTTTTATTTGATATCTGGTATGGTAATGTAAAATTTCGTCAGCTGACTGACTGTCATATGTAGTAGAATGTAATGTCATAGTGTCATGTCATATCATTAATCATCATTATCATTAATCATTTCATTATCATCTAACTCTAATCTAACACGTAACGAAGTTAGTCGAAGTTAGCTTTTTATTTGAATTTCTTAATTTATATAGCGATAAATAGTGCCAATCACCACTAAAAATATATTATATTGTATTAGTTACACAATTTCCTTATTTTCCATTTAACAAGCTATGGAAATTAGTTTTCGTTCTGTTAGACTGTTGAACCGGCTTCTGCGAAGACCTTTAGGTTTTGCGACGTATAAAAGCGCCGCCGCTGGGGCTGCAGTTAAGGAAGAAGTAAATAGTGAACTTTTGAATCAATATAATCAAGATATACGAGATGGTAAGCTTTGTACACGTATTCTGTTTGATTTCAGTAATAAAATGCGCATTAATCGGATGTTTTTACATTTACGCGTGTAATTGTGAACACATTTTTCAGAGAAAAATATACAATTTAATATCACAGCTTGTGACTTGTTTTCTATATATCTTATACGTTATATGGGTTTTTCTTAGAAATGGGTGGCTTTGATGTTTTGTGATTATACGTTGTGATTTCACATTAAAATAAATTCATATAAAATGTATGCATTAATCATTTAGGTGGTGCTGTACCAGTGTTCCGCAGAGCACTTTTGTTCCCGACAAGAGTGGCCCTGCAGGATGAAGTGGGGATTTACACATATGCTGGGTTGCATCAAGCTGCTTCAGCGCTCTGTTCAGAGATATCGGCTCAGCTAGGTATGTGACTTATTAAATAACTTGTTTGTGACAGATAATTTTTTTATATAGCTAGAGTTCAGCAGACAGCCCACCCTGGCAGGTGGTCATCATCGCCTATGGACGTTTGCAGCACCAGAGACATTACCAATGCGCTGCTGGCCATGAAGAAATTTTATAATGCCTTTTTTTTTGTGCTGAGAAAACCTCAGCCGGAAGCTCATTCCAGATTCTGAGAGTAGGCAACATGAACATTCTTGAGAACCGTTTCATACAAGAAAGAAGAGACTCCAAGAAATGGGGATGAACAAACTAAGAAAATAAAAAACTTATTGGATCATCCTCGTATATATATTTTTTACCACATTGTTACAGATTTTCTCAAATAAACATTCATTTCATACTATTTGTAAACCTAAATTTCATCAAAATAGCTAATAGCATGGTCACACTTAAGTTTTTAGTATATGACTAGTTGTGCTCGCAATTCCATCCACGTGGAATAGTGACTGGGCAGAATTTTTTGGATATATCTTATGGTTTATTTTGGATTACAAACCCTATAAACCCTAAAATATAAATGAAATATGCAAATAGTCAGTATTATCGAATGCAACTGTTAAGTTAAACCCTATTTAATATGATTGATGACATAAATCTGAGGTTAACTTAAATTGGAAATTCAACCTACAATGTCCAGCCTAAGCTGAACCCTATTTCATATGATTGATGATATAAATTTGAGGTCAACTTAAATTGGAATATAAAATTTTCGAAACTTATCATTTTTAACAAAAACTATTTTTTATTTTTTCTAAAATAAAAATAGCCTAAGTTACTCCTTGATACATCAGCTATCTGCCAGTGAAAGTCCCGTCAAAATCGGTGCAGCCATTTCAGAGATTAGCCGGAACAAACAGACAGACGACAGACAAAAATTGTAAAAAATGTTGTTTTGGTATATGTACCATGTATACGTCCGAATGCACTTAGTAAAAAGCGGTTATTTTAATATTACAAAGAGACCCTACAATTTTATTTATTTGTATAGATGAGGCATGGTCACATTAACAGGGTGAAAAACCTCACATATTATGTCTACTTGGAGTTCAAACACAGCACCGAATGTGCAGTTTTCCCCAGATAAAAATGTGTAATTGAAATTTATTTCAAGGTGGTGTCCTGCATGCTTACTTTTCATATGCTGATATAATTAGAACAAAACTAAAATAGATTTTAAAATTGCATATGCTATTTATACATGGTTTTTGTTGGAGTGACTACTGTCTTATTGCTTATCCTAAAAATTCCGAAAATATACCACAAATATTTTTTTTAATGCTGTAAAACAGCAGACAGTCTATTGACAGCCTATTGACAATTACCATTGCCTATGGGTGTTTATAATGTGAGAGGCATCACAAACATGCTGCTATCCGCATAGTGGTACTGGAACCTGGTCACTTATGGCCAGAATACAAAACAAAGTTGATATGGTAATATATTTAAAAACCAGGTGTGGTTACCATCTAGACATGCTTGGAACCTACCTTGGGTTGTTTGGTTGTCTTTTATGACAGGCAGACTGGCAGTATTCTTTCTCTGCCCTTGCATGAATAAAAATAAAATAAAAAAGAAGTGAAAAAATGTTATAATAGGCACAAATAAAGTTGTCTAATAAAATATACCTTATGATAACAACAACTTTGGTCATGCATGGCAGGAGATAAAAGTAGCCCATCTAAAAAAAAAACATAAATCCCTGTGCTATAGAGCTACATTTGGCAAGTAAATCATGTGCTAAGATCTTTTGTTTACTTTCAGTTGGTGAAACTGAAAGAACCATAGCATACATGAGTAACAACGATGCATCACATGTAATCATACAATGGGCTATTTGGATGTCTGGCAATATTGGTAAGTTAAACCATAATACCGAAAATATATAACACTACCCTTTCAAGGATTTTCTGAGGATTGAGTTAGTTACGCAAATTTTTTATAGTTTTAAATATATGTCAACATATTTTTTTTAAGTTGTTGTAGCCTTCTTGTCCATGAATTAAAACAGGAATGTCGCTTTCCCTGGTGTTAGCCAAGTTTTACTGCAATCGATTACTTACGTTGAGAACAAATGTGTAGTTCTGCCGCCGCCAGGCCTGTGTAGGAGGTTAGACCCGAAAAGTGCTGGCTTGATGTCGTAAAAGGTGATCACCAACCCAGCGTTAAATCCCGGTTGCAACCTAAACTTCCGTTTCTGTGCTCGGGGTCTGGACGCGGATGACAGCAATGTCACTAGCGTCGTGAACATCCATAGACAATGGTAACTGCCTACTATTAAGTGGGTAAAAAGGTAATATTGATTTCTGGGTTCGGGCCATACATAGGTTTGCTATACAGGGTGACTTTGACAAAACCGTCCAAATTTTTTTTACACACTAAACAACATTTAAGGAACCCATATTTTCAAAAAAAATTGTATGTCAAATTTTCACCATAAAATATTTCATTTCAAGGAAAATATAACTAATTCAATCGTAGAGAATAGTCATATGGTGCAAACTTCGTACGTTAACCTGTTATTACCTGTCTCTGTCACTCCCGCGTAAATGAGTAGTGCGTATTCGCTCGCACAGATGCAATGACCGCCGTCCTCGGCCTCGTACTAGGTCATTGCCAGTTTTTTGTGGTACCGATGGAGAGGTCATTGACACTCTCGCGCCGTATTATGTTAATTGCGAGTTCTTTGAAAGACTTTGTGATGGTGATTACTCAACATTTTTGTACTATATGATACTAAACTAAAATACATGTTTCTCATAATTTTTACTAATGATTCTTCTGTGTGAATTTGGACGATTTTGTCAAAGTCACCCTGTATATAGTATGGTTGGGAAATCAATAGAAAGTGCCTTCTTGTCTCAAAGTAAGCAGCATATTGCATATATTATGGGTACTAAGCTAATACTACTTACATAATTATGTACTTAGAAAATAAATGCATATTTTACCCATACTTGGGACATAAATTGAATATGAGCACTACTATTGGTATATTTCTATTTAATTTATACATTGCTTCGTTTTCCAGCTGTCCCTCTAACGCCGCTCCATCCAGTAGAAATGCTAAAGTACTTCCTGCAAGACAGCATGTCCGATTTGATAATATGCACCCAAGAGCATGAGAAGCTTCTCCGTCCAATCACATTGGAGATCAGCAAACCGCTTCTTATAACTGGCAAAGACAAGGAGATCACTGCACAGTTATACCAGCCGAATAGTTCGTTTTTAAAACCAAAACCTGAAGACACACTAGTTGATACGGCCAGATCTAATTCGTGGTATGGGAATATGGAGGCGTTGATTATTTACACCAGTGGTAAGTTAAAACAATCTATATTTCTTTTCATACATGAACAATAAGCAAATTGAGGCTTGAATATATTTTTTAAGAATTCTCTCCTTGCATGGATGGACTTGGAACACCTACACCTATGGACAAAGGTAGGCTGTCGTAAAAGGCGTCAGAACAACCCAAACTAGGTAGTACGACTCCAAACTTGTCTTGGTGGCAACCACTCTATACTATATATGCTTCCATAATAATCTTGTGTAGTGTACTGGCATATGTGAGCCGCGAACTGAAGCGTGTTAGCGGTACCTCTGGCACCGCACCGCAAATATTTATAGGCAATGGTATAACTGCTTACTATTAAGTGGGTCGTCGGCCTGCCTGCCGTTCCGCAGCAACGAAAATTGACATACATGAGTGGATCGAGCTACTCCTGCTATACTCTGGACGCCGAGCAGGAAAAATTTCGTCCATTGATCTGTTATTATCTGTCTCTGCCACTCCCGCGTAAATATAATGCCGCTTTGCTCGCACAGAGCAATGGCCGACGGTGGTAATTGATCATGACGGACGGTGGTGCTCGGCGTCCGGAGTATAGTGATAATGATTGACGGCATTATCACCTTTTTAGTACTGGTATAAATTTTTTTCATTAGGTACAACAAGTAAGCCGAAAGGGGTAGTCTGGACGCACAGCATGCTGCAGACCCAGATATCCGCGTTGCACAGCGCGTGGCAGTATTCGGCCAACGACGTGGTGCTGCATGCGTTGCCGCTCCATCATATCCATGGACAGTTGAACTCTATGCTGGCTTCATTGGCTGCTGGTGCTAGGTGAGATCTTTTTCTAGGATTCATCGTCATATAAGTGGTTAATTATTAAATATCATATCATTCAGTCCATCACCGGGTGATGTCGCCTTGGTCTGCAAAGATCTTGATGTAATTAATTCCTCCCTACAAGGAGTAGAGTATACCCTACTTTATCAAGTTTTACCAAGCTTAAAAAGTTATCATGTTCATCTTTATTTATAACTAAATTTAACTATGAAAAAAAAATCTTGAATTTCTTAGTGAAATAACTTCTCTTTCTCTTATGGACTGGTGCCCATCTTTCAGGCAGATTTTTGTCTATCTAAACATACTCCTTTTGTCTAGTCTTCCGTTTTTTTATTGCTAGGGAATAGCAGACAGACTGATGGCCCACTTAACAGTAAGCAGTTACCGTCGCCTATGGATGTTAGCGACGCTAGGGGCACCGCGATCACGCTGCTATGCCACATGAGTACAGGCACCTGGGTCACTAATGCCAGAACACAATATAAGGTTATTATGGCGGCATACTTATAGACCAAGGGTGGTTGTAATCCAGACGGGCTTGGGGCCCTACCACGTAGCTAGGGTTGTTTTGTTAGTATTCTTACTCCGCCCTTACATGAAGTGTGCCATTATAATAATTCTTCGCAATAGGGTGCGTATGCTGTCCTCGTTCGCCTCCCATAACGTCTGGGCCCGCCTTCTCGGGATGGGGGAACGCGATGACTCGAAGGTGACAGTATTCCACGGTGTGCCAACAATGTATGCCCGTTTGGCAGCGGATCACGAGAAGATGTTCGCCGACGCCAAAACTGCCGAGTACGTGAAGACTTCGCTGGCGTCGCGCATGCGGCTGATGTGCGCGGGCTCAGCCCCCTTGCCTGTCTCGCTCTTCCATAAGTGGGAACAGGTCAGTTCTTATTCATATTCTATCACTACAGTTTTATTTGGTTTTTTTTAACGCAATATAGTTTCAAAGTGAATCCATTGCGCCATGGGAGTTCTCAGCATTGATTACCATGAACACCTTTAGCGCGGAACAAGCACATATCAGCCCGCCGCGGTGCTTACGGTCTGTGCGCACGATGATAACTATCTCTCGCTGGTGCTAGCGTGACTTTCTAGTGCGGTTCAGGTCGTTATCGGCCCGCCGCTTTGCTTGGTTTTTTTCACATTTCCTGTTTGGCAGATCCAGGGGCGAAGCGAACGTAAAGGAATTGGGTTCAAGGTCATTCTAACAATACAAATGTATACACAATGTTTTCGCAAAGCTATAGCTAATTAATCTAACCTAGTATTGGTGGTTGAAAAAGACCTACTATGTACTGGCGTAAAGGTCGTTAGGGACGCATTTCGACCCGCCACCGCACCAGATGAAAATGTATGATTTATTATTTATTTTTACACCACACGCAGGTAAAGTGTTGAATATTATTGTGCAGATTTCTGGCATCCGTCTCTTAGAGCGTTACGGCATGTCTGAAGCCGGCATGGCCCTCAGCAACCCGTATAGGCCAGTTGAAGACCGCAGTGTGGGATACGTGGGGCTTCCACTGCCAGGGATATCTGCCAGGATAGCAATCAAGGGTGCCGACGGACAGATGGAGCCACTTGTTACTGTGGTGTCTGAAGAAACAGAAACTCGGGTACGGTATTAAGAATCTGTATTTTAGAGTAGAATAAATAGACTGGAACAATTCACAAAGCACTATCTGGTCCCAAAGTAACATAACACTTGTGTTATGGGTACTAGACAACTGTACTACTCAGAGAACATACCCATACTATGTGACCCGTTCAGGAGGAGGGAGGTTTTCTTTTTAGATACTATGGATGGTGAACAAGGGGAGGCAGGCGGTAAAAAAGGTTACAGGCAGCGAAGTGAAAGTTTTGGGTTGCAAAAGCAAAGTTACGATGAAGTTTTTTTTTTGTTTTTGGAGAGGAAAATTGAACTTACGCACTACGCGACGGGCGCGCTGTGGCCCGATGCACCTCACCTTTGAGGCTATTGTCCAGGCGGCTAACCCTTACTCCGAGGTGGTTACCTCATGTAATAGCATGCAAAGATAACGCTGAATTACTTACCTTCAGTTTGTCTAACTTTTCAGATATCCTTAGACCGTCTAGGATTGTCTTCGAAGGAGTTGTTCATAGATGCTGATAGGTTTGAATGGAAATCACCGAAAGTGACGGAACATAAGGATAAGACCGACGGTGTGCACCAGGGGGAGCTGCTGTTGAAGGGACCTGGTATATTTGCGAGGTATGTTTATTATTACCATAGACCAGCAGACTGGCTGGCATATGTTACCGTCGCCTATGGATGTTTATTACGTCATCGCCAGCATACCGTGTATATTAAACGACTCTGGTCATAGTACGGTAGGAAAACCTCAATCGGAAGCTCACTCCTACATCTACAATGCGCGTAAAATAAATATTCTGGAAAAGCATTGCATGTATGAGCGTATATTTCGCTGAATTAAAAAAAGTTGCTCGCTATAGTTTAATTTGACAGTTGTGTCTTTGGACTCGTGCGGATGCACGAAGGACAATATTTACATTACCTGTAGTAATCACCATTTTTTGTGAGGTGGAAAATGCTTAATACATACTCCGAGGGCTGGCTTCGGTATAGTGTGGGGATCCCGTGTAATATGCCTGTACGCCCTCCACAGTTGACAAAGGGGACGTACGTCGCTGGTCTACTCGCTAAAAACTACGCAGCGTTCCATTTCTGCCTGGTGCCCGAGAGGGAGGGATATGCTTTCGTGGGCGGGGCCGCAGTAATCACTTGCCGAGATCGCCGATATGTGCAACCCGTTATGGATAAGTGTTGCTGGTACACTGTCCGTTACCTAAAAGAGTGAGCCTTAAAGCCCACCTGTGGGACTTTAACAAGGAACTCGCATATTCTTACTTCCGGTCGATTTCTCATCGGAAACTTTAGAATGAACTCCATTTTCTTTTTTTTTTATTGCTGTAGGCTGACGATCCGCTTAGAATTTAGCCTTTACCGTCGTCTATGGGTGTTTGCAACGCCAGTGGCTCGCGAACACGCTATTGTCCCATATGCGTACAGGAGGAACTTGGGTCACTAATGTCGGAACACAACATAAAGTTATTATGGCGGCATGGTTAAGACCAAAGGTGGTCACCATCCAGACGGGCTTGGGGCTCTACCACGTAGCTAGGGTGGGTGGTTTTATCGCCTTTTACGACAGGCCGACCCTGGCCGCAGATATTAGTTTTCTTTCTCCGCCCCTGCACGACGCATATATCTAGAAAAATCGTTTGTCTCCAGATACTGGAACCGTGCTCCTAAGTTGGAATCTGAGGATTTCACGCACGACGGCTGGTTCCGTACGGGGGACACGGCGTCCTTCGATGGCAAATTCAAGATCCTTGGACGTACTTCTGTTGATATTATTAAGACTGGCGGATACAAAGTTAGCGCTTTGCAGGTAAGTCTTTTCACTCTATTTTTATATACAATAGTCATCCAAAATTGGGCCCGCCCTACTGAATTCACATGTCTTCACCGACTCGCCAAAGTATATCCGTGTATATAGCTCACACTCGCCCGTTACTTCTTTTATTATTCTAGAACAGAAGACAGGCTGACGCTCCACTTAATAGCGATCAGTTACCGTCGCCTATGGATGTGTAGATAAGGGACACGTCGCAAAATATGCTTGTTGAAGTGACGATGGGCGGAACAGGTATGGTGAGGCTGAAGGACCGCATAAAAGAATGGTGCGGCTTAGATCTAAAAGATGGTATGCGGGAAGCAAAGGTAGTGCGCGTTCGTTTAAAAGGGAAGGCAGAAAGAGCGGTGACTCACCTGAGGTTCACCGATCCGCTACTTTCCACGGCTGCTTCTCTGGTTTGGAGGAGTCTAGCCTTTATAATTAGCGGTTCACAATAACACACATATAAAAATTCGTGCGGGGTTAACCAAGACTCGACGGTACGTGTGGTCGGCGCGGCGGTGGTCGAGTAGTTTTATTCGAAATCACCGTCAGGCGCCGCAGCATCTAAACTAACTTGCGGGTAGGCAGGGAAAAAAGGATAGGATGAGGCGCCTAACCAACGTATGTTGCATGACCGTCAGCCGTTACGGTAAGCACTAGGGTGGAGACGGCGTCTTGGCAAACTTAGTGTAGGACGTCCTCCAGCCCGGTGGACCGATGAAATTAAAGACTGAATGCGGAAAGCAGCACATGATACGGTGGTATGGCGTGATCTTAGTGAGGCCTATGTCCAGCGGTGGGCGACGTAACTCTGTTGATAGTTTGATGAACATGTGCAAAGCCTGAAGCACGCGTAAATAAGTGGCGGTCTTCGTAAAAATATACTGGATCCTGTACACAGTGATGCCGGAATACGACATGAGGTTATTATGGTGGCATGTTTTGCAGTTAAGAGTTTATATTCTTACTCTGCCCCTGCATAGGTCTTGTTATTTGACACTGACAGTGACATCTTGACAATTATATATAAACGGCGTTGGTATGCTGTAAATATAACTAAATCGCATACACTACACTACCTCAGAAAGTTATGATGGATAATTCCTACTAGCTGACAGGGGCCTGTTATCTTCGTCATGTCGCATTGTAAATATTAGGGGTTAAAGTATGGAATTGCCGATTTGTACTGAAAAATTTAAACTTGTTTTTTTTCTAAGACGTAACATATTTATTTAATCAAAATATTTACCAACATTATCTATACATTGCTGCCATCTAAACGGAAGTTCATTTATGCCTTTACGATAGAACTCTGGAGATCTAGATTCGACAAACCGTGTGAAAGCATTTTGTACTATTAGCTGGGAAGACATTTTTTTATCAAGTAGAAAATTGTCCAAATCACGAAAAAATTGGTAGTCTATTGGAGAAAGGTCTGGTGAGAAAAATGGATAACTTATAGTTTCTAACTGCAACTCCCCGTAACTCCTGTAACTCTACAGTTACAACGGTTTCTCATGCAGTGCGAGGTGTTATCATGGAACAATAATGGTGAAGATTGATTCACGAGTCGGGGCTGTTTCACTGCCAGTTTAGCCATCATTGTCCGAAGTTCAGTACAGTAAACATCTGCTGTTATCGCTTGACCAGACCTGAGAGAGCTATAGTGAACAACATTATGAACAGACAACCAAACAGTTACCAATACCATTTTATTGGTAAGCTTTGCTTTAGAGGCACTGTTGCGGCGTTTGACCTAGAGTCAGCTATTGCATTTTTAGCTTGCGGTTATCGTAAAGAATTCACTTTTCGTCACATGTCGCAGTTTGATCCAATATTCTTTCATTTCTGTACCGATTCAACGAGGCAACACAAGTTTCAACGCTCATTTTTTTCCCATGAGTCAAATCGTGAGGCACCCATTTTTCATATTTTTTGTCTTATTGATTGGACACAAATGAGTCAGTATTGTAGGTAATGTAACGGTTTTCCACATGGTTCGTTCTTTAAGTCAAAGTTTCCACTACGAAAGCGTTTAAATTAAACACGCGCGGCCCGTTCATTAGCAGTCTCCTCTCCAAACGCAGCGTTGATATTGCGAGCCGTTTCTGCCGCGTTAGTTCCGCTTCGGAACTCGTATTCAAAAATGACTCGGATTTTTGATGTATCCATCTTTCAGGTATAAGCTGAATAAAATAATAATAATTGAAACTCGAAAATCGAATGTTGTACATTATTTAAAAGGAGAACCTCATAGGTATCATGTGAAAAAAAGTTTCACTCGAAAATCTCACACCATGAAGGTTTTATGTCAATTCAAAGTATCTATTACTATACTTACAACGGCAAGTTCATACTTTAACCCCTATTATTTTACGTGCATATTTTTTACTTAAGTTTAACTTCAATAATAATTTTATTTCCATAAAAATTGTATAAAAAACAATAGAAAATTATAAATATACATTAGACAACCAGGCTTCGCTCTAGGATTAACTAAACTTGTAACAGCCCAGGCTATCTCCCTACCGTACACTAAGAAATATCGGGACTAAGTGATGCCGTGTGAATGTTCACAGTATATTATCGTTTTTCAGGTCGAATCCGCTTTATTGGAACACCCCAGCGTATCTGATGTGGCTGTTATAGGCATAGAAGATGTAAACTACGGCGAAATCGTGTCCGCAATCGTAGTTCTAAAGGAAAACACAAGTTTAACACTAAAAGAGCTGAAAGACGAGGCCGGAAAGCGGTTGGCTCCGTACCAACTGCCCAAGACCATGGCTGTTGCGGACACAATGCCCAGAAATACAATGGGCAAGTTGGATAAAAAGGAAATCAGGAGGCTCTACGGGGAGAAGTTGGTGTTGCCGAAGAAGTAGTGTGTGGAGAATTGCATTTGTTATTTGGTAAGGCGTTTTAAAGTAAATATTTTGAAGGTAAAGAATAGGGGTGTGCGAATATTTGATTTGAATATTTGATACAAATTTGAATAGAATATTTGAAAAGTTTTTTGAATCGAATAGTTAGAATTATTCAAAGGCTTCGTATTATTAAAATAGTATCAGTTATTTGATTATGTATGAATGAATGAATGAAAACTATTTATTGTTCACCTTAAATATACAAGAAAATGAAATAAACTTACAAGCTACTGAACAATGGGTGGCCTTATCGCTTAGAGCAATTACAATTGTAGTTAGATGTATTAGAATAGTTCGAATTATTAGAATAGTTCGTTTCGAATCAACTGTCACTATTCTATTCAAATTCTATTCGCAAACCTCTAGTAAAAAACTGAATGCTAGGTTCTCTGTTAATGTTAGTTTCTATTGATATGAAGGAAACGATGTTGTTTACCATCTCATTATTAAAATTATTCAGGAAATCTTCAAGACATTATGATCATCTGCTACTTAGCAGACTGCACCAACTAGGTGGTGATCACACTATATATCTTAATAAAGCATCGATCAGCAAGAGCATTTTTAATAAGAAAGAAAACATATTTATTAACGTCGAAATCCATGCTTCGAGGACTCTCGGGTACATAAACAAAATGTACAAAGGAGATGTGTATACATAGTAATCACTTATCTATTAGAGTTTGGTCACTATGAATTGTCTTTAATTTGTATTGTCATTTAATTAAAAAAGAAACACGGTACCGGTGACAGACTTGTTCATTACTGATGTTCTTGTTGTTATAAAGACGCTTTGGGAACGTAAAGACTGGAATTTTAGTGAAGTACACAAAACTCTGGGGGTTCGTTTACACTTTTTTCAGGTTATATTTATACGAATGTTTGAGTATTTTAATTTTTTTAATGTTAGGAACAGCTGAATGGCTGACGGCCCACTTAACAGGAAGCAGTTACTCTCGCCTGTGGATTTTTGCGAAGCAATGCCACCGCGTACACGCTGCTATCCCATGGGAGTACAGGCATCTGGGTCAGTAATGTCGGAAAACAACACAAGGCTATTATGGCAGCATGCTTTTAGAGCAAAGGTGGTTGCCATCCTGACAGGGCTTTGGGGCTTTTTAATGTCGTAAAACTGGTTAGTATACTCTACCTCTCAAATGTCATAGATAGATAAATATCATGACCAATGGCGACCGTCACTGTTGATGGCTGTTATATACCTGTGTGGTACGTAACACACTTGGAGCGTTTTCTCTTATGTACAAACAGCCGTACGAACATAAGACGTTTGAGGGGCGGCGGCATTGCTTGGGTGACGGCCCAATGAAGACAATTTTGCCGCCCTTTTATTTAGGTATTTCAATTTAATGCATACTATATCTATACTAATATTATAATGAGGTAAAGTTTGTGTGTTTGTGACGTTGTAGGGGGTAATCTCTGGATCTACTGAACCAAAAAAAAATATTTTTGTGTTGCCCATTTATTGAGACATGTTATAGTATATTTATAACATCACGCTAGGACCAATAGGAGAGCTGACAATGAAAATATCTTTGAATTGTCAAAGAATGGAATCAAATCAAATGTCAAAATTGTCGCTGATTATTAGTGATAAACTTTTCAAGCACAAAATAAACTGGGAAATCCCCGCAAGTTAGAATAGACAGTGTTGCCAGCAGAATACGTAATGAAAAATTCCGTGCACGACCTGAATTTGTAGTTACGATAAAAATATGAAATGGTTCAAATATTTATATTATTTACTGTGAAATTTTGCCGCCCCCTAAAAAGTACCGCCCGAGGCGGGCTGCCCCAACTACGCTACGCCACTGTTGAGGGGTTAAGGTTAATCATAAATAAAGATGAAACCATATAAAACTTATAGAGTCGTAAAGGAAAACACATTGATTATCCCTTTTGATAACTCAAGTCATCCCAACGTCCACGTCTTGGCTACTGCCCTCTCGGTTAGTCACTAATCCCGTCCGCGCTAGAGGCGCACGCAAACATCCCTCCTTTTGGGCATCGGATAGCAGAGCAACACTGGGGTGGTTTTAGTATTAATTATACTCATACCAGCGACGTGCAGCCCCTTGTCAATTGTAGAGTCAAGGGTCAAATATTAATTGGGCATTGTTCGAAGACTCGGTAACGATGAGGGGTGGCTTTTATTTCATACTATTTTAATTGTCCGCAAAAATTATTGTATACATTATGGTTTATAATTAAAAAAAATACTATACGATATATAAGTACTTTGGCGGCACGTTAAAAATCGATAACCTGTCACTTGACAGTTGTCACTCGACTCGGTCGCGTTGACAAATACACTTGATAAAAATTTAAACAACCCCTGAGTTGATTTTGGGAGGATATTTAATGGCCGTCATTATATGTAATTTTAATAATAACATTTATATTTTTTATGAATTGTAGTTTACTTATTAAGTTATTTTGTGATGTTTTAATGTAATTTTGGTTCAGTTTTATTGCTTATTGATGGGTAAATAATATGGTTTGAATAGAAGATATGACGAATATCCGCTGCGTAACGGATAACACACTTCGGTACGCTTGCGGAGGTCATAGGTTCCATTCCCGTCTCGCGTCTGGGTGTCTATGTATAATATGTATTTATTGACAAAAGAAAATTTTAGAAGTAGTCTAGTAGTATCAGTTGTCTAGTACCCATAATACAAGTGCTATGCTACTTACTTTGCGTCTAGATGGCGCTGTGTGAATTGTCACAAAATATTATTATTTATTTATTTATAACTATAATGTAACATACAAACACAATACTAGTCAAAAGTTAGGTTAGTGGTTTTTGCATATATCCGGAACAAATATGAATACTTTCTCTTTGTCATCATAGAGTAGATAGACACGATTAATGGGGTTATGAAGCCTCAAATATTGTCCTCAAAATATATATTATTTAAGAAGAAAGAAGAGCTAAGGGTGTGAGTAAATTAATTCCATTTAATAAATTAATGATCTACGGAAGTCCTGTTTTATTAGTATGCAGTAAAACTGTACCCTAATGTTCCTAAAACTTAATTTTTGCTTGTTAATATTGTAATTGTTGAATAAAAGAACATCAATATACTTTATGTTTTATTTCTAATTACATTTCTAATAGTAATTACATAGTTATTCCTCGATTTATTTTATATTGTAGGAATAAATGAGCATAGTAAAAAAAGTCCGCAAAAAGTGAATGATTATTCGTTTAAGTAGAAGTCCTTATGAAGTAAGGAGAATTCTGTCTTTGAAAAAGTATCAAATATTTTTTTTATCACTTTAGGAGAGCAGACAGGCTGATGGTCCACTTAAAATTTAGTTATTATGGCGGCATACTAAGACCAAAGGTAGTCGCCATCCAGACGGGCTTGGATCCTACCACCTAGGGAGGGTTGTTTTGTGGCCTTTTATGACACGCCAACCCCGGCCGCAGAGGTCAGTATTCTTTTTCCGCCCCTGCACGGATAACGAATAGCGTTAACTGGGGAATAAACTTTTATTCAGCTCGTTTCATAATAGGGATTGTTTCTTTTCATAAATATAAGTAATATTATCACACCTTAAGTAATAAAAGGAATATTTTATAATACATAAATCAAACAACTTTATTACAGAAAAAAATTGAACGATTTTAAATAATTATTTCGTAGTACGATATTCGTAGTAAAATAACACCAGAGGGACACCAGATTCTCGATTCTTTCATAAAGTCTTTTGAATAGATAACAATTTGCATCTGGTTACGTTCGCTATTAAGTTTGGTGGCGTGTAATTCGCAAAATGTCTATAAGTGTATTTATCCGTGCAGGGGCGGATAAAGAATACTAACCTCTGCGGCCGGGGTCGACCTGTCGTAAAAGGCGACTAAACAACCCACCCTAGTGACCTAAGTTCCAGTACCTTTATGGGACAGCAGCGTGTTCGCGATGCCACTGGTGTTGCAAACATCCATAGGCGTTGGTAACTGCTAAATTCTAAGCGGGCCGTCAACCTGTCTGCTGTCCTACAGCAATAAAAAAAAGGATGGTGTGTTGGTTGTCAAAGAAGGCTAACAAATACTATTAAGCAAGATTCCTAATGCGTAAAATACGTGACAGACTGCGAAAAACAATATGCTTGCATATAACCACGCTAGGATTTAATAGATAAGAACTATGTACATAAAAATAATATTATGGTGGCGTCACAATCGCATATAGCGCCATAAGTCAAATCAATCATCAAAATGCATCTCTCCATGTTTTCTCACAGTAGTTAGAAAACGTGGAGTGTGATTTATTTCGTTTTTAGATTAAATTTACTAAATTATTTTAACTTCATTAGTCACAAAAATAAAGGCTTCTCACTAGGCACAATTTTTTTCGAAGATCAATCTTTTTGATCGAAGAAACAAAGATTAAAGAGGAAATAAATGTTTTTTTGGAATAATGGGTAAATATCAAATATTGCTCATAATGGTGATTTTTTTGCGAATACCATAAATTTTAAGCTTCGGGGAACTAAGAAAAGAATCACAGTGCTTTGAATTTCTCAGAAATTTTCAGGAATACTTTAAGGTTGTAAAATTACAGACGACAACTTTCATTCATCCATTTTATCCAAAAATTATAAGTATCCAAGTATCCTTAGACACGCAAATTTTCGTCTTTTTTTTTGTCAAAGTTATTGCTTCGAAAAAAATCGTCAAAAGGTATCTTATAGGGAATGTCGTGCAGTTTTCAGGCTTTCCTTTGATTTCCTATACGATCATTATTTCCAGAGTTATTGATTATCAAAGCTAAAAATATATTTTTTTTGTTTGTTTGACAATAACTCCGCGGCAAATAAACGTACAGGCTTTCTGATTACGTCAAATTAAAGGGTATTAAATTACATAAAATAAATTTTTAGTGAAATAATAAAAACAATTTTTTTAAAGCCCATACACATTTTTAAGACGTGCAAAAATATGGATTTTTTTGTCGGTAGTTTCCCTAAGATTACTCCAGAACCAAATATAATAAAAAAATGCGTGACCACTAACTCTAATTTAAATGTCTACATAAAGCTAAATTTGCTTTCTTTTTACTACTGTACGATTATTTTTCTCAGACTTACAAATGTTAATTCACCCAATAATTTTGATTTTTTTATATTCCTTTATTTTTATGACTAGTTGAAGTTTTCAATGCTGTCTTTTCACTAACTACTGTTACCAAATATATTACATTTCTAACTCAACATACTTCAATTCGTCTACAATGCAACATTCATATCAAACACTATTTGCACTAGCGCCATTCTGGTGTATTTTTAAACTTTATTTTACAACGTACAGCTGGTCACTTTCAACTACTCCCCATACGAGATGATTCTAATTAACTCCATCCTCCTACATCCTCCTTTATCCTTTCTTACAGTTGCCTTTTCATTTTACTATTAAAACCTAACTTCAATTTAATTATTAAGAAATCATCATCATCATCCAAGCGTAGTATCCCGGTTGCAACCTAAACTTCCGTTTCGGTGCCCGGGGTTTGCTTTCCGACTTTTTCTACTCCACTTCGCACGATCTTCAGCATCCCTGGTAGTGAGCCCATTGGCACGCATATCATGTGGTTAATCATTAAGAAATAGGTACATTAAAAGCATTTTCTATGAAACTCCTAGCAGCAACCGAAGCGTTGATCAAACATGGCGGGGAAAATTCAGCATATTCGATAGAATTCGACCAACTAGAAAATGTTGCGGTTATCGTAGCGGCGATTCCCATCACCATGACAATTAATGCAAGCATTACATCGTACCATTTTACACTATATTCATCATCTTTTCTTAACAAATTATAATCTTCTTTAAAGGTTTTATATTTAGTTTGAACGGCAGCTGTCAATTTTGACTTGTGGCCATTTTGATTTGCGGCTCCATTGTGCATGCTTTTTGTGTTTTTCTTTTTTGTTTCAATGTCGTCTAGATATGTACTATCGATGTCTAAATTTGATTTTATATAACATAATTTTAGAAAGAATAGGGGTGGGCATATGAACATGAGGGGTCCGGTTAGGGTTGAACCCACTAGACCCATGACTAAATCGAACCGTGGCACCGATTCAGCTAGAAATACAGCTATTAACATTATGGAAGATCGAACTAGGCATCGTTTCCAGCCGAAATCTGAAACAAATAATATAAAAGATCACCAATCTACATCCTTACTTACATCCTTCTGCGCTAAAAGTAGAGTGGCTTTATTTGACTGAAGTGGTAGATGAGAAGAATAATAGAAGTATGATTTATTCTGTTTTGCTCACCAAAATACAAATACAGAAATCTTTATTAAAAAAAAACACGTTTTAATGATATTCTTTTATTACTGAGGAACAGCTGACAGGCTGACGGTCCACTTAATAGTAAGCAGCTATCGTCGCCTATAGATGTTTGCAACACTAGGGGCATCGCGAACATGTTGCTATCTCATAGGGGTACAGGAACCTGGGTCACTAATCTCAGAACACAACACAAGGTTATTTGGCAGCATCCTTGTAGACCAACGTTGATCGCCATCCAGAAGGGCTTGGGGCCCTACCACGTAGCTAGGGTTGTTTTGTCGCCTTTACGACAGGCCGACCCTGGCCGCAAAGGTATTCTTACTCTGTCTGCACGGAGAGAAATCCAAAAATGGTACGAAAGATATAGCACAAAGCGCTCCACGCTTTTGACAATACATAATATACTTTTCGTTCATCATAGAGAATTAGTTGTCTCACAGCAATGATGTTATCTTCAGTGAAGGCGGATTTTGGGTGTCCTTCGCGAGATTTGTCACTAACACTAGTATGTCCACGCTGGAATTCTAAATACCAGCGCTCGACATTCCGCAGACATGGGGCTTCATCACTGAACACAGATGTTAGCTCTTCAAAACACTGAAACCGTGTCAGGCCTCTTCTAAAGTTTATTGCATGAACATTTTCCTTAGAAAGATTCATTTTCCTTTGTGACCTGACAGATTCCAATCGACGCTGTGACTAAACAATCCGTGCATTGACTACGTACTAGTAGAATCCGGCGGCGGCGTCGTGAGGTAACGCTGGCGTGTATGGTAGGTAACAAGCTCCCACAGTCACTGTGATCCATACAACACTGAAAACCGTGCCTACACACGGCGAAACAGCCGTAGAATTTGACGCCGAAAAAACGTGTGTGTACAAGTACTATGGATGTTTTAAACATGCTACAGACCTTCCTATCCTATCCGATTTATCGGAAATCCTAAATCGGATAGATTCTCTACAGACTTTCCGATCTGTGCTTCCTAAATTTTTTTTTTGGAATTTTATGGCCTGGTTACTAGACCTTTAAGCCAGCTTCCTAAATCAGATCGTTTTCTGTATGACACACTTCAGACGTATTTCACATGGCTCCTACTTTGTCTAAACTACAGAATATAGCAATAGGAGTAGCAATATCAAGTATCGTCGTGGATACACGAAAACTGAGGAAAAAGAGAAGCTGATGGGCTGAAGAAATTTTTTTATAATTTTTTTTCATCTCATCTAATGTTGAAATTCTGCGAATCTTTTTTTAGATTTTTAAAAGTCTTTCTTATAACTTATTTCTCAAATCTCTGTTCGAGTAATCTGGTGCCGAAGTGTCCCATAAGCAAACACATGGCATACAACAAATGACATGACGGTACAAATAGGCGACGGTAACTGCTAAATTCTAAGCAGATCAACCTGTCTGCATTCCTATAGCAATAAAAAATATTTAAACACTATTCCTTTGTAAATAAACACCCAGACGCAGGAGGGGAATCGAGCCCGTGGCCTCCGCAAGCGTAGCGATATATGTTAGTAACAATGTGGGCTAAGTGATATACAGTATGTAACAAAGTGAGCCATTTATTTAATAGGAAATCAATGAAAAATCGCTTTCTTCGTTCGACATTTTAAAGCGCGCAAGTAAGTACGCCTATGAGTTCGAATTAACGCGTGGTTTTGTTACGTAGTGATTTTTTTTGTTCAAAATACCAATGCTCTTTTATTGAATGCGTTTACTGCATTATGCTTTTTTCTTCTGTCACTAATGCAATACAACTTAATATCTTCCCCTAAATTATTTTTAATTTGATTGTTGACTTTTTATTAATATTTATGTTATTTATTTATTAATATCTACATACATATAATCACGCCTCTTTCCCGTATAGAGGTAAGAAGAGACCACTTCTTTCCACTTGCTACGATCCTTACATACTTGTTTCGCTTCGTCCACTTTCATTATTCCCTTCATACATGCCCTTCGGTTTAGGGTACTCTTGACCTGGCCTTTTTTCAAGACGTCCCTGATCTGGTCTCGAAACGTTCGCCTAGGTCTACCCCTTCCAACACTTCCATTTACACTCGCCTTAATATTAATATCTATATATCGCCTTAATATTATTTATAACTAGCTGACCCGGCAAACGTTGTTCTGCCATATAAATAATAAAATGTCAAAAAATTAAAAAAAAATGTTTGGGGGTGGGTCACCCCTAACATTTAGGGGGATGAAAAATAGATGTTGGCCGATTCTCATAGATACCGGATAAGCACAAAAAATCACTAACTCAATTTAGTTATCTGCCTACTGCCTACCCCCTAAGAACGATGGCGTGATTATTTATAGCCTATGACCATTTCTAGGTTATCATCTATCACCATACCAAATTTCATCAAAATCCGTTCAGCCGTTTAGGCGTGAAAGAGGAACAGACAGACAGACAGACAGAGTTACTTTCGCATTTATAATATTAGTATGGATTATTAATATCTACTAATTTTTATTTATTTTTAAATGTATATATTAGTGCATTATTATTTATTAATCATTATTTTACTTAAATTTTAGTGTGCTTCTGTCGTGGCTTCATTTTGGGTTTAGCGGAAGATCAACGTTAGTCAGTATTGACTAACATACATGCTGAACTAAATCCTTTTTTAGGAAATACACTTTTTTTTAGTAGTTTTTAAATATTGTGTGTGCGTATGTATGTATTGTACTAAAATAAACTTATTTCTTTCTTTCTATTGTTTCAAACTGTTAACTTAGTATTTTAGTTTTAAAATGTAAATCATAAACTCACTTCTAGGAATTTTGAGTAGATCCTCTATGTGCTGGAACAACGCTGAGCTGCCGACGGCGTTCGACAGGCACAGCTGCAGCGTTACCAATAAGGCTACCACGTACAAGGGGATCGAGGGTGGAATGCCTGAAAATATTAAAACCGTTAATATATAATATCCTACCCTAGAGATCAAGCACTGACATCTTGAGTACTATACAGAGATCAGACAGCGTACACCAGATAGCGAAGATATGCTGTAAACTAATCGTGAATCCATCCGTGCAGGGGCGGAGAAAGAATACTGACCTCTACGGCCGGGGACAGCCTGTCGTAAAAGGCGACAAAACAACCCACCCTAGCTACGTGGTAGGGCCCCAAAGCTCGTCTGGATGGCGACCACCCTTGATCTTAAGTATGCCGCCATAATAACCTTATGTTGTGTCCCGGCATTAGTGACCCAAGTTCTTGTATCCTTATGGGACAGCAGCGTGTTCGCAATACCACTGGCGTGGCAAACATCCACAGGCGATGGTAACTGCTAAATTCTAAGTGAGCCGTCAGCCTGTCGACTGTCCTACAGCAATAATAAATAAAAAACGCATACCATAGAAAGAAAGAAAGTTAAAAGTAAATAAAACTTTATTTTGCACATTAAATATACAGGGTTACAGCTATTTTTAAATGATTTAAAACTAGAATCCTAAATTGGACCTAACTCAGCATAATGCTGGCTTTGACGACTTCCGTGGCGTAGCGGCTAACGCCTATCGGTACGATTGCGGAGATCGTGGGTTCGATTTTCGTCTCGTGTCTGGGTGTTTATGTATAATATGTATTTATTTACAAAAAAGTATATACATTATGTATGTAGTTTATTAGTTGCATACCCATAACACAAGTGTTATGCTACTTACTTTGAGACTAGATGGCGCTAGGTGATTTGCGTCAGTATATTTATTTAGGGACAAGCCAGCGCTGATCTTCGGCTAGGCCCACGGAGTGACGTCACAACGAAATAGAAAAAATTACTAAACATAAAAATAGTTTGAAACTGAACTAATGAAAAGAAAAATAAATAAAAACATGTTAATTAATCTATAATGGTAAATATGCGGTGATAATTTAGACAAAGACTAAATCACAACTACTACACCGGGTAAAAGTTATCACAGGGTAAAATTAAGTGTTCTTATGTGTTCCTTTCCGAAACACAGCCTTTATCCAAAGATCTTAAGGAATCCACACACTACGTGACCTTTTATAAATATTTTACTACATTCTCTCTCTCTGGTGATCATCCGTAGTAGCAGTAGACACCACCAAGTTTTGTAAAGTTAAAAAGTAATAATTTGGCTTAAATTGTCTTTATCGCTAAAAATGACGAGAAGTGCATGCATGCTTATAATAGTTATAAAAATTAAACGCTAAACGTGCCATATCATAGCTGGAAAAAGAAATTAAAACAATTAAATTGCTTTCATTGCTCCAAAAATTACAAGGTTGTACCTAAATACTAAACTGATGATTACCGGCAATGGATGGCAGGAGGCCAAGGGGTCGCAGCCCGGTGAGATGGTCTGACCAAATCCGCTCAACACTGAACACCAAGCTGTATGATGCACTCCACCACGCCAAGGACAGGGCACAGGTGGAGGAGCATTATAAAAGAGAAACTGAGTTCTCATAAGGGAAATCACGACCCTCAGTAATGAGTTACACGACTCAAGGAGGAGGACTTAAACTTATTATAAACTTATTATAAAAAGACTAAAAGTAGATAAAATAATTGATTCCACTTATTCCAGAACTAGATTTAACTGTATCTCTGGGACAAGTTTGCCCTCCCATTTTTAATTAACTAATTATGCAAAATTGATATTAAAGATTTTACAATGTGAGTGATGATGCGTGAGTACGAGGGAGTGTTTGTGCCAGACTGTATATTGACTACGTGATGAAAACCTAGCCACCTTCTCTCTCAGCCCAAGCGAGATAATTTGAAGACTTCCCCTCTGAAAGGATCATGTAGTGTGGCCATGTTAACCCCTATGACATTCCATTTGTCATTTTACATCATCATCTTGGCGTTGAATCCCGGTTGCAACCCAAAACTCTCGCTATATACATTTTTTCTCCAGCTTCGGCATCTCTCGTGGTTAGTTCATTGGCACGCAATCAGCCTTTACGACGTCAAGCCAGCTCTTTTTGGGTCTACCCAATAAGGGGCCCGGCGGTGACGGCATGACCAGACATTTGTTCCCCACGTAAGTAGCCTGTTGCCGTAAAACGTGGCTATACCAGCGAAGGCGACACTCCTGCAATTTATCCGCAATGTTACGGAAACGAAGGCTACCGCAAACACGAGAGTTCCTAATTTGGTTCTTCCGCGTTACTCGCATTCTACATACCCTGTAATATGTTATTTTCAACGTCAATTCCATATCTGTCAGCAGCCAAGAGAGTGGTTACTGCGAACATGAACGCCGTAACGGCGAACCCGCCGAGGACAGCCGAGTTTATTTTCTTACTGTCTTTCATGTCTACTTGGATTGTTAGCAGCATCGGATGGATGTCGAACTGGAAACAAAAAATATTTTTTATTGCTGTCCTACAGCAAAAAAATAATGATTAAGAGTTGTAGCATGAGGCTGTGTGTGAGGCTTCCCTTATCCGCATTACACGCGTTGCGTTCGGGTGAGCCGCGCTCCCCCACGTTTTAGTATCGACGACGCGGCGAGACGTAGAGATTGTGTAAACCTTCGATCAACGAGGTGTAAACTCACGTGATGCGTTGCGCGGGCGCCGGCTCGACGCGGCCATATGGCACGCACACACTTAGTCAGGCCGCACACCGGCGCCACAAGCTACACGCAACATACGTTTACATCGCTACAATTCAGCTTACAGCAAATATATCGTGTATGCTCAGTTGTGGCGTGGCACCAGCAACAGAATGTCGACATCATCGCGACGATTTTTTGATGTGGTGTAAAAAAAGACGATAATGGTTCATCCGTTTAATAAAAATTGTACAGTTACGGAAATTTCAAAATTTCGCAAGAATTACGATCCGATGAAGAAAAGTTTTCATTTATATTATAGAATGTCTGAAAAGACATCAATTATTATTAAATTTAGTTCAATCAAGTGATAGTATAAAATAGGGATTTTTTCAACCTCTGCAATGAAGTTAACGTAAAATTCAATATTGCCTTTCATTTTTCTAGAGCGTGGCGCCACATAAAACGAACGTGTTCGATCTTAAATTCGTGTGGCGCGACAAGGGTTTCGACACAAACTACACCTACTACAAATGTGTCCTTGGTGTGCGTGTTTACACACACATATATAGGGGGCGATAAATGTGTCGCGTATCAAATGTGGCGCCACTATTATTTTAATACAAATGTATCTCTGGTGTGCGGCCTCCCTTAGGCGTTTTTTACACTTCAAAAACGCTTCGATCAAAAAAATTCAAAATTTTGCACACTTGTCAAGACCTGATGACAATACAAAAATTTAATAATTTGTCCCATAGTTCTTATCAGGATTCTTTTCCTTCTGCTGAAACGCCACCTGATGTTAAATTAAAACAAAACTGTTGTTAAATTAATAAAACATTTACCGATTGGGAATTGGCAACAAATAAAATATATTTTATAGTTAATCAAAGTAAAAAGTTAAGAACAAATCATAGTTAAAAAAAGTAAAAAACACGCTTTTATAATTAATTATATTAGAAAGTAAAATTCGTTGACCTCGAAAAGACATATGATCGGGTTCCTAGAAAGGGTTTGTGGTGGGCCGTGAAAGCAAAAGGAGTGCCTGTGAAGTACTTGCCATCTTATTTGCGTGATGTACTATAAGGCAAGTACACACGTCCGGTCCCTAGTTGGCGTCACAGACAAGTTCAATGTTGCGGTGGGTTTACATCAAGGATCGGCTCTTAGTCCTTATCTGTCCCTTCTGGTGGTAGGCGCAGTAATATTAGGAATACAGGAAGATGCACCTTGGTGTATGCTCTTTGCCGATGACATTGTGCTGGTTGGAGAAAATGCTCACGAGGTCCAGAGCAGATTGGCTAAATGGTAGGAGAGATTAGAGGGTGTGAGGTTGAAGATTAGTAGAACCAAAACTGAACATCTATTTTATGACATTATTTCACAATTATTTTTATTTTAGATTCTTAATTAAGTAAACTATACCCGTGTTCTAAAATTGTTCAACGTCATCTCTAGGTTTTAAAGTTTAAGAAAGAAAGAAAGAAAAATATTTATGTAGGACTACAACTTACAAACAGATATAAAAAATTAAAAATATAATTTAAGTTTAAAACTCTCAAACATTTATCATATTTCGCAACGAAAGTGATAGTTCGAATTTATACAAATAAATAAAATTGGAGTGTCTGTTTGTAATATTAAAATAACCGCTTTTTACTAAGTGCATTCGGACGTATACACGACACGGTACATATACCAAAACAACATTTTTTACAATTTTTGTCTGTTTGTTCCGGCTAATCTCTAAAATGGCTGCACCGATTTTGACGGGACTTTCACTGGCAGATAGCAGATGTAACAAGGAGTAACTTAGGCTATTTTTATTTTAGAAAAAAAAAAATAGTTTTTTTTTAAATGATAAGTTTCGAAAATTTTCATTTCCAATTTAAGTTGACCTCAGATTTATATCATCAATCATATGAAATAGGGTTCAGCTTAGGCTGAACTATGTAAGTTCGAACGCACGTATTCCGGAGGCGAATGGTGTAGTTGCATTCGATAACACTGACTGTTTGCATATTTCATTTATTTATATTTTAGGGTTTATAGGGTTTTTATCCGTGCTGGGGCGGAGAAAGAATACTAACCTCTGTGGCCGGGGTCGGCCTGTCGTAAAAGGCGACAAAACAACCCACCCTAGCTACGTGGTAGGGCCTCAAGCCCGTCTGGATGGCGACCACCTTTGGTTTTAAGTATGCCGCCATAATAACCTTGTATTGTGTTCCGGCATTAGAGACCCAAGTTCCTGTACCTTTATGGGATAGCAGCGTGTTCGCGATGCCACTGGCGTTGCAAACACCCATAGGCGACGGTAACTGCTAAAGTCTAAGCGGGCCGTCAGCCTGTCTGCTGTCCTATAGCATTAAAAAAAAGAAATCCAAAATAAACCATAAGATTTATCCAAAAAATGCTGCCCAAAGTCACTACTCCACGCAGACGGAATCGCGGGCACAGCTAGTTTTAAATATAAATCATAAAATACTGAAACAAAATAATTCACTTAAATTTATCCATTAGATTAGGCGAAGTTCAATGACATACATATCAAAAATACAACTAAATTTAAAAATAAACTACTTTTAATAGTAAAACTTCGATCATTATTATTAGTATTATTATTGATTGAAGTAGTAAAAAGAAATTTCACTTTACCGAGAGATATATTTAGAGTACATCTTGATTTATCTAAATTTATGCAAGTTAAGTCATTTTTATGTTTATATGTTAATAGGCCATTATATAGTTGTAATGTTACGCAGATGTGGCCCGATTATTGCTAAAATATTTTTTAACTCGTCTTACTTGTTATATTTAAATAAACATATGAAAACTCGTTTCAAATTTACATACTTTGCGTCGTTTGCAGATATTTCTAATTTGACAGCATGTTTAAAATAATTTATATGTACATATATATACAATACTAATACGTTGCTAGGTGGGAGAATGCTAGGCTAGCTATCCGTGCAGGGGCGGAGAAAGAATACCAACCTCTACGGCCGGGGTCGGCCTGTCATAAAAGGCGACAAAACAACCCACCCTAGCTACGTGGTAGGGCCTCAAGCCCGTCTGGATGTCGACCACCTTTGGTGTTAAGTATGTCACCATAATAACCTTGCGTTGTGTTCCGGCATTAGTGACTCAAGTTCCTGCACCCTTATGGGACAGTAGCGTGTTCACGATGCCACTGGTGTTGTAAACACCCATAGGTGACAGTAACTGCTAAATTCTAAGGAGGCCGTCAGCCTGTCTGCTGTCTGGAAGGCCACTACTTCTGGTCTTTAAATATGCCGCTCTGTTCCGGTTTAAGTGAGATAGGTTCCAGTACCTCTAAGCGGACAGCAGCGTGTTAGCGGTACCCCTGGTGTCGTAAACTAACTACTTTATTAATTATATATTATTATAATATATATATATATATATATATATATATATATATATATATATATATATATATATATATATATATATATACCTAGTCAGGTCATAAATTCTGTCACATGTTTAATGTAAAATAATTGTAACAAGTTTATTAATTATGTAACCATTCATATACCAAAATGAACTTAACAAAACATAGATTCTTATGACATTAAAGTTTATTCAAAATGACCTCCGTGATTTTGAATACAAGCCTTCAATCTGCGCGACCAGTTGTCTATCGCAGCACGAACGAGGTCCATGTCAATATCGGCGGCTGCCTTAATCAAGGATGTCTTGAGTGACTCCAAATTGGGATGAGGCTTTGAGCACGCCTTTTCCTCCAAGTATTGCCATATCTTGTAATCTAACAGATTCAAATCTGGACTGGAGGAGGGCCAGTCTTCGTGCCGGATGAAGTCGATTTCACGCGCCGCCAGCCAGTCTTGTGTGCTCTTCGCTCTATGAGCTGGCGCCGAATCTTGTTGGAATACCCAGTGCCTGTTATTGAACATGGTATGAGAAACAGGTTCCACAAGGTTCGTCAGGACTGTATTTTGATACACAACAGCATTCGTTTTTACACCTTTCTCACAAAAATGTACCTCTGTTAAGCCCCAATAAGAAACTCCCAACCATACCATGAGCGAGGATGGAAAATGACCTCGTTGGACACGCGGAATACGGTTGCTCGCTTCTTCACTACTGTGTGCGTACACCTTATCATTTTGTTTGTTGTAGCTCTCTTCTACGGTAAACATTTTTTCATCCGAAAAAAGAATTTCCCGATATTTTTTTCCCGCGTACCGCTTCAACAAAGCGCGGCATCTCTTCAATCTCAAGTCCATTAGACGAGCATTCAAACGATGTCCTGTTTTTCTTCGATATGCCCGAAGCCCTAAGTCTTCATTTAACACCCTTTTCACCGTGGTTCTGCTTAACCCCATCTGAAGGGCCAACAGTTTCTGCTTACGTTTGGGATTTCTTTGAATTCGCCTTCACAGCTTTTATCACTGCTGGAGTCCTAACAGACCGAGGGTGACCACTTCTTGACCTGTCATCTACACTAGAGTCTTCATTGTATCGTTTGATGGTACGATAAACGAATCTTTTGGTAATATTCAAATTTTTCAGTATGTTAAAAATTTGAATTGGCGCGTAACCGCAACGATGCAACGCAATAACTGCAACACGGTCTTCTTTAAGCGTCCACTCCATATTTAAAAATGAGTAAAATTCTAAAAGTTATACATTTTTATTTTCATGAACAATTCGAAATTCGAATTCAATAAACTTTTTTGTGGCCAGCATTCTAAAAGAAAAGTTTTTACTGTGTGACAATACTTATGACCTGACTAGGTATATATATATATTATTATACAGGGTAGGGTGAATTTGGCAAAACCGTCCAAATTTTTTTACGCAATAAACATCATTTAAGGTACCCCTTTTTGCAAAAAAAAATTGTATGTCAAATTTTCACCATAAAATATTTCATATATGATCATTAATTCAATCGTACAGAATAGTGCTATGGTGCAACCTTCGTACGTTAACCTGTTATTACCTGTCTCTGTCTCTCCCGCGTAAATGAGTAGTGCGTATTCGCTCGCCCGGTGCAACGCCGCCGTCCTCGGCCTTTTACTAGTTCAGATGGAGAGGTCATTGACACTCTAGTGCCGTATTATGTAAATTGCGAGTTCTTTGAATGACTTTGTGATGCTGATTACTCAACATTTTTGTACTATGTGATACAAAACTAAAATACATGTTTCTCATAACTTTTACTAAAGATTCTTCTGTGTGAATTTGGACGGGTTTGTCAGTCACCCTATATATATATATATATATATATATATATATATATATATATATATATATATATATATATATATATATATATATATATATATATATATATATATATATATATATATATATATATATATATATATATATATATCTATATATATATATATATATATATATATACGTACCGACGTGCGTTAGTTATGCCACGAAGGTTGTTTTAATATGATATGAATGTAAAAATTATGGCGAATAATTAATATTTAAATAGAATTATTCAAATTAAATCTGCCAGATGGCTTATATTAGTCTAGGTACATGTTTTAAGATGCTTTGGCTAATGACACAAGGTCGGTAGGTTTTGAAACGCTGCCCGTATTTGGGTCAGAGGATTCCATTATATAGGTACCATAGCACGACCCCTGTTGCGTTTAGGCTAACGAACTTCGGTATGTTTACGGAGGTTACGAGTTCGATTCCCATCTCTGGGTGTGTTCGTGTAAAATTGGTTCAGTGGTGTTGTGTGAAAGCGTAATAGACAGAGTTACTTTCACATTCATTATATTAATAAGTATGGACAGTGCCGGGTTAACCACATAGCAAGAGTAGCAATTATCTACTATGCGTCTCTTTGCGTATTCTACCGTCTGTACAACGGGGAGTGTTCTGAAGAGCTATTTAGAATGGTGTCCTCGTCGTCTTTCTACCACCGCACTGCCCGCCATCGGCTGGGTGTTCATCTCCATTTCTTGGAGCCGCTTCTTTCTTTTAAGAAACGGTTCTTAAGAACGTTCATGTTTCGTACTCTCGGGATTTGGAATGAGCTTCCGGATGAGGATTTTTCAGCGCGGTACGATATGGGCTTCTTCAAAAAAGGCGTTATAAAATTTCTTCGAGGCCGGCAGCGCTTTGGTAATGCCTCTGGTGTTGCAAACGTCCATAGGCGACAGTGACCACCTGCCAGGGTGGGCCGTTTTCCTGTTTGCTGAACTATAGGTATAAAAAAAAGATTTACTAAATATTCACTCAAGTTTATATATTATTTTGTGAAATAAAGTATATTAACCGCAAGTTATTAAAGTCGCCGACTTAATTATCAGAATGCGTAATTTGGTTAAACTTTATGGAAACAATTAATAATTTTTTTTTCTATACACGATAATTATTCATAACACTGTCACTCATAACAAATTAGCCATATTTTTGTAGAACATACGAAGTAATCCAATAGATAGGCTTCAAAATATTCCACTATTTAAAAGTGTTATTTTGATATTTTGTGGAGTTACGCATTCTGATAATTATACCGACAAAGTTCAGTTAGTTTTAAGACCTTGATAAGTTTAGTTATGATCAATACATTTGCATTTAAAATCAGCCATAATATATTTGCACGTGTTGCAGTGGCGGTCAAAACCCAATCTAGACAAGATCCCAATTCGCATATCGTCCTCTATAATCAAAATGTTTACTACCATGTGATATATAAGCGAAATACACCTCATACGAGATCTCTAAAAAAATACATCCAATTAACTTAAAATTTAGCATAGTTTTTGTTTTTCAATGTGCATATACACTCACTAATAACGGATTTATGAAAATCCTATCCAGAGTATATTTTTTGATTTTTAAGGCAGAAATATAAAAGAAATACCTACTCATCACAAGATCTCTAAAAATACACCTGATGGACTTGTAATTTAGCATATTCACTTATTTCACGATGTCGACATTAAGGGGTCATCCATAAATTACGTCACACGTTAAAGGGGGGGGGGGGTGTCAAAAGCTTTGTGACGTCGTTGTTAAGATTTAAAATTTGAAACCTAGGTAAAGTTTCCAAATTTATTAGACACTAATAATTATCAAATTATTGACACGGAATGACATTTGTTTCGGAACACGAAAGATATTGCATAATTTAGTGAATTAATTATTATAATTGTTGATTTTATTAAAGACCATTTAATAAAGAAAATAAAACAAAAAAACTTTTTCCTTTTAATTATTTTTAAATACATGTATAAAATTTAAAAATGTGTGACGTCACATCAAGCGGAGTGGTTAAAAGTCCCAAAATTCGTGTGACGTAATTTATGGATGGCCCCTAATAACAGATCTTACGGAAATAATTTTTTTTTATTTATAGTTAGAACAACGTTTGCCAGCTAGTTTTTATATATAATCAGATAGATAACTTATTGAAAGTTTTGCCGCCATAACTTCTATGCTTATGTTTGGTGAAATTTCATTATTCATAATTAATATTAAATCCATTTTTTAAATTGATTGAAAATTTGAAATAAATAAATTTATTGCAGAGCGCCATCTAGTTCCCAAATTAAGCAGCGGAGGGTTTATTATAAGAACACCCAGACTCGGGACGGGAATGGTACGCGTGACCTCGCAGGCCTTCCGACATGCGAAAGCTGTTCCGCTGCAGATGTCGTTAATTCATCATTATAATTAAAACTAAACCCCTACACAATGTAACCCTTACCTGAAAAGCTAGTATCCCGTAGGCAATCAAGAAGTCTTGCATCCTTGGCTTGTATATCATTATACCACCGATGCTGGGCGGGGATTCGCTGTCAGTCAGAATGCAGGTCCATGTCGCGATGGCCACGGTTGACACGATGAACACCGACGTGAACGCTAGAGGTCTGGGTATACACAAGAAAACATACATTACGTAAAGTTTATCACATATACAGTATATGCAATTATCCTGTGGGTATGTGTGTAACTGAACTCCTAAACTGGACGACTGGACCAATTTTAATGACATTTTTGTGTGTATTCAAATGGATTCGAGAATAATTTGGATTCACAATTCAATCCACTACAAAATGTTTCATTTAAATTTATATGACAGAACAACGTTTGCCGGGTCAGATCTCTATGTAAACTCTTCTTCCTCCAAACTTTATATAGTTGACACATGTTTATAGTTTATCCGTGCAGGGGTGGAGAAAGAATACTAACCTCTGCGGCCGGGGTCGGCCTGCCGTAAAAGGTGACAACCCACCCTAGCTACGTGGTAGGGCCTCAAGCCCGTTTGAATGGCGACCACCTTTGGTCTTAAGTGTGCCGCCATAATAACATTGTGTTGTGTTCCGGCATTAGTGACCTTAGTTCCTGTACTCTTATGGGACAGCAGCGTGTTCGCTATGCTACTTGTATTGCAAACACCTATAGGCGACAGTAACTGCTAAATTCTAAGCGGACCGTCAGCCTGTCTGCTGTCCTATAGCAATAAAAAACATGCTCTCTTCTTCCACTCTATTAGTCATCATATCTACATTCACACCTTTTTTGCCATATCATCGTTTATACAATCCATCTTTTCTTTGTTATACCTTCCTTTTGCATCCACTCTCATGTCTAAACTACGGACGCCGAGCAGGAAGAATTTCGTACGTTGACCTGTTATTATCTGTCTCTGTCACTCCCGCGTAAATATAATGCGGCCTCGCTCGCACAGAGCAATGACCGACAGATCAACGTACGAAATTCTTCCTGCTCGGCGTCCGGACTTTAGCATTTTCCTTGTTTCATGACATTCTTCTCTTCATTTCTCTATAAAAACTCAAAACGCCTATGTAAAATAAAGGCCTAAATTGAAATTATACTAGTAATTATATTATTTATGAAAAAAATTAGAGGTTTGCAAAATCGTGCCGGCGCTAGTCGACCACACGTCACATGTCGTGGTCGCGGAGCCGCTGCTAATGGGAAACACAGAGGTGTGCAGGTACCAACAGAGCATGCACTCGCATGAGGAGGCATTGCACTGGACTCCCAAGCTACCTTTCATGCGTTTCTGAAAGCGGAGTGTGCGAAAAGCATTTTCACGACGAGGAAAAACGGACACTGTTTTGGTTCCTAACTGAGGTTAGTTAGTCCAGTGTCCCATCTAGCAGTATGCGTATAGTATGCGTGGGGAGGTGACGGATTTTGTTGGCAGCCGGCTTCAGATTATTTCAAAATGGCGAGCGGAGTACTGACGCTTGTCGATCTCTTTGGTTATGCATAAATCGACGTCCCTAGCCTACCACCCTCATAGCTACGATACACGGCAGCTAAAGGTGATTGGGTGTTATCTTGGCCTAAGCTGGAGATAGCCCCATCTGATTTGTAGTGTGTTAATAAGTGACAAATGGATTGAGCTAACTAACAGATAACAAAGGAGGAACTATTCGCTTTTTGCCTTCAAAATCCAGGCGGCAGTCGTGTCTATTTTTTAGCCACATCTCCTGTGCTATTTATTGCACAAGAAAACAAATATTGAACTCAAAAAATTCTAGAAGAGTAATCCCTTGACTTACTTCATATCCTTAGGAGATCCCAGCCACATGACAGGACAGAGGAGCAGCGCAAGGAAGAGCATCCATATACAGTAAGATATCCCCACTTGTCCGCCTGTTATCTTCCACCAGAATATTTGAAGACTCTGCGAAGCTGTAATGAAGGCAGTATGTTTAGCTCAATGTCAGAGTCTTTTTTATTGTTGTGAAAGAGCAGACAGGCGTCCCACTTAATAAACAGTTACCATCGCTTGCAGATGTTTGTGATGCTAGGCAACACGCTGCCGTCCGTGTAAGATTACTGGAACTTGGGTCACTTATGGCTGATTTAGAGATTAGGGGTATTTGCCATCCAGGCTCGGAGCTCTATTACCTAGGTAGGGTTGTTTTGTCTTACGACAGGCCGCGTCCGGCCGCGGGGGTCAGTAATCTTACTCTACCTGCACGGATCTATTAAGACATGTGATGTATGGAAGAGAAGTTTCAACTTCGAGACCATGGTCTCCTGTTTATGCTAATGGGATGAAACCGAAGCGCATTATTTATGTTGTTAGACGCTATGATAATTACTCGTATTTTCAATTAAATATACGGAATAGTTTAGCCATCATTGATAAGGTTTTCACTTTCGAAACAATAGTCACTAAAATTGTATTAGAACTGCCTATGGTGAATTTAAAATTATGTTTTGTCTTCAAAAACATTAGATGTTTAACTAGTTCGGGTTTATTTTGTTTACTATATTTATAATTAGGCATTATATCAATTTTAGATTTTGTGTTTTATTAGAAGAAAGAAATGCTTTTATCAACACGCCGAAAAATAGTCACTAATTTAAGAAGTACATTTTATCCGTGCAAGGGCGGAGAAGGCTACCCTAGCTACGTGGTAGGGACTCAAGCCCGTCTGGATGGCGATCACCTTTGGTCTTATGTATGCCGCCATACCCTGTGTTATGTTCCGGCATTAGTGACCCAAGTTCCTGTACCCTTATGGGACATCAGCGTGTTCGCGATACCACTGGCATTGCAAACACCCATAAGCGACGGTAACTGTTAGCAGCAAATTCTAAGCGGGCTGTCAGCTTGTCTGCTTTCCTAAAGCAATAAAAAAAAATATATAATCACAGGGAATAACTATGAATTACTAACTCGGGATTTATTGTACATGCACTGTTGTTTGAAAATATACACTAATTTTAATGTTTGTTTTGTTATGACTCGATGCTTATTACATTAAGCATGTCCCTAATTATTCCGATTTTCAAATCTGGTAATAAAAAAACTTATAACTAATTTTTCCAGTTTACCTTACGACCTATTTTAAGTTTACCTTCCGTCTGCAAATTTTTGGAAAAGCTGACCAATAATAGATTAGTACATTATCTGGAGAAAAACATTTTTTTTAACAAACTAATTTTTAATTCACTCAATTAGTCGTATCTAATTTGTCTCAAGGTAAAAAAGTCTAGCTATTATTTTTTTACATAGACAAAGCATTTGATGCAATTTCAGTTCCTAAATATCTGGTTAAACTAGAAAGTTTGGGATTCAGAGATAATCAAAAACGTACACAGTATAAAATATTTAGGTGGAACTGATTGCAATATGAATTTTAAAGAACATATGAAAACCTTAAGCTGTAGAATTCGCAAGTATATTAACATATTTACGACGAATTATTATGGATACAAATTTAATCAAGCAAATTTACTATGCTCTTTGTCAATCTCTCCTGATGTACTATAGTTTACGTATGTACGTTATGAACGTTACTTATTGAGGCGGATCTTCTAAAATTATTTTAAAAAGTTCAGAATTTCTCAACGCGTTGTACTCAAGGTGATATTTTTCAAACATTTAAGATATCCTTCCTCCTCTAATAAAATGTCACAGAAAGCCAGCCATACAATATTAGATCTAAGTTACGGCTTCTGTTTCACATAATAAATATACTAAAATTTGATTTTTGCGGTGGCTCTGGCGTACAGTTTCGTACCAACGTATGTAAATGTAAACTACTGCGAATATATTATAATATACATAGTTAAAAGTTTTCACAGAGTACAAATACAAACTGAAAAAAATAAAAACAGTAACATTTTTTGAAGTGAAAACTTCTTTAGCGGCGTTTTGCACTTTTTTTGTGATGGGTAAAAAAATGTTAAACTCGCGTCAGGACACGTGACCTGATCGAAAATTCGTAAAACGAAGGGAGTTTTGCTGCAGTAATACCAACCTTATTAATAATGACTTAAGGTTTATTTTATAATGTAACTTTTAAATGATTGCATTGCATTACATATACATTTATCTATTTGAATTACGACTTTATTACACACAATGAAATACAGTTGAATTTTTAAAGTGAAAACTTCTTGCGCGTTGAGCACTTTTTAGGTGAACAATTTTTGGTTTGTAAAAAAGTGTTAATGACAAATTTAAACTTTAATCCTTGATCAAAATACTTTTTTATAAACCGAAAATAATAATCTAATAGCTCGACGATACAATTCACAAGTTTTTTTAGCTCTTTGCTTGTCACGTATTATGCTAATGCCGGAACACAACATAAGGTTATTATGGCGGCATATTTAAGACCAAAGGTGGTCGCTGTCCAGACGGGCTTTGGGCCCTACCATGTAGCTAGGGTGGGTGTTAAGTCGCCTTTTACGACAGGCCGACTATGATACCTAATAATGTAAGAATTTTAATTAAGCGTTATAAGACTAGTTTACCTATAAAATAGATCTCTTTAAATATTTCATTAGATACTTATTACCATAAACGAAATAAAAAATTTCATAAATGTATATTCTTTGAGCCTTATTACTATGTGGAGATTTAATTAACTCATTAAATTGCGAGTCTTATCGATAAAAAATTAAAGGCTGTTTGAACAAGTTTGATAGGAAGTACCGACAGTATGGATTGTAATTATGTAAAGTATTTGAAGCTTTACGCCGTTGATTCAAACAAGTTAGTGTTAATATTAATTATCCGTGCAGGGGCGGAGGAAGAATACTAACCTCTGCGACCGGGGTCGGCGTGTCGTAAAAGGCGACAAAACAACCCACCCTAACTACGTGGTAGGGCCCCAAGCCCGTCTGGATGGCGACCACCTTTGGTCTTAACTATGCCGCCATAATAACCTTGTGTTGTGTTCCAGCATTAGTGACTCAAGTTCCTGTACCCTTGTGGGACAGCAGCGTGTTCGCGATGCCATTGGCGTTGCAAACACCCATAGGTGACAGTGACTGCTAAATTATAAGCGGGTCGTCAGCCTGTTTGCTGTCCCACAGAAAAAAAAATTTATGTACGAAATAAAAGTAGATCCAAAAGATGTGGTTCTTCAAGCCAATATAAAATACCACTATGATAAATATCCGGTTTCATTTACGGATTTGCTAGACGGCAAATCCGTATGGAAATCGTTGCTGAATGAAATCAGAGGTATCAAGATGGACAACAGCCTCAGTAACTATACTATTTTACTCTGACGTCTCTAAAGCCTATAAATTATCCAGGAACCAAAATATTACGGAATATACGACACAACTTCTCTCACAGGGCACGGAGATGTTTCGGAATACTTCATCATCATCATCATCTTAGCGTTGACTCCCGGTTGCAGCCTAAGTTCTCGCTTCAGTGCCCGGGGTTCGCTTCCCGACTTTTCCTTCTCCACTTCGCACGATCTTCGGCATCTCTGGTGGTCAGTTCATTGGCACGCATTTCAACCTCTTCGACGTCAAGCTAGCAATTTTTGAGTCTACCCCTCCTGCCGGGGCCCGGTGGCGGCGGCATGGTCAGACATTTGTTCCCCACGTAAGTAACTGGTTGCCGTAAAACGTGGCCATACCAGCGAAGGCGATACTCCTGTAATTTATCCGCAATGTCACGGACATGAAGGCTGCCATAAAGAGTTTCTAACGCAGTCTTTCCGCGCCACTCCACACATCCACCGCAGTATATTCATCTCCGTGACTCGCAGTGGCTGTTTGTGTCACTCCAGCACCGGCCACGCTTCACAACCGTATAAAAGAACAGACCTAATGATAGTCTTATAGACCTGTCCCTTCAATTTTACCGGTATTTTAGGGTCACAGATGAATCCAATCACCTCACGTCATTTGGCCCACGCGGCAGCAATGCGTGCCTTAACGTCGTAATCAATGTCACCAGACGCGCGTTAACCGTATCGCCGTCTATGCGCACGGGTGTGGGATCTGTGGAGTTGCAGGCCAAGTACTCGGTCTTCGCCACATTGGGTTTCAGACCGCCGTTTTCAATCGATTTCTTCCACGCCTTCATACGTCCCACCAACCTACCCCTGTCCGAATTGCCAGTGCATATCATCAGCATACATGAGCAACCATGGGAGCAGCTCATGTAAGTTTCTGATGCTGTCTGACAGTACGTCTAATACCACGCTGAACAAAAACGGACTAAGGACGGATCCCTGGTGTACTCCGACAGTGATGGGGAAGGATTTTGTGTCACCAACAGCGGTCCGAACCACGGAGTCGGAATCGCGGTACATGTCTCGGATGATGTCAATATAGGCCTCTGGATAATGCCTACCAGATTATCGCGCGAGGAATACAGTCGAAGGCCTTCTGCAAGTCGAGAAACAAGTGATGCAGAGGCCGTATTCTTCATATTCACAGATGACTAACGAGTCCCGATTCATATCGGGGGGAGTGTATATATATATATATATATATATATAAAGAAAAAGTAAATCACTCACCCAGAATCAAATTAGGTATTCCCGAACCGAAGACGGTGGCGTCGATTAGGAACGTCACTACACTCTTCGCCGGAGTGCCAAAAGCTAATTCCGCTATCGCTGCATAAGGAAACCTGTAGAAATTAACTAAATCAGTATTTTACTAAATATTTCCGAACCTCAAATACATAGTACGCGGTAGCTCAGTGATATTACACTCGGAAAACAATCTAGAAGTTTCTCGAAGATTCTAGAAGATACATGGTGGCGTGCATCGTTTAGGTAGTTTTTCTCGCCTATTGTGTACAATTGCCATGTATCAATGCCAAAGGAAAGCATAAAAAGCACCGGTTTGCAGCAGTGTGACGCTGTTATTATTTTAAATACATTCATCATTTTCGTCAATTACTGGAGAACTTCCGTAGGTCAGATTACCGTAGCTGCTTCTTACGGAAGACCAGTATTGAAAACCTAAGTGCTTTTCGCACGCCAACACTTTTGAAAATGTACAGCATCGTAGCGTGGGGCTTCCGCGCAACGCTCTCTTACGCCCCTACTCTTGGATAGAAGACGCTAGCCGCTGGTATGCTAAGCCCATCCCAGTGTATCGTCGTACGCCTAGAGTGCCGAGGCCGGGATTTGACGTGAGCCTGACCGCGGTACCGGCTAGTAGCGGTTTACTTCACGGGCTTCTATAAATCTGGCAGACTTCTGTTATATAATTTAGATAGTAGATAACTTGTTTGTGTCCCGGCATTAGTGACCCAAGTTCCTGTACCCTTCTGGGACAGCAGCGTGTTCGCAATGCCACTAGTGTTGCAAACTCCTATAGGCGACGGTAACTGCTGAATTGTAAGTGGGCCGGCAGCCTGTCTGCTGTCCTAAAGCAATAAAAAAATAAAACTCTTTATTGCTTAACTTCGGAAGGAATATTAAAACTGTAGCAATATTAGAACAGGCGGTTTTATCGCTCATAACGATCTTTTCCAGACAAACAAATAAAGGAGCCACGAACAGTTATCTGTCTATGTATAGATTGTGTCCAGGATTATTGTAAACTATTCAAATAAATAAAAATTAATACACATACATATGAATAATATACTGTGGGACTGTAGACAGGCTGGCAGCCGACTTAACAGTAAACTAAAAAAAATGATCTTGGTAAAAAAGGTAAAAAAGCACGAAGCCCTATCAACTAGCAAACATATAAATATTCTATACATACCTATTTTTCTCACAAATACGCGGTGTAATTTCCTGGGCAAGCAACCAACTCCTTCCCAGTAACACAGCTGTATATAGTTGTAGGCCGAAAACTGACAGGACCAAAGGAAGGCCGTAAATACCTGAAATTGGAAATAGTATACTTGTATCTTTATAAGTGAGCAGAATAGACCCCTATTACTTAAGGGACTCGAAAAAGGCGCAGCGAAGGGCATGGTTCAGTTTAACTTTTCGGAGGTTAGGAGGACGAATTGATGTTCCCGTACTAACCAAAGTTGGTCACAACTGTTCTAATTTTTTATTAATCAAGAAAATTATGAGTCATCGATAAGTAACGACGCAAAGGGTGCGCTGAAGATAAGCCCTGAGACCTTCAGTGGGCTAGCCCGTTCTCTCTCCCTCTCCGTGGTCTCCATCAAGGATATTACTGCAAACATACCTAAACAAGTAGCTAGCAGAACGCATATAGAACTTGGGAGACGAACGTTGAGGTCGCCATATCTCAACCCATAAAGAGGCCAACAGAAGCCGCTAATGGCCAACAGTAGCCAAGATGGGAAAACGAAGAGCTGCGGCGAGGCCATACGAATGTGTGTATATGTCCCCTGAATTTATGTCGGGGTAAAGAGGTCCAGGCTCCGAATTACCAAAGAAAACGGCGTAAAGAAGAAGACCCGTTGCCTTAACAAACTTGGCAGGTATATTGTAGGATCCGACAGCCGGAAACGCTGGTCCAGCTTGATACATTATGACTTGCTAATAATTATTATAATAGTATAATCTTAAAATCTAGCGAAGTGGTGTAAATAAGCTTAATGAATACGAAAACATCATACGGAAAAGTTTCTTTTTTACTAGCATTTTTATTGCTAAGATAGTGATGTTAATTTTTTTTTAACTGTCACGTTCATATTCTAATGTTAAGCAGTTCCATAGTTCACAGTTGCAACAGAAATTTAATTGAAATTCGATGACTAAATCAATAAAAATCTCTCATTACCCAATGAGAGATAATTCCAAATAAAATCTTCTTAAATGACAATGCGTCAAGGACAGCCAATGGAAATAGTAAAAAAAACGATTGTGGGAAATATTACATGGAATAAGGTAAGGATGAATTACATACTGAAGTGTTTCAATAATTTGACATTGACATTTTCGAGCGCTATTTTTTTAAACTACTCATGCATGTTAGGAAGTAATATTTTGTATTTCGATTTCCATAAGTCGAGGTTGTGCAAACGCTTTGTTATTTTACGAATATCTTGTGGCGCCTCACTCGCCACCTGATTTCTTACACTGCTAAAATCTAATAATTGTATACTTTCTTATATATTCTTCTTTCTAGATATATGTATACTTTTTAGATATTTTTTTTATATTCTTAAAGTCTGTCACTAAATTATTTTATAATTATATTAGATAAGTTTTGTAATATTTAATTAAGTATCACACAATAACATGATACACACCATCATTAAAAATAGTGAGCCAGTGAAATAAACGTGTTTGATTAAATCTCTCGCTTAGAGAATCTACCCCATAGGAGGTCCGGTTAATCCTCCAAAATCTTACTATAAAAACCCTACGTCTCATTTACGACTAGAAGAGAAGTAGAAGGTATGAACGACTTAGGCATTTGTCGCAACAAGCAGTCACAATATTCCAGATATGTAAATAATAACTAACAACGCTTGTTGCGGTAACTAGCCACACTGAAAAGGGTTGCGATAACTAGCAGTCTACGTACTTGTAGATAGGATAGACGAGGTAGGCCTTCATGAGATACGCACTCATGTATGTATAAGTAAGTAAGTGGATCCCGGAGAATCTCGCAAATACCCACATAATTACATCATTATTAAGAAACTGGAGGTCTTTATCAAGGTCACTAAGTAATGAGTATAATTATCAGTTCAATATCTTGCTTACTGTATAAGAAAAAGAACAGTTCATATAAAATATTGAGAATTCCTGGAATACTTGGTGGCACAAGGCTAATAAGTACTTTAACATTACTGGAGGGAGAAGAGAGAAAGCAACTCAGATTCTCAGAAGAGGATCAGGGATAGAGGAGTACTCCGTGACTGTTCCACTTGTATTTCGTCATGTCATGGTGTTCAGATGTGAAGCAGATTAAATTATTCAGAAACAAAGGTCAAGTCACGAGAGATTAAGTTTCTTATAAGATTTCCATAATCATAATTAACTGGTTATAATTATATGTCTACTCGTCATTAAGATAAAAAAAACCTGTCAAATATTGTTTTGCTGACATTTAATTCAAGGCCTATATTAGAGCTTTCCGTGTTTAGAGTTTGTAGCATTGTCTCAAGCTCATTTGAAGTTTCGGCAAGTAACACGGTGTCATCAGCAAATCTAAGGTGGTGTAAGAGGGGCACCCTCTCTACGCCTATTTCAATTCTTATTTCGTCGCTCCTTATTTCATTATATATTTAAATGGTAAAAAATAATTTTCAATAAATTTAAATTAAGGATAGCTTTTTTAAAATAAAAGTCATTTTTTGGTTAATCACACTATCTTTAATTTAAATATAATTAAAGATAGTGTGATTAACCACGACCACCACTCAACACGACCACCACACTCCCCTCCCGCCAACGCAGGCCACGTCGGCAGCGCCGGAGGGCAAATAACGACCTCCGGCCGCCGTAAAAGCGGCCGCGGGCGGCCCCTCGGGGGAGGATCCGCCGCCCGCACTATTGCCGCGAGGGTGAGGGCTGCGTGCTGTTCCGCGGCCCCCCTCAACTCCTAGAGTTGTTTGGAGAGCGCCGGGGGGACGAAACCCTGGCCCCCTGGCGCCAACACTTTAGAAGGGGCCCGCCTCAAGACAAAGGGCGGGCCGGCGCCGGCCCGGGCCACGAGATCGGCAGGCCGTATATCCGTGGGCCCGGGCGTAGGCGATAGGAGAACAGCGGGGTTTTTTAGTGGGTAGTCGGATGGCCATACATCTTTCCCGGAGTCCCACATATCCCTCGGTCCCCCCGGGTCGGGGGAACCCGTCAAGAGAGGTTTTTCCCCGAGACCAAAGAAAAAAAAAAATTAAATATAATGAAAATTATTTCCTTTTAGTTTGATTTTCTATAAAAACGTCTTTCTTAGTTTTTTAAACTATAATTTATTATTATTAAAGCAAGTATCTCTCAAGAGAAGCTGAAAGCTATTTCCGCATGGTCCCTGGTAGAAATAAGAACAGGGCTACCCTACAATTTTCCTAGGGATTCGTAAAAGGCGTCTTTTGCCCAGCTTACAGACCCTGAAGGTGGGTCTGATCCGTTTCTTCTTTCAAGGTTCAGACGACGATCATTCCTGAGTTTTGTTCAGAGATCGTGTTTTACTCTTGACTTCGGGCTGCTTACACCCGATATGCTACCTTATCTATGAAGAATTAAAGTTCTAAATGCACCAACAGCACAACCAAGATGCTTACCACAAGCAATCACACTCTTCGGTAGCGTGATGACAGGAAACACTCCAAATAAGTCCACTATGCACATCACGGTGAAGATGACGCTAAGCCCACCGGTGGTCTGGCCGACGGTGTAGTCTTTGTGTGAAATCACTACTTGCTTAGAGTCCTGTGGCTCCTGCTGGTCAAGTGAGAGATACGGCGGAGACATGATGGGAAGAAAATCTGGAAAATCGGTAAAACAATCAATTGCCACACACGCAGTTCCGTTACCTATTAAGAATTTTAACATACTATAAATTTTTTGAAAAAGCAGCTTGACACTTATCGTTATATTTTGGACAATTCACACAATATATTATTTATAAATTATAGTCTATGTGTTATTCTGATGCTATATTATTATTGAAAGCTATATTATTGTAAAGTTTCATTAAAATCTATTCAGTAGTTTTGCGTGAAAGAGTAACAAACACACATACAAACTTTCCCGTTTATAATATTAGTAAGGATAAGGATATTCGTAGCCAAATCGTGTCATATTCGAGAGCAGCTTAGATAGAGATCTTGGGTTTATTTTTACCATCGCTTTGACCTCTGAATCAGTTTTTTTAGGATCAATTTGTCTATCATAATAGTTGTCTTTGTAATGTACTGCAACCTTAGAGGACGTATACATAGTACGTGACCTGTTTTTGCCAGTTTTTTGCAGATTGACGACTGCAACCGATCCAGAGGGGTATGTCAGACTTGGGAAAGATGGTCGACATCCGACTAAAAACCCCGCTGTCCTTCTATCAACTATTGCCCGGGCCCATGCATAATTTTGGGCTTGTGTCGCGGCAGGCCTCTCCCACTTGGCGCCAGGAGTCGGGATTTCGTTTCCCAACGCTCTTCTATGCAAATCCAAAATTAAGGGGGCACGTGGCAAGCTGCACGCCCTCACCTTTGCGGCTTAGTTGCGGGCAGCGCAACCTCCCTCGAGAGGCCGCTCGCGGCCGCTGTCTACGGAGGCCGAAGGTCTCTACGCCCTCCGGTTTCTTGGTCTAAAACTGTATTGGCGGGTTGGTGCTGACTTCTCCGCTCTCGCCTCTCAGAAGCAGACTACTATGATCCATCCGAGGTCCTGTGACCTTCCTCGTAACGTACCTCGAACTTCAAATGTTCAAGTTGTGATGACGCTGAATTGCAGATAAATTAGTTATATCCACTTAATTATTGTATTCATATGGCTCATAACTTGTCGGTAAACACCAAGGCACCACCATAGGTATTCTTTTACCATGACGAGTTCCAGTACAAAACAAGTTTCTACAATTTGAAATGATGAATGTTGCAATAGGTATCAAGCTATGAGTTATTGGGCAGTTTTTTATTAATTTAAAATTAACTCATTCTTTTAAATTATTTATCTATGTTTGGTTTTTATGTACTCTGTATGTTTTTTTGTTTTGTGATTTTATCTGCGATCAGTCCCACAACTATAAGCAGATGGGTTTCGAGTAGTATTGTCGTGCAGGAGGAGTACTCCATTGAGTGTCTCTCCTTTCCTTATTTTACTTTCATTCTCCTTTTTGTGCTAGATCCATGATATGTTGTCGTTTCAATCTTTTAGGGTAGTTTACATTGGTCAATTGTGCTGCCAGGTGGTTAGGATGTTTACTATGACGGTTCTTGTACTTGGCTGAATATTGCTTTATAACCCCATTAACCGTGTCTATCTTCTCTATGATGATAAAGAGAAAGTATTCATATTTGTTCCGGATATAAGCGCAAACCACTAAACTAACTTCTGACTAGTATTGTGTTTGTATGTTACATTATAGTTATAAATAAATAAATAAATAATAATATTTTGTGACAATTCACACAGTGCCATCTAGTCTCAAACTAAGTAGCATAGCATTTGTGTTATGGGTACTAGACAACTGATATACAACTTATATACTTTTCTTTTTTGTAAAGAACATATTATACATATTATATTTATATTATATTATATTAACATATTATACAAGACATATTATACTAATAAACACCCAGACGCGAGACGGGAATCGAACCCGAGACCTTCGCAAGCGTGCCGAAGTGCGTTATCCGTTACGCCACCGAGGTCGTCGAAATTTTTTCATTCCAGTAAATTATAAATAGATAAATATAGGTACTAGATAACTAATACTCTAAATATATACTTTTTTTATTGCTATAGGCCAGCAGACAGGCTGACATGACGGCCCGCTTAGAATAGAGCAGTTACCGTCGCCTATAGGTATTTGCAACGCTAATGGCATCCGGAACAGGCTGCTGTCCCATAAGGGTACAGGAACTTGGGTCACTAATGCCGGAACACAACACAAGGTTATTATGGCGGCATACTTAAGACCAAAGGTGGTCGCCATCCAGACGGGCTTGGGGCCCTTGTTGTCTTTTACGACAGACCGACCCCGGCCGCAGAGGTCAGTATTCTTTCTCCGACGAACCGAACCCGTAACTTCCGCAAGGTTTATTTTTACTTTCGCATACGGGTCATGGGATTGATTCCCATCCCAAGTCTAGAAACTATATCAGTAGTCTAGTACACCAACAGAAGCGCTCTGTTTCTAAATTTGGGACTAGATTGCGCTGTGTAAATTGTCAATATATTTTTATCCTTCATTCTAGCGAATTGTTTATTAACTCATGCTTTCACATTGAATCATGATCACAAGTTTTTTTTTTCTTAGTATAAATTTAACTATATCATATAAGTTCGAATACCTCAGAAAATTAGTAATCACACGAACAATTGCAAAAAATTAATATTTTTTAGAATTACTTTGGACATAATATTATGTAGGCCCAAAATATTTATACTTAAAATCTTAAATTTTATATAGATCTTTCGGATTTTTGAGGATGGTCCCAGAGATTTCTACTGTTTATTTATTACTCATAATTCAATAAAATTGTGTCATTAAAATATAGTGCATGGAATGAAGCCCGTTAACAAATTATAATTAATTTAATTTATGATCCTTATTTTATATATATTTACTGATCTAGAAAATAAACCCTGCGGTCCAGCCCTCGTCCGTTCTGAAGCACCACCAACTAGCAGATAGGGTTGTTCTGATTTGGCCCCGAAATCCTTTTTTTTCCTTGTAATTGTTTGTCGGTATGAAAATATTCCCAGTACATATAAATAATTAAAAAAATACCTATCGCAACAACACTAATTCCACAGACACTACCGATTCAGGTTCCAAATTCAAAAACAGTTCGTTCACAAGTATGCAATATATGAATGAATTTAAAAAATAAATACTTTGTTCAAATCATTTTAAAACTTGTTTCTGTTATTTTATTTGCGGCAGGCTACGGGCAGCGGGCAGTGTGCCGCACGCGGAATAGTCGGATTAAAGTAATAGGTCATCCGACAAATTACAGTTCAGTGTTCGGACAGTCGTAACCACAAGTGCTATAGCAAGACACGCGTAGGATTTTTTTTATAATCGTTTTATCCCATTGTAGCTGAAATTTACACTTGGAAGGCACAGTCACACGTGTATATTTATCTGCGTTAAGGCTCTTTAGTGACTAGAGCAGAAAGTTATTTCACCATGCAAGGGAGGAGTAAGAAGGACCTCAGCGGCCGGAGGCGGCGTGCGTGGACACAGCATGTAAGCGGTGCCCCTGGTATCGCAAAATTCTAACTGTTAGTTATTAAGTTGGCCGTCGCCTGTCTGCGGTTCCAAAGCAATAAAAAAAATGCACAAGAATAATTTATTTATGGAATACTGTAAACATACAAACGATCCCTTTGGTAGTTAGCAATGACCGTAGCGTAGTTTGGTCAAAGTGCTCCCGAACAATAAAATACTCGAAAAACAATTAAATTAAAAGGCCTTTTAGCATAAGCACAAGGAATTAAATAAAGAAATTATTTCAAGTTTCACAGTTTTTTTTGTACATAGGTAATAAAACAAAAAAGGGAGGGATGATCAAAAGTGTCTATAGATTTTCCATATTGAGATATAATACCGGATATTTGGAATTACGCAATTTGTGTCTGACTGTACATTGCGGCAGTCGTAATACAATACCCTTGTACGTATAGCGACCACTGCTATGTATAGTCCAAAACATAATACCAAGCTGTTCTGAGGTCTCAACAATAAGTATCAATAACTATTACTAGGTGTACGGGGCTCCATTAAAACCTGCAATGCAACAGGCGCAGATTTTTTAAACTTTTTGTGTTTGAAATTTGTACTTTGCCTGGAATACACATGTTACGTAGTAGCACATAAGCATGCTAGTTTCGAGCAGATGCTACTTAATAGCATACAATTAGCACGTGTATACGAAAAGAGCATGCTTGTCAACAAGCACGCTACCAGATCGCAAGCCGGTCTATTTTTAGTTAGCACTCGGTGTGAGGCGCGGGGGAGAAAGCGGCGACTCCAAATCAAGTCTGAACTTGTATTCTATGCAGTGTTGCCACGTGCACCGTAATTACGGTAGATGCACCGTAACCAGCACTAATTTACCATCTACCGTCGAAGCCGGACAACGGTGATAAAATCTACCGTAATTTATAGAGGTATGAATATTTAAAGAATAAAAAAAACTTTGCGGGTCACTGCTTAGCAATTTTTTACAACGAATGTTTATTTATTTGAAAAAGTCCGTAGTCCTACGATTTGAAACCATAATCCGTCAAAGTTAACAATGATGTCTTAGCATCATCGTGACATCGCTATCTTTATTTGATTGAAGGATTCTGTATCCATGGTCATGAATGAATTAAAAAAGTAACCTTTTGTGAAAAGTATTTCATTGTAAACACAAACAAACAGAATAAATTACATTTTAAGAACGCATCCTTAACCTTACAGATGAGTTGTTGCTCGGGGATTTACCCATACATTGCCGCAATAAAATGCGACAAACTTGAGTAGACGTATTAAGCGTTTTAATTTCAAGTAATTTGATAAATATTGCATAGTTACACTACATTAAAATATGCACTTGATGTATTCTTTGAGTTATTGTTTTGGAAGTTTATCACATACTTAATTCACTTTTTCGCATAAAAATTAAAGAAAATGAGTGCAAGTGAGTCTAATACTCAATCTGAGATGGAAGTGCCAAAGAAAAAAAGAAAACAATACAAACAAAAGTTCCGAGAAGACTGTTTATTGAAACCAGAGTATCGCGATTAGCTAAGAAAGGACAAGAAAAGTAAGTACGTTGCAATATGTCATAAGTGTAATAAATAATATCTAAGTGTTCTAAATTTTATTAATATTCATAAAGTATAATAATATTGTAGTTTTCCCAATAAATAGTGAATTTTATGCTGAAATTGTTGATGCACCGTATTTTACATCGTATTCCTCCTGGCACAATTACCGTAATTTCTGAGAATCTACCGTTTTTTTTTTCAATGAAATCACCGTCGTCCTGAGTTTTGACATGGCAACACTGATTCTATGCGAGCAACGAGCATGCTACTTGATTTGTTCGCGTGGGTACGCGTAGTCACGATGGCTCGATGGGGCGATGATAAAACTTTAAATTTTATATTTAATTACCGAAATCATGAGTGCTTGTGGAATGTACGCTCACCACAATATAAAAATAAAATTTTGAGAGAAAATGCATACCAAAGTTTAATAGAATCGATGAACGATGATAATTTAACCCTAAAAAGTGTTAAAACAAAAATTAAAAATTTAAGATCCATTTATCATACTGAACTTAAAAAAATTAAAGATTCTAAACGTTCTGGAAGCGACGGTTCCATTTACAAACCCACTTTGTTGTGGTTTCATGAAATGCATTCCTTTCTGGGAGACTTCACGGATTGTCGCAAGTCCATATGCAGCGAAATGGTAAGTACATAATATCTACCTACCTACTATAAACATTATGCTAACGTTTGTTTGTTATTCTATCATGGCAAACCATCTGAATAAAAAAATCGCATTTTTCAAAAATTACATTTTTGTTATATATTAGTGTTACTATTATACTAGTACGTACACGTTAAATTTTACTTTATTATTTATTAAATATTTATCAGATTTTATCATTGCGTCTTGCCACGGTACTGCCTCTGTAATAACAAATAGTTGAGCATAAGTGTTCCTAATTTCTAAAGCTTGCTTAGACGCTCGGTTTGAATTTGTTGTCTGTAAATTGTCTAAATTTCTGCGCTTAAGTTGTCTCCATGAGCCTGCAACTATTTCGGCTAGTTGCGTATCTTCAAAAACAGTACATCTTTGTGTTATATACATATCAGAAGTTTTTTTGAGCCAGTTATGTAAACAACAGTTACCTATGCGATCAACTTTTTGTGGTGCCAAAGGAATAGTGTTTCGAAAAATTCGAAATCTAGATACAAGAATACCGAATGCATTTCGACAATGCGTCTTGCTCCGGATAATCGATAGTTATATACTTTTTCTTTAAACCAGGGTCGATAATTTTTGAAACCAAAAAAAATTACAGTAGGATGAAACCTATTCGAAAAGGAGGGGAATATGATAAAAATGAAAGGAATTATAAATTACGGGCGATCCGAGTTCGGGAAGTGGGAGGGGGTAAGTTTTTAAAGGTAAAAAATGGTTTATCGCGATTTTCGGAAAAACTACAAGTCCTATGGAAAAAAGTTTAATGGCAAAGTTGTAGGTAATAAAAAGATCTACAACTCTTGTATTTACAATTTTTTCACATAACCTCAAAATTTAGGTGAAAAATTCAAATACAACCTGGAAAATTCCATTTCGTTTAAAAACCTCTTTAAATTTGTTTCCACTCATCTCTTGAAGGAATCTGAAATACAAAACATATAATAAATATTAATTTGGTTTCAGGAAACACAAGTATTGACAGTTGCTAACAATTCCGAACATTCATCAAATGATTCATCAACAGTAGAAAATATAACCGAACTACCAAAAAAGAATACAAATGAAGCAACATTGGAAACGAATTTATTGGATTCACAATCTACATTTAACAATAATTTAAAACAGAATTATCAGCAATCTAGAAGACCAAAACGTGTTCGCAATAAAAAACAAAATGACAATAATTCCATTGTAAATGCTTTACAACGTTTAGAAAATATAGCTGAAGTCATAAAAATAACACTACAACAACAGACGGTAGATACACAAGACGAATTTTATTTTTTTGGCCAAAGTGTTGCAGCACAATTAAGAAATATTCCTTTACACATTGCAATAGATACACAGAGCAAAATACAAAATACTTTATCCGTAGCTAGATTACCATCAATTATTTCTATTTCCAATACACCATCTTCGTCGTCTTCATGTAACTACGAGTACAATTCTCCTTCATAAATCGTGACAGATGCTCAAGACAAAAGAATCGCGAAATATGTTGAAAATCAAGTCACAACAAATGCACAATATGTTGAAACTCAAGATACAACTAATGCGCAATGTGTCTTAATGTCACAAAGTTTTTTATCAGAAGCTGGGGAAAAATCCTAATTTTTTAAAGTGTTCATATCTGTATCTTTTAGCGAAATTAGCTCATAAATAAACGATGATTGAAGTATAAAAAAAATTCTTATTGTGTGTTTAAATTTACTAGGGTATGTCTATTTTCTACTTACCTTTATATAATCTTTTAAACATGTAGATATAGCCTCACAAACTTCAGGAACAAATTGCGATATTATAGATTTTCCGACTCTGTATAATACTTCCAGAGAGGCATATGAGTCACCGGAGACCAAAAATCTTAGAGTTATTACCAATTTTGTTTTCGCTGGAATAGCATCTCTCATATGAGTGTCACTTTTCCTTAGGAATGCTTAAATTTTTTTCAAAAACTCATCAAATTTTACTGGTTGCATTCGTAGATGATTTCTGTAACCACCAATATCTTATTGCCTCATTTCATTTAGTAAACAATCATTTGCTCCCAGACCTTGTCTTCTGCTAATCCAGTTCCGCACCCAAATCCTTCGTCTATTGTTTGTTCCCTTTCGTTACAAGTTTCTTAACTCAATGTATTGAAAGTAATAATATAACTGAATTTAATTCATTCCGCAAAGAAGCGTCCATGTTGAATGCTGATTATAGCATTAAGCATGTGTATCTCACACGTGCTAGAAAGAAACATGCTATCAATAAGTATACTTCTGAGGTATGTGCTCTCATGAGCAAATGTACACACTTGGAGAGCATGCTATAAATGAGCATGCTACCTAGTAGCAAACAAGCATGCTTTTCTTATGCCTTACATATAGATTTTTATATATCTACTCGTAGCTGGAGTTCAGTAGACGGATGTTTGCAACACTAAAATCATTGCAAGACTATAACGTCTTTTTTGAAAAAACTCCATGTTGATATTTGCGAAAGAAAAACCTCAGATGGAAGCTCATTCCAAATCCGGAATGCATTATGCGTTTTCTGGACTACCGTTTCGCATAAGAAAAAAGGTAGTGCGGTGACAGAGTATCCAAAGAGACGCAATCTCTGATAAGGCCAAGTGTTTATCTTCTGTGAGTGTGGAATTATCGTCAAGATGAACTGCGCGCTGTTGGATGGAGTCTATCAGATCAGAACAAACTCAAGACACTGAGATGCGTCCTTGACATGATGATAATATTTGAACTCCTCAACATTAGGTCGGCCATACTTAATGTTGAGGACTTATCCAGAAATAAGGCTAACAAATCACTTTCCTAGAGAGCCGTAATAAATAAATGGATTACGGATTCGTTCCCTAGTTTAAAAACACCAAAGGTTCCTATTGGAGTATTGGAGGGCAAACCTTAAATAACCCGGTAAATTATTTACTCTTTTTCCTTGTACATCTTTGCAAAGAGAATGTCAAGAAAGGGCTATGATAATGTTCAGAAGATCACAAACACCGAAGTAAACAAGTATAAACGCTTTTCAGAAGTTAGTATTCTGGACCCTAGAGCCCAAAGTGATTTCCAATAAATCTTGAAATTTGAGTCTGAGCAAAAATAATTGGTAATTAAGCTTGATTTTTTTATTTATAGAGCCATCTAGTTATTAAATAACAGAAGTAGATACATAAAAATGATAACAGATGTCAGGTTTCAAAAAACACGTTCCATGACACACATTACTGAAAAAGATCGTAAATTACATTTAATACTAATTTTAGAATGAACTAAGTTTAAAGTTATATAAACTTATAATTGAGTAAATAGTAATTAAGTATACATATTAATAGTTATATATAATTGAATTAAATAAAATTAACCCAATGCGCATGCTCCATTTCACCGATCAATGTGAGAAACGAAATGTCAAGTTATAGGTGGCGCGACGAGCTACGCGTTCGTTGCCTTCCCCTCGCCTCGCCTACCCTTCATCGGTCCTTTTGTGACAATTTTGAGGAACGTCGATTACGTTCTCTATAAAATTAATGATAAAAATCACATTAGGGCATGGTTGATAAAGTTCATCTATATAAAAACCGTGAAACAAAATCTGCAATCGTGGTTAAGTTTTTTCGTGCCAAGTGCAACTAAACTATCAAGATTCCGCCGATAATTCAAAGCCTACCCAGTGGGTGGCTTAATTTGGTAAGTATCTTTTTTAATCATTATATTACAATAATTTATGTACTTTTTACATAATATTATAAAATATACTTGATAAATAATTATTTTCTATAATCAATCAGATGGTTGAATAAATCGCAATTTATTCTTGCGATCGTTCAATTAGCGATTTAGTTTTGTTTCAGTATTATTCAGCCCAAAAACTGATTTTTCAGTTTCATGTTATCTTATAACCACGGACTAGTGTCACCATATTGGCGAAACATGAGCTTACAAAATGTCTGATGCAGTCATTGTAGTGACGAAATTTACGTCACTACAAATTCAAAAGTTGGCATAATTGCCATTCATTCTACATTGAACCATTCGCAAATACGTTATTAACTACCATTTTGTTATTAAATATAAATTCCCTTATAACTTCCGAATTAATCTCATTTTTGCAATTTAAACGCATCAAAGAGAAAATATGACAATGCAAATTGTCAAATTGCGTTTTTCTTTTATGTTGATTCATGAAACAAAAAATAATTCTGTGGGATTATAAATGAAGAAGTCATTATTATTACTGATTTATTTAACATTAATTTTTAACACAGTCAAATACAATAACCTAAAACAATTTTATAACCTACAAAGAAATGAAAAAGCGTGTATAAATTTATAAAAATGTTTTAGAAAACTGAAATTTATTATATGCATGCATAAAATTGGATTAATTATATATAGTTTAAAATTCCTGACCGTACACGCTTTGTCATTTCTTTATAGGTTTAATCAATGGACAAGAAACGGGATTCATTCTTCTTGCAAAAGCCTGGCAAAAAAGAGAAAAATAAAGATGAAAAAAACCATAACGAATATAAAAATAAGCAAATAAGGCAACAGCAATTTGACGAAAACAGAGATCTTAAAGAGAAGAAACCGTTTGATAAAAAAACATACAGACTGAAAAAATACAGCAAAAAATATAAGCTTGATCAATGGGAAGAACAGAGGAAGAAGAAGCTGCTACGCAATTACTATAAAGAGGTAAAAAATGATTCTTCCACTGGTACATACAAGCCTGTGTCATTTGACGAAGATTCTCCAGATGGCAACGAATCTATTGGAAGATACGTAAAACATCCAGATTTGATAGAAAAAAACAATATTAAAGAAAAGAAGAAGGATCCTTACCATAAAGCAAAAGAAGAATACAAGAAATTAAAACAAGATAAGCTGGAGAAGAAAGAAGAAATGTTGAAAGCAAAAGAAGAGAGAAATAAACAGTCACAAGAGTACAAGAAGAAGAAGCAAGAGAGATTTAAAAAGTTGAGCAAGAAGAATAAAAAAGGACAGCCTATGATGAAGGGTAGGCTAGAGATGCTGTTAGAAAAAATTCAAGAGAAATAAATTAGACAATATTGTCGAAGTAGTCTTTATCACCAGTTTTAATTGTATTTTCGGTACTGTTATTTGTAAAGTAACTTGTTACTGTTACAACTGTGTAAATAGTATGTCAGTTGAAATATTTAAAGTACTAGAATGATATTGGAATTTCCACCGACACAATAAAATGTTTTTTTTGTCTAGCATCCTACAGTTCTTTCTAGTCTAGTCCTCTGTTATCAATTTATACCAGTTGCTGTTGAGTTTGGGGTCATAAAACTTAGGTCCCCAGACTAGATCTATCGTTTTCTTCCTTCAATGCTCTGTCTAAAGCTATGTATGTACCAATAAAGACAGTTTATATAGGAATGCGTTGACTAAATTAGTAACTTGATTGTTGTAGTACTTTCTATGTGTGAATTTGCATATTTTCAATGATAGGTAGCCCTGAGTATTATTGCTGTTTGCAGGCTAGAATAGCAGATATGTAATTTATCAAAAAGAGATGTTTACTATCAAAGAATACCTAATTTCTTTGGCTGATAGTTTTCAAGATTGGTTGTCTTTTCTCATGGCCACCGATAAAGCTTAATTTTATATGGTAGATTCCCTTCATATTTCCTTATTATATTATTTAGTCTTACAAAAAATTGGCACTCTCTTTCTATTGTGATGTTATATAAGTTGGTTATAATGTGTTAAGAAAGTCTCATTAATTTAGCTTTTCTTGATTTTCGAAATGAAGTCTGATATCAGTAGCAGGATGTGTACAGTTTAGAATAAAAAGAAAGAAAGAAAATAAATTTATTCAAGACAAGTGCAATATTAACATAAATAGAATACAAAAAAAAATGTTCTCAAAAGACCCCAAACTCAGCATGTGTTAGAAGATACTGATGCTGTTCTTCCTTTTCGGAACCGGATACTTTGGCGATTTCAGAACCTCAATTTCCTAAAAGTATATATTAAAAATGTACTGTTATTACTGAGAACTTAATTGATAGGATGTATTTTGTATTGTATGCTTTAATTATTTTTATGAATAGGCGTCCTCTGTCATGTGGGCACAGTTATGATATGAATAAATTATTCCGAGAGGAGATAAATTGGTGGAGTAAGAATACTAACGCCTGCGGCCAGGGTCTGCCTATCGTAAAAGGCGACTAAACAACTCTAGCTATAGGCAGTAGAGCCCCAAGCCCATCTGGATGGCAACCACCTCTGGTGTACAAGTATGCCGCCTTATAACTTTGCGTTGTGCTCTAATAATAGTGACCCAGTATCCTGTACGTATATGCGGACAGCAGCATGTTTGCGTTGCCCCTGGCGTCGCAAACATTCATCGGCGACGTAAACTGCTTACCTTAAGAGGACTGTCAGCTTGTCTGCTGCCCTACAGCAATAAAAAGAGTTGCAAAACGGGAATAGAAACCGTAACCTCCGTAAGCTTACTGAAGTGCGTTAGCCTCTACGCCATGGAGGTTATCAGATGTAAGCATGCTAGTCTGTCAAGGCTAGTGTATTTTTTGTCATGTCTTCGCCATCACTGTTATGTTTTCAATAAATAACAAGCTTTGTATCAATTGTAGTTGTTTATTCATCATGTTACAAAATCCGACTGAAATATATGGGTAGAAGTACAAAGAACATGTCACGTGATCACCTTAAATCTACCTACATAATAATTACCATTTGTGCAAATTAATAGATTAGTCAATGATGCTCATCAAAAAATTTAAATGAATATAATCAACACTGAAATTGGTCTCCTTCAACATTGTATTTGTTTTTTAATGATCATTAACTTTACTAATGCATTTTGTTAACTGCTTACTATTCTGCTCTTAATATTTGAGTAAGACAAACTTGAGGTATTTAATTATTTTTTTACTTTAATGAATTGTACTTAGAGTGAGTATGAATAAAAGGAATTTAAATAAATGTATTTTTATTATAAATAATCTAGTCTTCAATGTTTAGTTGTTATAGGTTATTTTAATGTCTGCAACATGTAATCTTCCATACATTTTAGGTGTAAGGGTTTGTGACGTAATAATGATTTATACCCAAACAAAAATTCAAAGGGGTAATTAATAAATAATAATAAATAAATATTTTTTGACAATTCACACAGCACCATCTAGTCCCAATCTAAGTACCGTAGCACTTGTGTTATGGGTACTAGACAACTGATATACTACATATATTCCTTTTAAATACATAATATACATAAACAGACGCGAGACGGGAATGGAAGCCGTGATCTCCGCAAGTGTACCGAAGTGCGTTATCCGTTACTCCACAGAAGTCGTCAATTGAATGTGTGTATTATCAAAATTGACATAAAAACAACAAGGCAATTAAATGTTAATTTATGACCAATGGGTTCTAGATCAATTTGACTGTTTTTCGGGCGGAGAACTTGACGATCGAGAGATCGGAGGGCAGTTTTTCTCCTTGCAAGAACAAAATAAGAACACTGACCCCTGCGACCGGGGGCAGCCGGCCGTAAAACGCTACAAAATAACCCTCGCTAGGTAGGTGGCAAAGCTCCAAGCCCGTCGATGGTACTTACTCCTGGACTCTATATAATTATGTCGCTGTGTGTAGCTTGTGTTGTGTTCCAGCATAAGTGACCCTACGAAGGTTACAGTTAGCGATGCCACCATCGCTAACATACGTAAGCGAATATAATATTTATACATATTGCTTTAAACATCATACTTTAATAATTTTAATATTTTAAATGTGAAAGTAAGTTTGTTACGCTTTCACGCGAAAACTACTTAACCGATCATCATGAAACTTTGTACACATTCTTGGAGGTATTAGAAGTAACATAGGATATTTTTAATTGAAAAAAAATTTTTTACGTAGATATTATTACCCTTTCTCATTTATTTTCGATATAATTTAATCGCCTAGCGGAGCGGACGTGATCGGCTAGTGGGTACTTAAGTTGTCAAAATCACCACATGTTTCACCGACATTCGGCACGCAATATTGTCTTATAACTAAACTATTACTAAGTAAGTATTACTTACTATTAAACACGCCGTCAGCTTGTCTGCTAACCTACAGCAATAAAAAAAAAAACTCATGACGACTTTCAGGCGTAACGGCTAATGCACGTAGGAACGCTTGCGGAGGCCCGCTTAGAATTTAGCAGTTACCGTCGCCTATGGGTGTTTGCAACGCCAGTGGCATCGCAAGCACGCAACTGTCCCATAAGGGTACAGGTATTGGTTCACTAATGCCGGAACACAACACCATGAAGGTGGTCGCCATCCAGACGGGCTTGGGGACCTACCACGTAGCTAGAGTGGGTTGTTTTGTCGCCTATTACGACAGGTCTACCCCGGCCGTAGAGGTCAGTATTCTTTCTCCGCCCCTGCACGGATAAAAGTGTCTGGGTGTTTATGTATAATATGTATTTATTTACAAAAAAAGTACACATGTGGTATATCAATTAGTTGTCTAGTATCCACAATACAAGTGCTATGCAACTTAGTGTAGTACTAGACGGCGTTGTGTAAAATGTCTCAATATTTATAAAAAAAAAATGGATCGGCACAACATCTGAACATTTACACCTCATTTTTCCATATCATCTTTTTAAAAAATCCATCCATATTTTCTTTGGTCTACCCGTTCTTTTATATTCCTTCACTCTCATTTCTAGTATTTTCCTTATTGCATGATATTCTTCTTTTCGCATTATATGGCATACCAGGCTCCTGTAATTGTCTTAGTGTATCTATTATTTAGAGTATTTATCATAGAAGTTTGCTAATTATTTCCCCATTGCCAATTTATCATCATTCGATCGCTAACGTCGCCAACTCACGCGCTTGTCAGAAGCTCAATTATCGCTGACCCGTGACACGACCTCCCTAATCTAGCGTGCGCTACACCTGACCGTAACGACCCCCGATAAAATCACGAAAAGTTGGCGCCTACGAGCATTCGCCAATGGCCTGACCGTTGTTCATATAAGAAAACTAGTCACTTTAATTTTTATCCGTGCAGGGGCGGAGAAAGAATACTCACCTCTGCGACCTGGGTCGGCCTGTCGTAAAAGGCGACAAAACAACCCACCCTAGCTACGTGCTAGGGCCCCAAGTCCGTCTGGATGGCGACCACCTTTGTTCTTAAGTATGCCGCCATAAAAACCTTGTGTTGTGTTCCGGCATTAGTGATCCAAGTTCCTGTACCCTTATGGGACAGCAGCGTGTTCGTGATGCCACTTACGTTGCAAACACCCATAGGCGACGGTAACTGCTAAATTCTAAGCGGGCCGTCAGCCTGTCTGCTGTCCCACAGCAATAAAAAAAATCAGACCTTCGTGACGACGGCTTTTGCATGTCTTTTAGTGACATACGACTTGCAGTATTTATTTATTTACAAAAGTATATGAGTAGTATAACAATTGTCTAGTACTCATAACAGCACTCTGTTTGGGACTAGGTGACATGTGAATTGTCCCAGTATATTTATAAAGTACTAACTGACATCGTACGCATGCGCGCTACACCGCTTGCCCCCACTTCTCCGCACCAATAAAACACACATCATAATCGTTGTTCCGTAGAACTGTAATAATTTTATGAAACGAAGACATCGCTATTTTTTTTAGATGAGGGCTAAAGTGTCTAAGAAATAAAACTTAGAAAATTTTATTGAAATCTATCCACTAGTTTTGCCGTAAAGCGAGAACAACTACATACATCTATCAGTTTATTTATGTAGAAGATGAGAAATGTAGATTGACAGATTGATTAACAACTCAAGATAGCGCTCGTCTGTATGAATAATTATTTAAAAAGTTACGCTTGGGCGCTGGTAGTCTCGAATCATTCATTACGAATAAATTATAGTTTTAAAACCAATTAATAACAAACCGAACTAAAATGTAGTTAATAATCCTATATCTTTAAACGAGCAATTCTTGTATATATATACTTACTAGCTGACCCGGCAAACGTTGTTCTGCCATATAAATAATAAAATGTCAAAATTTAAAAAAAAAAATTTTGGGGTTGGGTCACCCCTAACATTTAGGGGGATAAAAAATAGATGTTGGCCGATTCTCATAGATACCGGATAAGCACAAAAAATTTCATCAAAATCGGTCAAGCCGTTTCGGAGGAGTATGGCAACGAAAACTGTGACACGAGAATTTTATATATTAGATATAATTGGAATCTCGGAATCGGCTCCAACAATTTTCATGAAATTTAAGTATACGGGGGGTTTCGGGGGCGATAAATCGATCTAGCTAGGAATCATTTCTAGAAAATGTCATTTTATTCGCTTTTTTTTTATTGGAAGAAAAATAACAAAAATGTGACTCTTCCTGACATCTATCGGCGAATAATAATACTATTTTTTTTTTAAATTGCTTTACGACACAACACTAAAGCTATTCCAGCAGATGGCGTTGTTTAGTAACAAGAAGTCAATGAGTGTTTGCTTTGAGGTTAGACTAAGAAAATCAATTGTTAATTTCCAAAAAACAATTTATAAAAATAAAAAAAATACCGAGCAAAGCTCGGTCATCCGGTTATTTTAGATTTATGAAGAGTATGCTATAGTAATAGGATATTTACTACGTGCAGGGGCGGAGTAAGAAGAGTACTGACCCTATGCGACCAAGAGCGGGCTATTGTAAAAGGCAACCCCTGGTTTTTAAACATGCCGCCATCATAGTTGTGCTATGTTCCGCCATAACTTAATCAGGTTTCAGTATACCTACTTACGTGGACGGCAACGTGTTAGCGATGCCCCGTGGCACGCAAACATCCATAAACGACGGTAACTGCTTTACTATTAAACGGGCCGCCAGTCTGTCTGCTGTCAACATTAAAAAAGCGTCAATTTGTTTGGCTAAATACCAGATTGTGTAAACAGGCTTAATCTCGTTAGTTTAAATAATAATGATAATAACATGCTTGTCTTGTTGATATCATCAAATGGAAAACTGTAATTCTAGTATTTAAATTGTAAACAATAAAATCTGTGAGGAAGGCAATAAAACTACAAAGACAGATTAAAACAGTGACTTTATGAATTTATCACTGCAATCAGTTTGTTTGAATAATACGTTACTCGAGATATACAACGTGACTTGGTATGGAAGATTACTTCGTGTTGCTGATTTGAGTATTAGGGCTTCTTCACACGTACCACGATCACACCACAACCACACCACGTGGCCGGGTGGGTGTATATTTCATATTGAAAATGAATAGGACTATTCACACGTACCACATTTTGCAGTCGTTATCGATCGTGTGTGTGATACCGATACCGACCACATCGCAAACATAACGTTGCGTCGACGCAACGACAGTGCGCGCACGCCGCCCGCACTCTTCCCCACCCCCGGTTCATTCATTTCATTCATACAACGCAATCACATCGACATTTTGTCGGTACCACAACGCAACTACAAAAAGCTGCACCGACACTATTCACACGTAACCACTGCTTGACAGCATTTTGTCGTTGCGACGTGGTGTTGTCGTGGTACGTGTGTAGAAGCCCTTAAACTTTGCATGCCGGTAAGTGTGTAATAGCAAAAAGGGAACAAGCACCGGCCTTTGATCCTCACTCTCGGGACCAACTCTGTAAATTTAAACGATTTTTTGTACATGAGAATTGCAGCACAAACGGTTACCGTAATTGTATTTTTTTAGCACGATATTTTCATTATTGCTGAACATCTAGACAGGCTGACAGCCCACTTAATAGTAAGCAGTTACCGTCGCCTATGGATGTTTGCTACGCTAGGGGCACAGCGAACACGCTGCTGTCCCATAGGGGTAAAGACACCCGGGTCACTGATGCCGGAACACACCACAAGGTCATGACGGCATATTTATAAACCAAGGGTGATTGCCATCCAGACGGGTTTGGGGCCCTACCACGTAGCTAGGGTGGGTTGTTTTGTCGCGTTTCACGACAGCCCGTCCCCGGTCGTATCAAGGTTAGTATTCTAACTCCGCCTCTGCACGGAATAAAATGAATGAATGAATTTTGTAAAGACGAATAAAGGAAATAAAGGTTCAGGTCTAGATACAAGCTGTATATCGCGTCCGGCTTGAAGGACCCATTTAATTTCTATAATTTCAAAAACAAGTGTATTGTATCAATATTTGTTTTCGATGACACTGCCAAATAACCCATTATGACCTGCAAATTATCAATAATTACGTAATTAATATTTATTATACTACAGAGTTAATTAGTGTTGTGTAAACATTTTTTTTAACATTGTATCAAATCCACTATCGCGCGCGTCTGCGCGTATTTGACTTATTTATCTCGTTGACTTTATTGCAGTGATTAAGTTGTTCATTGTACAGATTCACGCTCTGGACTAATGTTTCATATCCTGTTGCCAAGTCTTTATTATTAAGAAGATATCGCAATAATTTTTATTAGTTAAGGGTCAAGTGGAGTGAATTTAATTGAAATCTATCCAGTAGTTTTGACGCGATACGCGCATAACTGCAGACCTCTATCATTTTATTTATATAGGTTTACTCTAATATTCATTAATTTGGTGGTACGAAAAGAGAATATTTTTTTAATTGCTGTCGGACAGCAGACAGGCTGACGGCCTACTTAGAATTTAGCAGTTACCATCGCCTATGGGTTTTGCAATGCTAGTGGCATCGCGGACACGCTGCTGTCCCGTAAGGGTACAGGAACATGGGTCACCAATGCCGGAACACAACACAAGGTTATTATGGCGGTATACTTAAGAGCAAAGGTGGTCGCCATCCAGACGGCTTGAGGCCCTACCACGTAGCTAGGGGTGGGATGTTTTGGCGCCTTTTACGACAGGCCGATCTCGGCCGCAGAGGTTAGTATTCTTTCTCCGCCCCTGCACGGATAGGAAAGTAAGAGAATATCTGAATTATTTAAATTCTCTTCACGCTCTAGTTTAACCGAATATAGACTTTCTACACAAGCGCCTAACCGCGGTTGCGTCAACCTTACACTTCGGAGCCCGAAGCATGATGCTAAGGACTAAAATTACATACAAAACAGGCCGCTGCCTCAGTAGTTGGTTCATAGTAGGTACGTGGTAGCCAAACAATGTAATCGGAGACATTCTAGAGGTCACAGGGATCATAACCATGATGACATGTACCACTTTTTTCCGACTTAGGAAATCATCGTGAGGAAACTTATATGATCAAGATCACCAGTATGTGTAATATTGGTGAAGTACTTAGGGCATACTCTCCATTCCCTCCAAAGACCAGCGGTAAGATGTTGTGGGTTGTTATTTTAGTTTAATTGTTAAATAATAGCATTAGAGTAATAATGATTCAAATGTAAATATTTTTAAAGAGCGCTAAGGTAAATTTGGTAAAACCCTATTACAAGGAAGTAGTAAAATAATACATAATTATTACCAACATAATAAAACTATGTTGTCTTTCCCAATTAAGCGTAATTCTTTTGTACACAATTCATAGAATAGTTCGAAGTCTGAAGGAAGTTCCATAAATTTTTTGGCTTGAAACAAGTTTCCCTGACAGGTGAAGACTAGGCCTTCCCCCTGTGACAAAAATAATGAAGGTTCAGCTATAAATTGCTTTTGGAGTATAATAATCTATTACCGATTTTTATTTATGTAACAGTAGACAAGGTGACAGTTACAATCGTAAGCTGTTACCGTCGTGATGTTTGCAGCGTTAGGGGCTGGGAAAGGCATATCTATATGAAATCTTATAACGGTCTCTAATGAAATGATATTTTGAATACATCAAGATATATCTATACAAATAAATAAAATTGGAGGGTCTGTTTGTAATATTAAAATAACCGCTTTTTACTAAGTTCATTCGGACGTATACACGGTACATATACTAAAACAACATTTTTTACAATTTTTGTCTGTCTGTCTGTTTGTTCCGGCTAATCTCTGAAACGGCTGGACCGATTTTGACGGGACTTTCACTGGCAGATATCTGATGTATCAAGGAGTAACATAGGCTATTTTTATTTTAGAAATATAAGATAGTTTTTATTAAAAATGATTAGTTTCGGAAATTGTATAGTACAATTTAAGTTGACCTCAGATTTATATCATCAATCATATGAAATAGGGTTCAGCTTAGGTTGGTCTTAGTAGGTTGAATTTTCAATTTTAGTTGATCTCATATATCCAAAAAAATGCTGCCCAAAGTCACTATTCCACGCGGACGGAGTCGCGGGCACAGCTAGTTTAAACTAAACTGAGCGCATAGATTATTAAATTGATTTCTTCCGGTAATTTCACAATAAAACCCTTCTCATTTTTTTTGTACTACATATTTCTCTTTCTACTCGAGATGTATATACCCCTAATCTTTAAAGACATCATTATCTATATGAAAAATCGGTTAATCAAAATGAGGAGTCAGTAATTTCCACTGCACCTTGCTCCGATTCCTTATCAAGCACCCCTGTATTGTAAACAAATGACATTACTCGGGTTATCATATCAGGACATATGGGCACGAGATTTAATTGACCTAATGTTATGCCTAGACACTTTCTAGCTCTTCATGTTTGTTTTTATTAAATTCTTTGCCTTTGAAATTTAAAGAAATATGATTTTTCGATCGGCCACGTGACAGATTTTCACGTTTTTTTCACAAATTTCTCGCTAAAAGACGAAAGTGTCGAAAGAAGAATATTGACCGTGCCCGACAATGCCCTGGAAATAAACCCTATAAGGACATCAAATAATTTTTTTTAATCCATAAACTAGACGGGTATATATATATTTTTTTTTGGTCTCTGGGAAAAACCTCTCTTGACGGGTTCCTCCGGCCCGGGGGGACCGAGGGATATATGGGACTCCGGGAAAGATGTTCGACCATCCGACTACCCACTAAAAAACCCCGCTGTTCTCCTATCGCCTACGCCCGGGCCCATGGATATATGGCCTGCCGATCTCGTGGCCCGGGCCGGCGCCGGCCCGCCCTTTGTTAAGGCGGGCCCCTTCTAAATTGTTGGCGCCAGGGGTCAGGATTTCGTCCCCCGGCGCTCTTCTGAATCAACAGTTGAGGGGGGCCGCAGAACAGCACGCGGCCCTCTCCCTCGCGGCAATAGTGCGGGTGGCGGATCCTCCCCCAAGGGGCCGCCCGCGGCCGCTTTTTACGGCGGCCGGAGGTCATTACTTGCCCTCCGGCGCCGCCGGCGTGGCCTGCGTTGGCGGGAGGGGAGTGTGGTGGTCGACTCGCGCTCCCGCTCCGCCGCCGGGTATATATTTTTTTTTTTTTTTTTTTTTTTGGTCTCGGGGAAAAACCTCTCTTGACGGGTTCCCCCGGCCCGGGGGGACCGAGGGATATGTGGGACTCCGGGATTTTTCCGACTACCCACTAAAAAACCCCGCTGTTCTCCTATCGCCTACGCCCGGGCCCACGGATATATGGCCTGCCGATCTCGTGGCCCGGGCCGGCGCCGGCCCGCCCTTTGTCTTGAGGCGGGCCCCTTCTAAAGTGTTGGCGCCAGGGGGTCAGGGTTTCGTCCCCCCGGCGCTCTCCTAACAACTCTAGGAGTTGAGGGGGGCCGCGGAACAGCACGCAGCCCTCACCCTCGCGGTAATAGTGCGGGCGGCGGGTCCTCCCCCGAGGGGCCGCCCGCGGCCGCTTTTTACGGCGGCCGGAGGTCGTTACTGGCCCTCCGGCGCCGCCGGCGTGGCCTGCGTTGGCGGGAGGGGAGTGTGGTGGTTGACTCCCGCTCCCGCTCCGCCGCCTCCTTTGCGGACATGACTGCCTCGCAGAAGGAGGCGACGGCCGTCCATCCAGGATCGCCCCCGACCATGGACAGAACCAGGGCCGGGAGCGACAGGTCCACGCCGATTTGGACGACGAGGGCGCGGCGCTCCTCGCGCCACGCAGGGCACACGGCGACAGTGTGGTTCACCGTGTCCTCCTCGTCGCCCGCGCCACAGTGGTGGCACCCTGACGTCATCTCCCGCCCTGCCGGGTATATATTTACCCCAAGGGCTATTTAATCATAAAAACAGTTATGATAGCATTAATCATATTTTTAAGTATGTGCATTTATTGTGTTTATTTTTATCAAAGAGAATAGTGAATAATAAATTAAATTTTACTAAAGTTTATATGTGAATAGTTGATTTAAATTAATATAATTAATAATAATAATAAATAATTGTTGCTACCGAGCATCGGCAACGGCCCTTTAAGTATAGGTGTGGTCACCAATACCTACAGTTTTATTAAACTACATAATATTTATCAACGTCTGAAAGGCAACCTTTAATGATTTATTTGTTTTCTTTTGGATCATTTCAATCCAACTACTAGGTGAGTTATAATTTATTTTTCTAAATATTTGAACTTTAAAATCACTTTACTGAAAAGTTCACTCACTGCCGCTTGGTAAAGGTTGCCTTTTTCGTAAACAAAATTACTACTCTTACGTAACTATCTTTCGGTAATAGTCCCGTTTGTTGAACTGTACAAGCAGGAAACAAAATATATTCGGCTTTAAGGGTACATACTAAAGTGGCCTACACAGACTACACACGTCCCTGCACAGTTAGTATGAAACTGACCGTGCAACGAAACGTGCGTCAATTTAAGATGCCGCCAACTCTCTCTGAACATAAAAAAATAAGCATCGCGCTGGCACTTTCTGCCTTAAGAATAGGTTAATGATATAACATTAATTGAGCCACATGAACGTGATTTAGAACCAGCTTATTTGAAAAATTCAAGAATGGATATAGAATGTTTTGAAGAGCTCCTCAATGTGGTGACGTCATTAATACAAAAAACAGGATACCATAATGCGCGAAAATCCATAAGTCCAAGGGAACGACTTCAGTTACGTTTACTTAAGGATTTAAAATTTTGTGCTGTAACATAGTCACAGCTATTGTCCAAAATGATGCCAAAGACATTATTCAGTAATATACATATAATTTTTGCAAATCATTTTAATAATATTAGTAATTACAGTAGAAATTAAAAACTTTCTTGTACTTATTACTAAAAACTTTATTCGTGCAGGGGCGGAGAAAGAATACTAACCTCTGTGGCCGGGGTCGGCTTGTCGTAAAAGGCGACAAAACAACCCACCCTAGCTACGTGGTAGGGCCTCAAGCCCGTCTGGATGGCGACCACCTTTGGTCTTAAGTATGCCGCCATAATAACCTTGTGTTGTGTTCCGGCATTAGTGACCCAAGTTCCTGTACCCTTATGGGACAGCAGCGTGTTTGCGATGCAACTGGCGTTGCAAACACCTATAGGCGATGGTAACTGCTAAATCCTAAGCGGGCCGTCAGCTTGTTTGCTGTCCTACGCAATAAAAAAAAAAAAAAAAAAAAAAAAAAAAAAAAACATAATACTAATTATTTATATTATCAAAGAGCAGAATGATGAAAGCACAGTATGTCCTGCCACTGTTGCACTCGCAAGCACACTGCCAGTGAAATCGGCCCTATTTCACTACACAATACACGTATCCCAAGTCGGTTCCTAGACGAAAAATCGGCCTTAAATCGTAGGTTCACCCGAGCCGATCTTTGAGTTTGGAGCATTAATAATTATTATGCAGGGCGATCTCCACCACGTAACCGATATTGCCCCCGATTTAGGGATGTCTGTGGGCCTCTTTAACTACTCCACCAAGGGATTGGAGTGGTGTCATTAAAAACTTTTTGGACACAGTGATAAAAGGGGTCAAAGATATTTGAAATGACAATATAAATTTTATTGATTCGAAATAATTAAATATGGTAAACAAATCGACCGATAAACGCCGTAATAGATGTTCTGGACTTCGGTCGTGTTTTGTTTATTACGGTCTTCCGCGAATTCGATATTGGTTAATTAAATCTCGTGCTTGTTTATGTATCTATATTATGTAGTTGACCCGGGAAACGTTGTTTTGTCATATAAATTAATAAAAAAATTGTTTTGGATAGAATTTGCGTAAAATCTGTTTATGTTGTACATTAAATCTGTTTTACATCGCGGAATGAGCAACCATTCTAAATTTCAAGTCATTTGGGTGTAGTTTTAGAGATTTGATTATGAAGTGATTTTTTTTCCCAACCAATTGAAGGATATGTAAATTCAAACCTAAACGAACTATTTTCTCCATGCAGAGGCGGAGTAATAATACTAACATCTGCGTACGAGGTCTGCCTGTTGTAAAGGGCGACAAAACAACTCTAGCTAAGTGGTCCCAAGCCCATCTGGATGGCAACCACCCTTAGTTTATAAATATGCCGTCATCACCTTGTGTTCCGGTATTAGTGCCTGTACCCCTATGGGACAGTAGCGTGTTTGCGATATACTTAGCGTCGCAAACATGCATAGGCGACGGTAACTGCTTACTATTAAGTGGGCCGTCAGCCTGTCTGCTGTTCCTCAGCAATAAAAAAAACCATGTGTCATGGAAAATGGATGGATTGCATAAAAAAGATGTGAATGCTAAGATGCTATCTGACAGATTAAAGGCGACACGTTTTACCGACCGAAGAAAATTAACCGACGTGCGTTCGGATATCCTAAGGATGGTTGCTGTTGTTATTACTGGTTTTCTTCATCTTTTAAGTCTTAATATATTGGTGACGTCACTCCATGGGCCTAATGGAAGACCAGCGCTGGTTTTACCAAACCAGCATTAATGCTGAATGAGGTCCAGTTTAGGACAAAATTATCTTAAAATGTAAACTTTATAAATGTATTTTGATCCTAAATAAATGCTAGCTTTCTTTCTTTCATAATGAAGTTAAAAATGACAACTGTATCAAGACTTAGTGGAAAGCGGTTCACGGCAGACGAAGCCGATTACATCACAATGTTATCAAAACTGACAAATAGGGCACTCGTATCGATACGCGTCAGCATATATACAGCCGTCTCGGTGATAATACCACAGTTACCAGCCACTCGTTGCCGGCGACAGTTGTCAAGTCAATGGTGTGCAGTCGTTTGAGTACGGGCCAACGTTGCCGTAGTGTTCTTCGCATTTATCGGTCTAATTAGCAACAACCTCAAGGGTTGTTGCTTAACAGTTTAAAAAAGCTTTGAGAATTACGCTATTAAGAGTAAGTCCTTTTATAATTTTCATTTGGTTCTTAATCTCTTTTTCGACTCTAGGTAAATGGCGACCTCTATCTTCTTTCTTATTATTTTATGTATATTAATATCTACGAGTATTTGAATCATATATGTTTGTTTTATATGATTCAAATACTCGTAGATGTTTCTAATTCTTTATGTGGAGTCAGTATTAATATCTACTAAATACTTAAGGTAGGGTCCAATCATTGTTAGAGCCAATCCAGCTATTTCCCCGCACTACTGTCAATCTAGTAATTTATATATGTTTTATTTGAGTTTTTTTTTATTACTCATTGGTATGGGTATGGAATAAAATAATATCGTCGGCTTCATTATTAGAATATATAAATAATAATCAATATTTGGTTCTCCAATATAAAATACGCAGGCAGGATGTGGCTTCCAATCAGGCAAATAGGAAAAATCCGTTGGCACATGTTGTTTTTACGTCGTTTCTTTTTTTTAATGTTTGTATCGGAAATTCCCTGAGATTCGAAATATTTTCACTTTCAAGATAGGAAAATGAGACCACCCAGTTTACTGCTAGGTAGCTGGATCTCTATTTTGCAACTTTTGGGGTTAATACACATTATCTATTTCAAAATAGATAATATACTAAAAGCAATTAAAGTTTTGGAATATGTTATTTTTCTCAATTAAAGCAATCTAATAGGTTTTGTCGTTGATATGTCAGCTCTAGTCCCGTTGTAATAACGAAATATACGGTTTTATTTATTGTTATACATCCGTACTCTATTATTATTTGTCAATTGATTACATTATCGGTGTATATAATATATTAACAATATTTCCTTATTTACCCATAAATGCTGCGGTTAAAATTAGACCAAGCAAGCATAAGAACGCTTCGATATGTCATTGTCAGAATTATTATATTTTGTAAGTATAACCAGGAACAATAGCGCCACCTCATCTACTTAGGGATTAAAAATGGCAGTACACATATGGATTACTCCTGTTGCTAGATCACAGTCTGTCTTCCTGTCGTAGTTTGGATATCAGATGGCAGTCGCTACTTTAAAAATCTAAACAATCACATGTATTCCATTTGTTTTCCGGTGGTAATTACCTGAGGAAAGGAAGTGTCACGGAAAGGCACCTATAGGCGCGCAGTAATATACTCCATGACGTCACTCAATAGCCTACCTTAGGTTTTTAGCATATATGGCGAATACTCGGGTCCAGCGGTGAAGCCCTCGGAGCCGCGTTTAACTATTAATTTTGCCACCCAGACAAATTGTATGCCACATCGGATTTAAAGAAAAATAATCATTAGTTTATAATAATAATCATATCCGAATTTTAGTCATAATCAAGAATTATCTAAAAAGATAGGTTTCTAAGGATTCTGTTTGAAATTTGTAATGAAAATCAATGTGTTAGTTTTTGCTTTGGATACCGTCAATTTGATCTTTTCAAATTTACCGCTTTTAAGAAGTACAAAAAATGCGTACACTCTTGTAACACACTCGCCAGAACTTATATATATTTGTTATAGAGCTATTTTTACCATAAAGGGTTCCAACATTTCCACATTCGGCACGAGTAAAATGTATCGTAACATTGACCTTGGTATGCGCACGCGCTGATTCAACATGGCGTCTATGACGTCACCGCCCATGATTGATAGCAGTCACGAATATTAAGAGAATTGAATACATATAGTATTGGATATACAGTATTGGACATGATTTTGTTTTTTTTTGTCAATCCTACGTACATGCATAGTTCGTAACATAACGAAATGTTAGTAATTATCCAATGTCATAAATATGGAAAATTTATACAATTTATTCTATGGGTTTATATATTTGGGACATGGGAAAAATATCTATATAATTATTTTCAAACAGTTCTTCGTAGTTAGATAAAATCTATTGATTACTAGCCGTCCCCGTCCGCTTCGGTGATCGAATAACAGAAAAAAGTAAATCGAAAAAATATGAAAAGTATTGCCCCACTTCTCCGCGGCAAGAAAACACACATCAAAAAGTTATTTCTTATAACTTAAATAATTTTATAAATATCACAATCTGTTTTTTTTTTAGATAAAGGCAAAGTGTCTAAGAATTTAAACTTAAAAAAATTAATTCAAATCTATCCAGTAGTTATGCTGTGATGCGCCCACAACTGCAGACCTCTTATCATTTTGTTTATATAGATTACAAACTAATTCACGTCTACTTTAGATATAATTAAAGCGTGTTTTTAGTTTCTTTTAACTATATTTATTGTGATTAGAATTTAAATATTTCATCAGGTGTAATTTATAATACGTCACCAATTTTTAAATCCTGGCGATCTTAATCTAGATAATGAGATGATCTTGTCGAATTATTGTATTGTCACCGGTCCTTGTTAAGTCTACGACGAATGAAATTTGACCGTTTAAAGTGGGTACAAAGTAGAATTCTAAGGAGTCGGTTACAAATAAACAAAAATACAGATGAAATTAATAAAAGCGTGTTAAAAAAATTACGATGGCATTGCTTCCTAGAATTTATCTTTTATTACATTATTACAAATGATATCTCATAATATATGGGCTTATGATAGTACGGTTGTTGTGTTGATATACTTATTTCTCACTGATAACTGTAGTCGAGGCGATGATGCAATATTGTTTTTTTATCTCGTGTGTTTCGGTTTACTGATAATTGTATCGTTTTCCCGTGTAAATTATTTTTTTTTATAAAATCGGGTGTGTTGTCCCCAGGACTGAACCCCTATCATATCCATTGTAGTTGGTTAGGCCGACAAATATCACGTTCTTACTGTCTGGTTTTATTACGACTTTTGTTTATTGAGTGCAGAACTTAAGCGCCATTGGCATCGCGAACACGCTGCTGTCCTATAAGGGTACAGGAACTTGGGTCACTAATGCCGGAGCACAACACAGGTTATTATGGCCCATTCTTAAGATCAAAGGTGGTCGTCATCCAGACGGGCTTGAGGTCCTACCACGTAGCTAGGGTGGGTTGTTTTGTCGCCTTTTACGACAGGCCGACCCCGGCCGCAGTAGTTAGTATTTTTTCTCCGCCCCTGCACCGATAAAAAATTCCCTGTTGGAAATAGTCTGGTGATAAATTATATATATATATATATATATATATATATATATATATATATATATATATATATATATATATATATATATATATATATATATATATATATATATATATATATATATATATATATATACATATATATATATATACCTAGTCAGGTCATAAGTATTGTCACACAGTAAAAACTTTTCTTTTAGAATGCTGGCCACAAAAAAGTTTATTGAATTCGAATTTCGATTTGTTCATGAAAATAAAAATGTATAACTTTTAGAATTTTACTCATTTTTAAATATGGAGTGGACGCTTAAAGAAGACCGTGTTGCAGTTATTGCGTTGCATCGTTACGGTTACGCGCCAATTCAAATTTTTAACATACTGAAAAATTTGAATATAACCAAAAGATTCGTTTATCGTACCATAAAACGATACAATGAAGACTCTAGTGTAGATGACAGGTCAAGAAGTGGTCGCCCTCGGTCTGTTAGGACTCCAGCAGTGATAAAAGCTGTGAAGGCACGAATTCAAAGAAATCCCAAACGTAAGCAGAAACTGTTGGCCCTTCAGATGGGGTTAAGCAGAACCACGGTGAAAAGGGTGTTAAATGAAGACTTAGGGCTTCGGGCATATCGAAGAAAAACAGGACATCGTTTGAATGCTCGTCTAATGGACCTGAGACTGAAGAGATGCCGCGCTTTGTTGAAGCGGTACGCGGGAAAAAAATATCGGGAAATTCTTTTTTCGGATGAAAAAATGTTTACCGTAGAAGATAGCTACAACAAACAAAATGATAAGGTGTACGCACACAGTAGTGAAGAAGCGAGCAACCGTATTCCGCGTGTCCAACGAGGTCATTTTCCATCCTCGCTCATGGTATGGTTGGGAGTTTCTTATTGGGGATTAACAGAGGTACATTTTTGTGAGAAAGGTGTAAAAACGAATGCTGTTGTGTATCAAAATACAGTCCTGACGAACCTTGTGGAACCTGTTTCTCATACCATGTTCAATAACAGGCACTGGGTATTCCAACAAGATTCGGCGCCAGCTCATAGAGCGAAGAGCACACAAGACTGGCTGGCGGCGCGTGAAATCGACTTCATCCGGCACGAAGACTGGCCCTCCTCCAGTCCAGATTTGAATCCGTTAGATTACAAGATATGGCAACACTTGGAGGAAAAGGCGTGCTCAAAGCCTCATCCCAATTTGGAGTCACTCAAGACATCCTTGATTAAGGCAGCCGCCGATATTGACATGGACCTCGTTCGTGCTGCGATAGACAACTGGCCGCGCAGATTGAAGGCTTGTATTCAAAATCACGGAGGGCATTTTGAATAAACTTTAATGTCATAAGAATCTATGTTTTGTTAAGTTCATTTTGGTATATGAATGGTTACATAATTAATAAACTTGTTACAATTATTTTACATTAAACATGTGACAGAATTTATGACCTGACTAGGTATATATGATATTAGAGGTAAAAAGAATATGGAAGTATAGGGGATAATTGGCCGTTAACAAAAAAAAATATAGGTCCTTAAAATTAACATCAGCTACTTTCTCAGCCTCTCATCCCTTTATTTTTTTCTGTTTTTAATTGTAATCCAGTACGGTCTACCAACTTTTATGTCCAATTTTCGATGTTATGCGCACAAATTTATTCGTTTTCGAAGTATCCTTTTTACGACGCTTTTATTAACTTGACCTGTATGTATGTATCTATGTAACGAAATTTTCGGGGCTCGATTTTTACTCACTTTGAACGATCAAAAAAGTTCAAAATTTTGCACACTTGTCAAAACAATACACAAATTTAATCATTTTGTCCCATAGTCCTCATTAAAATTAACGCTTTCTTTTCTTTTTGCCGGTAGATGGCTTTTAATTATTTATATAATAATTAAATTATCAAATATCTATAGTTATACTTCATAAAAGGAAAATAGGGTTCCTTTGATGCTCTATCACTTCGAAGCTACTGAACATATTGCAATGGGGGAATTTTTCTTAGGTGGGTTATATAGGCTTTTTTCATTGATTCTTTTTATTTTTTACAATTTTCTGTTATTCTCCCAGCGCAGCGGCCGAAAATGATTACTATAAGAATAAACCGATTAGGAAAGAGGAATATTATAAATTACATAGTGATGTAATCATGTAATAATATTAACATGTCTAATATTTTATATGGCTATGGTAATAAAATGAAACGTTTTTAAAATGTTGAACACGATTTGGCATATTTACTCTAATTTATATGATCGTATCTACCTGTTATATAAAGTGCTAAATTATGGCGAAGATTGGTCGAAGATGGTTATATTTTTATTTTAATAATTATATTTTTCCTGACCTAAACCTTTCAATACCTGTATATGGCAATTTGAATCCAACTCTGTATTTTTGGCGTGATGGATTAACATCAGTAAAAGGTACCTGGTAGGTCAGTGATAGCATGCATAGCTTAGGCAGTTTTACTTGCTTAATGTGCGTTTTGTAGGATAATTGTCATGTACTGACGGTGAAGGAATACATCTTAAGGAAACGAGATTACCGGTATGCTTGACCTGCCAATCGCAGTAAGCAGTTGCCGTAGCCTGTGAATGTTTGCGAAGCCAGAGGCACCGCGAACAAGGTATTATGGCGCGGACTTTTGGGACTTTGTCGCCTTTTACGACAGGCCGACCCATTATTCTTACTCCACCTCTGTACGGAGAGATACTATTTGCTATATAATACCGCTGCTGCTGCTTGACGGGTATACTGACCGTTCCATCTTAGATGTAGGGTCACCCACCGGTGGGACGTTATGGCCTGTTATTATATATATTATATAGTGGGTACCGGGATTGGAAGAAAATACCAGTTGAAGAGTAAATGCCTTTATTTAATAATAAAAATTATAATTAACGCAGAATTCACCTCTTTAGACGACGCACACGCTTCTCTCGATACACTCGCATTTTGATCCGTCAGGCCGAGCGGTCGACGTTCTAATCTCTCGTGACAAAGTAGTGTTCCAGGTTCGCTGTCTCGATGCTTCGCCGTATCGTCGCGCAGTCTCAAAGTCCTTTCGAATCCTTTCTTTTCCTTGCTTCGTTTCGCTAGCCCGTGCCAGTCTGCCCCGTGTGCGGCTTGTCGCGTTTATATACCCGTATAAGTTTCCAGAATGATTCTTGTCTAACAAGTATTCCCGTCTTTGTTATTTATTTCCAGAAACTATATCTCGCTCTAACACTTGTCTGGTCCTATATCTCCGTCCTGCTCTTTGTGTTTCTTTATTTCTATAAGTTTATGGAACATTCTACGGCGATATTGTTAAGGCGCAACATACACTTTAAGGGGAAGAAATTCCGCTACGCGTATTCGTCACAATATTATGTAATGTGTGTTTGTTTACAGGGAGCACCGGGCGAGTCCGGCGCCTGTTCCCGTGCCGGGCGAGGGTGCGTGTCAGTGGCTCGGCGCTGCCGCTGCTGGCGCCGCGCGCTTAACGTCGACCCGCCCTGGCTCCGCGCGAGGGCCCGCTGACGCCACACCACTGCACATATGTAAGTATCATTACTGTCGTATTAGTGTTCACACTGTCGCCTACACGGACAGTACTCAGGTCACTCTTTTCCCTATCATGACATGATTTTTTATCTTTCATATAATATTCGGCCCCCAAAAGCTAAACCGAAGTTGATTGTGCAATGTAACTTTAATGGTACAAACTTAGAGGAACTTCAAATAGACGCTCGTAAGATGAATTGGTCAGAGGTGATCAACGCAAATTCTATTAGTGATAAAGTGGACATATTCAACAACAAGATACTAAGCCTATATGATTTTCATGCAATTTTACGCCTAATTAAGCTTAAACATCTACCGGCACCATGGCTAACTGATGACCTTGATTTCTTTCAAATGTAAAGCTAAAACAAAATATATTCGTCATCCTTCAGATATGAATAGACGAGCTTTTGTTGAGGCACCCAATCGCTTCAATAATTCAGATTTCGATATCCTTATTACAATACTTCGCTCTCTCAACATATCTCCAACAGCAATTGATTGGTTTCAAAGTTACCTGTTAGGACGCCGGCAGCGGGTATGCGTAGATGAAAAGTTTTCTTCTTGGCAAGATTTAACTGTAGGTGTTCCACAGGGCGGCGTTTTATCTCCTCTTCTATTTGCTATCTACATAAATTACATCTTCTGTACCCGTACTTCTTGTTATCATCTCCATGCAGACGATTTGCAAATATATATTTAAGTATCTACCTAAAGATAATTTACGTGATGCCATTAAAATAACCAATAAGGATTTGCAGAAAATGTTCAACTGGAGTATCTCTTATGGTTTAAAAATCAATCCTGGCAAGACTCAATCAATCATTATTGGTAGTTCGCGCACAATGTGAAAAATAAACATTTCCAGTCTTCTAGATATAATTTTTGATAACGAGCGTATAATTATTAATGACTAGCATGCCCGCGACTCCGTCCGCGTGGAATAGTGACTTTGGGCAGAATTTTTTGGATATCTTATGGTTTATTTTGGATTACACTTACTTAAATTGGAAATTCAACCTACAATGTCCAGCCTAAGCTGAACCCTATTTCATATGATTGATGATATAAATCTGAGGTCAACTTAAATTGGAATATAAAATTTCCGAAACTTATCATTTTTAACAAAAACTATTTTTTTTTCTAAAATAAAAATAGCCTAAATTACTCCTTGATACATCAGCTATCTGCCAGTTAAAGTCCCGTCAAAATCGGTGCAGTCATTTCAGAGATTAGCCGGAACAAACAGACAGACAGATAAAAATTATAAAAAATGATGTTATGATGTTTTGTAAAATATGTACCGTGTATACGTCCGAATGCACTTAATAAAAAGCTGTTATTTTGTTATTACAAACAGACCCTCCAATTTTATTTATTTGTATAGATACAAGTCCGAAACCTCGGTGTTGTTATGGACAAGGAATTGTGTTGGCGGCCTCACATCTCGGAATTAAGTCGCAGACGGTTTGCATCGTATATCGTTCTCTCAGGAAACTCAAAATTTTTTTTCCAATTGCCACAAAGATTTCGCTTGCACAGTCAATTTTGCTTCCTATCCTTGACTACGCTGATAATGCTTTTTTTTGGTCGGGGAAAAACCTCTCTTGACGGGTTCCCCCGGCCCGGGGGGACCGAGGGATATGCGGGACTCCGGGAAAGATGTTTGGCCATCCGACTACCCACTAAAAACCCCCCGCTGTTCTCCTATCGCCTACGCCCGGGCCCACGGATATATGGCCTGCCGATCTCGTGGCCCGGGCCGGCGCCGGCCCGCCCTTTGTCTTGAGGCGGGCCCCTTCTATCGCTGATAATGCTATGTTAACCTTACCCAAGAGCAACTAATTAAGCTTGAGCGCCTTCAAAGCGTGTGTATAAGTTCATATTTGGTTTGAAAATATATGGTCATGTTTCTGAATATATAAGCTGAAGTGGTTGCCAATCTTACTTCGCCGGAATTCTCACATTCTCAGTTTGTTTTATAGTGTACTATTTATTCCATCTACCCCTCCATACCAAAAGGAATGTTTTAAAATTTCTTTATAAAACTCATTCCCGTTCTTTGCGCTTATTTGAAAATCTCTTTTATAAACACCTGCACACACTTCATCATTTTACTTCAATTCCTTCGCTGTACAGGCCACGCTGTACACGTTGTCCATCTTTGGAACTTATTATTAGCGAAAAGACCGCCGATTGTTCCATTTTTTTTTTTGTAAATTTTGATTTTAAGTAGTTTTCGATCTATCTCCTACATTTTTTTATTGCCTTGGAAAAGCAAAGCCTGACTGATGCCTATGGATCTTTGCAACACTAGTAGTATTGTGTTGGATCAGGGGCTGTCCAGACTGGCTTGAAGCCACCTAGTTAGTTATTTTGTCGCCTTTAACGACAGGCTGTCCACGGCCGTAGGGATCAGCATTCTTACTCCGCCCCTGCAGGGAGAAAAATCATCTACCTCTGGTAGGAAGTAAGTAGTATGTGCTGGTTATTTTAAATGATTGATTTTTTGCAGCTGACACTTGTGGATTAGCGCTAGTGGGCCCACACCACCAGGCTCAGAGTACACCTGACACCGCATTCACTTAACGGATTGTTGAACGTCGCCGTGCCATCGCAAAGCGGACCCCGCGCCCCTCGGGGCCCCGGCTCCGTCGTACCACGCTCGCTACAAAACATCAAAACGCCACACGTGACAATGAAGGTAATCTCAACAACCCTACCACTCCAAGTTTCTTACAATATTCGATCGTAATTTAAAAATAATTTGCAATCTGGATTTCTTTCTATTTCTTTATATTTAAAAAAAATCTGTATTCAAATGATAAAATGCGATAAAAAAGGAATCGATGCGTTTTTTATTCACAAATTTCCGTTAGCCCGAACGTTTCGTTACACGAATGATTAGATTTCAAATAGTATATTATGCATTTAGGGAGAAACGTAAAATTTCTGTTGTGTTGCATACTTTCGTATTGTGATTGCAACGACACTGCTGCTTCAGTAACTACGTAAGTGGTTCGACTGTCGTGTGTTTGAGAGAAATCCCAGACATTAACAAAAAAAACCATTCTCACTGCCGGATGACAAGTTCGCTTCTCGTCGCCCTATACGGGAACGTACCCGTACTACGTGACCCGTACAGAAGGGGTGGGGGGAGGTCTTCAAAATACAACGCTTGATCTCTCAAGTCCTGCCATGAAAGGGTAGGTATCTTTTTTGTACTTATATATAATTGACTCTCGTTGCAAACAACATAGGTAGTGGAGGAGGAGCAGCGCATCCGCGTGATGGAGGGCCCCTGGACCCCCGCGGGCGTGATCGCTGAGATCGTCGACGGGGGCGTGCAGGAGGACCCATTCTATGTGATGGACCTCGGGGAGGTGGTGGCGCGCTACCACAACTGGAGGGAGCTCATGCCCAATGTCGAACCCTTTTACGGTTAGTATAGCCAAAAAAAAGATTTCTCTTTCTTTCAAGCATTTATTTCTCCTTTTCAAAAATCTCCTTAATATCCTCCTTATATAAATATGAAGTATCTCATGGTGGTGATAAATGAGATTTTGGCATGTGCAAGGCTGACGCTGGTTTTACTGGTCCTTTGACGTGGTCGTGGTAGCGCTGGTGCGCTTGTATTAGGATTATTAGGATCCTAGACAACTGATATACCCGTAGTTTTTTATTTTTATAGCGAGTTATTTTTTATTTATGCAGTAATTTTTTTATCGATGTTTTCTATCGATATTTTTTGGACAAGATATATCGATACTCGATAATAAAAACTAAAACTATCGATTTTTTATTATCGAGTATCGATATATCTTGTCCAAAAAATGTCGATAGAAAACATCGATACTTTAGAAAAAATATCGATAGATATCGCCCATCCCTACCACACTCACCGCACGTGCGCCCCGTAAATATACATGTAGGTACCTATATATGTATACATTGTATACATAGGTGTACATTCAAAAAGTGTAACTTGAATTAATATCAAAGAAAATAATTACTGCATAAATGAAAAATAAATAAATAATTATAATTGCATAAGTTGATTAAAATGTTTTTCAATATCGCCCATCCCTACGTACAGTCGTAACATATACATACACGTTAAGCGAACGCTCGGCCGAGCTACATGGTAGGCGGAGTGGAGGGTGTTAGGTTTTATTTTCGTTAGGGAATTTCTTGATTCGGTCGCCGCGCTCAAAGCCCGCGATAAAAGCTATGCTATAGCTTAAAAACAAGAGTACCCATACTCCTCCGTACTGGAATCGAACTCGCTACCTCCGAAAGCCATTGCGCCAAAGAGGTCGTTAATTTTGCGTATTTGGCGTATTTTTTTGTTACTTTTTTATGATGATGTGTTGTCAAAGCAGGTCTCTTTAGGTCTACCACTCCTGTCCGATTAGTGATAATATATCATTTGTAATAGCTGTGAAGTGCAACGACGACCGCCTTCTGGTGACCACCTTGGCAGCGTTGGGCGCTGGCTTCGACTGTGCGTCCAAGGCCGAGATTGAACTGGTCACATCCATCGGAATCAGTCCTGAGTGAGTGGAATTCCAAACACATTTCATTAAAAAAATTACGAGCAACATCTGGATGGAAACCCCTGTTCCATAAGAGCTTCTGAAAAACTGCATCCGGGGGTAGCCTGTCTAGGTAAAATGACAAAACAACCTCAGCCAGGTGGTAGGGGCTTTAAGCCCGTCTGGATGGTAATCACTAGAACTCTAAACTTGCCGCCATAATAACCTTGTCTTGTATTCCGGTTAAGTGATCCGGGTTCCGGTTTCCCTACGCAGACGACAGCGTGTTACTAGTGCCCCCGGCGTCGCAAACATCCGTAGGTTACGGTAACTGCTCAATTAAGTGGGGCAGCCTGACTACAGATTCCTTCTAAATAAAAAAAAAAGAAATTTTTTATTTAGGACAAATATCACATAAAATAAACAAATGTTAAAATAGTGACAATTGATGAAGTCCTAGCTCACTCAGCATATGCTGGTTTTGTATAAACCCAGCGCTGGTCTTCCGCTAGTCCCATAGAGCGACATTTATACCTAATATATATAAATATTTATTTTTATCTGTGCAGGGGCGGAGAAAGAATACTAACCTCTGCGGCCGGAGTCGGCCTGTCGTAAAAGGCGATAAAAAACCCACCCTAGCAACGTGGTAGGGCCTCAAGCCCGTCTGGATTCCTGTTTCCTTCAAGTTCCTGTACCCTTATGGGACAGCAGCGTGTTCGCGATGTCACTGGCTTTGCAAACATCCATAGGCGGCGGTAACTCTAAAATTCTAAGCGGGCCGTCAGCCTGTCTGCTATCCTACAGCAATAAAAAAAATAATAAAAATATACCATACCATATATAAAATAGTAAGACATACTTCGGATAGCAACCGTCCGGATAATAATTTCCACATTTGAATTTCCCGTTTAGCCGCATAATATTCGCGAACCCGGCGAAGATGGCGTCGCACATCCGCTACGCGTCGGCCGCCGGCGTGGACGTCATGACCTTCGACTCGGAGACGGAGCTGCTCAAGATCAAGCAGTACATGCCCCACGCACAGTGAGTACGCAAAATACAATAACATCCCACAGAGTCGGACACTATACCCGTGTCCACGCACAGTCCAAGGGCGGGTCACAGTCCAAGGGCGGTGTAAGATTTCCTCGTGAGGCAGTTAATCTAGAATATACACGACTACTTTTTATGTATTTCCATTACTCCTTTTTCACAAACGGACAGAGAAAGAAGCTAGAAGCATTTGAGATGTGGCATTGGGGAAATATGCTGAAAAGAAGCTGGACGGAGAAAAAGACTAATGGGGAAATGCGAAGCGAAAAAAGAAAGAAGTAATGGCTAAAAAGAAAAATGGGAATCTTGGGAATTATCGAGGACAGATGCTGGGACACTTGATACGAAACGACGATCTAATCAAAACCATCATAGAATGGAGAATTGAAGGAAAGCGGAAGAGTGGGAGACCAATAAGGGCATATGGAGCAAGTAAAGTAAATATTGAATATCGTGTCGTATCAAGAAGTCAAGGAAAAGGCCCTTGTAGAGAAGATTGGAAGATGCTCCACCGAGCGGTAGCTCTTAAATAAATGATGATGATGCAAATTAGAGAAATATATTTAAAATAAAACAAATTTATTAAAATAAAGTCTTATCATAGTGTATTAAATGACTGAGTAAGAATAATGATCCCTACGGCCAGGGTCGGCCTGTCGTAAAAGGCAACAAAACAACCCTAGCTAGGCAGGTGGTAGCCCTAACTACGTGATAGGGCTCCAAACTAGACTAGATGGCAATCACCTTTATGCTGCCTTAATATGCTACCATAATTTTCTTTAGTCTATTCCGGCATAAGTGACTATCAACTTTCTTAAAGGGATGCGCACAAACCCAGCGGCGCTGAAAACGCGCTAAAAAAGAAACCGTTTTTGGAAGGAACTAGTATTTCTAATAAGAATTAAATTGAAATATCAATTTAATTTTTATTTTTGCAAAAATTTCATTATGCCAAATCCACGTGGTTTGACGGATCACTAAAAAAAATATAAGTAGTTGCTTTGTTGGCATAATTTTTTCTTCAAATGCGGATATGTAAAATAAAAAACAAATTCTTGTAAAATTAAGGTGTAGTTAGTCTGACGAGTCGGATGGTGCCAAAGGCACCGCTAAAATTCATAGCTGTCTCATACATAATTTTGGATCCTAATAAGAATGTAATAATACTGTAATTGTTTGTGGCCAGGTTGGTGATCCGCATCCGCTGCGACGCGGCGTCCGCGCAATGCCCCCTGGGCATCAAGTTCGGCTGCGACCCCATCACAGAGGCGCCCCGGCTCATCAAGCTCGCTGCAGTCATTGGGATGGAGGTATGGAACTTTTCAACATTTGGAGGTGCAGGTGTTCCTGGCCTCCAATAACTATGTGGTTGTGAAGGCAGAGTTCTTCTTTATTTGAAAAACACGCACTTATTATATATATAAAAATGGTGTATAAATAGATGCTAATAAAATAATAGTATAAATAAATGTAAATGTTATAAAATATGTGTGAGCGAGAGAGGAGATATTTGATACATCGTATGTAGATATTAGAGCGGTTGTCTGTACTCATTGTGTCACACGAAGCTTGAAGAGTGAAAAATAAGATGAATGCAGTGCTGCTATTGAAACATTACAGGTTCAAACCCCGAGATATTGAACTGTCCAGGCACTCACCGCGAGATCTCTAAAAATATACACCTGATTAACTTGAAATTTACATTTGAAGAAATTTGTCGAATCGCGGTTTCGTTTCCCATGCAAATTCTGTTTATGATTATTGTAATTTATGATTCTCACATGAAAACTGGGGGGGAGAGGGGGGCTTTTTATGTCCTACGGAGAGTCGCCAGAGGGAGAATTGGGGGAAAAAAATACATTATTTAAGCAATCCTAGCCAATTTAAATTTTACTTTACCCCTGCAATAAAAAAATTACCTATTTACTAATTATTTTTTTTATCAATCTTTTCCTATCAGATAATAGGCGTGTCGTTCCACGTGGGTTCAGGCGCACAGGAGACCGACGTGTATGCGCGTGCTATAAGGTTTGCGCGTACGCTGTTCTCCACGGCCGAGGACGTTGGTCACAGGCGGGTGCATCTCTTGGACATAGGTGGGGGATTCCCCGGCGGCAGCCACACTTCTATAAACGAGGTCTGTATATGCGTAGATCCAATTCAACCATTTTAAAAGTTTAGGTAGCTGGTACGGTTGTGTTATCACTACAGGAGGAGACCTCACTAAAGGTCACGGTTTCGAATACCACGTCATGCAACCGCTTGTAAAGTTGAAAAGTGTGCAGGGCCGGAGTAAGAATGCTGAACCCTACGGCCTGTCGTAAGAGACCCCAAGCCCGTTTGGATAGCAACCACCACTGGTGTATAAGTATGCCGCAATTATCATCTTTTGTTGTGTTACGTGCACCGTAGCGTATTAGCGGTGCCCCTGGCATCGCAAACATCCACAGGCGAGGGTAACTGCTTACTGTAAAGTGGCCCCTCAGCCTATCTGTTGTTTTTAAGTAATAAAAAAAAACTGTGTATCAGCTCCGACGCACGACTGGAGTTTACTCCTTAAGTACGATTGTCTAAACATACGCAAAAAGAGTTTATTTAACTGAAAAAAGATTAATACCATATGAAAGGGTAAATTAAAAAATTAAATAAAATAATATACATAATAAGTATTGATTATATAAAAATAAGAAAATCGTTTCATAAGGAGTAAACTCCAAATATTATACCAATAAGACGACACAAGGTCGTTCGAGCGTGCGTCGCGCGTCCTCTTGATACAAAAATGCCAAGGTCAAGTGGTCGGCAGCGTTCGGTCGTGCGTCGCGCGTCGGCAGGGGACGGAACGTAGACACGTCCGTACGTAGCGCTCGCCGGAGCTCGAATGTGTCCTAAATTAGAAAGTAGCGCACCAAAAACGTAACGAGGTCATTCATCAGTAGATTTTATTCCTCACATTTTTCTCATACCGGGCGCCTTATATATGAAAATCGATTCTTAAGGAGTAAACTCCAAAATTGTTCTCGTTGACAACAGGTGGCGCAAGTGATCAACTCGGCGATAGCGAGCGAGTTCGATGGGAGGGCGGTGCGCGTGATCGCCGAGCCGGGCCGCTACTTCGCCGCGGCCGCCTACACGCTCGCCGCCGTGGTGCACGCCAAGAGGGAGGTTCGTAGTGTTCATTTTTTAATTTTAATTCATTGTTTAAAATTAAATTTTGCTTTAACTTTAAATATTTCAATACTTATATTTAAAAATTATGTTTAGGATACTCTACCCCTATAGGAAAACAACGTGTTCACGGTGCCCTAGCGTCGCAAACATCTATAAGCGACGGTAACTGCTTACTTTTACTATGACCCCTGCGGCGTAACGGACTTCGGTATGCTTACGGAGGTCATGGTTTCAATTCCCGTCTCGCGTTTGGGTGTTTATGTATTTATTTACAAAAAAGTATATAAGTAGTATATCTAATACCCATAACACAAGTGCTACGCTACTTAGTTTGGGCCTAGATGGCGCTGTGTGAATTGTCAATAAATATTTATTATTATTATTAAGTGAGCCATCAGCCTCAGCAATAAACAATAATAAAAAAGGCTAGACTGAAATAATTTGGCGTATTCCATAAAATCATTGTTAACCGTAATTTTTTTACAGTTGACGTCGAGGGAGAATAACACCAAGGAGGCCTCTGGCGCCCACACGATGTACTTCATCAACGACGGCGTGTATGGCTCCTTCAACTGCGTCCTATACGACCACCAGCAGATCGTCGCCGAACCGCTCAAGGTATATCACCCGCACACTGTCCTCCAACCCACGATCATACTTTGTTTGCTGTCAGTACAACTAATAACTAATGACAGCTCCTAACATCCCAACGCTGGGATCGCGCCTGGGGATGTAATTTTTTTTTAATTATCGATATAATTATATCCAACTAGGTCGATATTTATCAATATTTCTTCTTTTTTTTAAAAACATATAGAAATAGAATTTTTATCCGTGCAGGGTCGGAGAAAGAATGCTGACCTCGGCGACCTTTTTTTTATTGCTGTAGGACAGCAGACAGGCTGACGGCCCGCTTAGAATTTTAGAGTTACCGCCGCCTATGGATGATTGCAACGCCAGTGACATCGCGAACACGCTGCTGTCCCATAAGGGTACAGGCACTTGGGTCACTAATGCCGGAACATCATCATCTTTGCGTTAAATCCCGGTTGCAAACTCTCGCTTCGGCGCCTAGGGTCCGCTTTCCGACTTTTTCTTCTCCACTTCGCACGGTCTTCAGCATCCCTGGTAGTGAGCCCATTGGCACGCATATCACCCTTTACGACGTCAAGCCAGCACTTTTTAGGTCTACCCCTCCTGCCGGGGCCCAGCAGAGGTGGCATGGCCAGACTTTGTTTCCCACATAAGCATCCGGTTGCCGTAAAACGTGACCGTACCAACGGAGCCGACACTCCTGCAATTTATCTGCAATGTCACGGACACGAAGACCGCCACTAATGCGGAAGTTCCTAACGCGGTCCTTCCGCGTCACTCCACACATCCACCGCAGCATATTCATCTCCGTGACACGCAGCTCTTGCTTGTGTCGCTCTAACACTGGCCACGCTTCACAGCCGTATAAAAGGACAGGCCTAATGATGGTCTTATAGACCTGTCCCTTCAACTTTACCGGCATTTTGGGGTCACAAATGACACCAGTTACCTCACGCCATTTGGCCCACGCGGCAGCAATGCGTACCTTGACGTCGCAATCGATGTCACCAGACGCATGAAATACAGAGCACAGATATTTGACTTGGTTCGTACGCTCGCTTGACCGTGTTGCCGTATATGTGTACGGGTGTGAGATCTGTGGAGTTACAGGCCAAGTACTCGGTCTTCGCCACATTGAGCTTCAGACCACCGTTCTCAAGCGACTCCTTCTACGCCTTCATGCGTCGTACCAGCCTACCCCTGTCCGAATCTGCCAGCGCGATATCATCAGCATACATGAGCAGCCACGGGAGCTGCTCATGTAAGTTTCTGATGCTGTCTGACAATACGTCTAATACCACGCTAAACAGAAACGGACTAAGGACGAATTCTTGGTGCACACCGACGGTGATGGGGAAAGGTTTTGTGTTGCCAACAGCGGTCCGAATTATGGAATCGGAGTCACGGTACATGTCTCAGATGATGTCAATATAGGCCTCTGGAATCCCTTTGGACCGCAATGCCCACCAGATTATCGCGCGAGGAATACAGTCGAAGGCCTTCTGCAAGTCGAGAAACAGGCAATGCAGAGGCGTATTCTTCGCCCTGTATTTCTCCGTGACAGTCCTTAAGGCAAAAATAGGGTCCATTGTCCCGTGACCAGGGCGAAACCCATATTGACATTCCGAGATGGTGCACTCCTGTTGAATCCGAGAGTCCCTTTCGAAGAGCTTCATGGTGTGGAACATGACCTTATTAACCCCTCGGTAACTGCCGCACTCCTGCACCGACCCCTTGCCTTTGAAGACTGGTCTCCATTGGCTCGGGATCGTACCAGTGAGGAGTGCCCGGTTGAAAAGGTCGGTTAAGATGCTCACACCACGAGAGCCCATCGCCTTCCAGGCTTCAATGGGGACTTCATCGGATCCAAAAGCTTTCCAATTCTTCATGCGGCGAAGACAATTCTGGACCTCTGCAGGCGTTATCAATGCCGGAACATAACACAAAGTTATTATGGCGGCGTGCTCAAGACCAAAGGTGGTCGCCATCCAGACGGGCTTGGGGCCCTACCACGTAGGGTGTGTTGTTTTGTCGCCTTTTACGACAAGCCGACCCCGGCCGCAGAAGTCAGTATTGTTTATTGTTATGTATTTATATAAGAAAATATTTCGGCTTGTCGTAAAAGGCGACAAAGCAATCTCAGATAGGTGGTAGGGCTCCAAGACTGTGGATGGCAACCACCTCTGGTCTCTAATAAACATGCCACCATAATAAATGTGACCAAGTTTCCAGTTCTCCTACGCGGGCATCTTTAGGTTACGGTAACTGCTTTTTAAGTGTCAGTGAGTTGTACCCCAACACTCTGCTGGTTTAGGGGTAGGCGGAGCTGTGTGAGATACCTATATATTTTGATAATTTTATAGTAGCTTCTAATATACAATTCTGCGTTGATGGTGACAGGCCTCGTGCGAGAAGGCCCTCCCCTGCTCGGTGTGGGGCCCGACCTGCGACGGGCTGGACTGCGTGCTGCCCTCCACCCGGCTGCCTCCTCTCCAGATCGGGGATTGGTTGGTGTTCCGCGACATGGGCGCGTACACCTTGCCGGTGGCGTCCGCCTTCAACGGTTTCCCCGTGCCCAAGGTGCGGGCGGTGGTGGATAGCAGACTCTGGTAATTTTTTTTTTTGACATTAATTCGACGGATATAAAATGAAAAGCACCTTCGTGGTCTAACAGCTAACACAATTCGGTACGCTTGCGGAAGTCACGTGTTCGATTCCCGTCTCGCTTGTTTATATGTATTTATTTACGAAAGGAAAGTATATAAGTTGTATCATATTAGTTATCTAGTACCCTTAACAAACGTGATATGCTACTTTGGGACTAAATGGCCCTTTGTAAATTGTTACACTGTATTTATTTATTTATTATACTAATTTTCTCGATACATGGTAATGTAAATTGATTTATTTTCTTTATTTGGGAAACAAACTCAAAATAATTCACGAAACAATCAAAATACATGTAAAATACATACATTAACTAAGTTTCCGCTAGTAAATAATATATTTTTTAATAATAAAAATTAAGTTGTGCCAAGTCTTAATAACTCCGCGTTTTTCAACCCTCAAATGCTTGCCAAATGCCGACATACTAGTTTTTTCAAAGTAAAAATATAAACAATATATATAAAATAAATAATATATATAATATATAAAGAGCAAACAAATTTATTAGAGATTGAATATTATTTTATTGTTTTCAGGTCGGTGTTGAAGGAGCTGTGGCCTCTGACCGAGTCCCACTTCATGGTGGGCTCCCGCATGACGGGCCCCTCGGCCACGCCGCCTCCATCTCCGACGCGACCTGACCCCACCCCCGTGGTATTCGTTGAGTGCGCACTCAAGTGACCCGTAATTGCGGTTGTGGCTTAAACCACTACACACATGTATGGCTGATTTTTTTTTATCATAATAATATCAGTATTAAAAAATATTTCTCAAATGAAAGTATTTCATATATGAAATCTGTATTTTTTAATACAGGGTAATAAGCATTTGTTGTTATAGTTCAATATACTTTTCATTCAAAATAAATATATTTGGAAACGAAATGTTTTCACTCAAACTCAAATGAAAATATGCCTTGTTTCCTAAAGAAATGTTTAATTTGAAGTCTAAGAGTTGAACGAAATGTCAAAGCCACGGAGCCACGCCCACAAAAATTGAATGTCAAAATACTGTGTACAATGTTTTAATTATATGTATTTGAATTCTATTATTTTTCAAAATAATAAAGTAAATGTAACAATTTACGTTTTGTGTTCTCTTGCAGTGTTCATACAAAGTGACTTATAGTGTTAAATCTCGGTTTCATCTTAGAAATACTTTTTAACAATGGAATATTTGATAAGAAATCAGCCAATATGTATTGTTTAAGCCAAAGCATTACAACAGGGGAGATGCTGGTTTTTTTTTCATGTTGCCGTTTTAAATATACAGGGCTGTCAGGAGACCCTAATAATATTTTCTAACTTTATAAAATCGTTTATTACATTTACACAAGAAATAAAAAAAAAACCAAAAAAAAAAGAAACGTTATGCCTTGCCTTATTACTTTGCTCTAAATACAAACCAGCTTTTCGGTCTCGTGAGACTAGCGTTTTGACAGGTCTCGACCTTCGTGGGGCTTGTGTATCTCACGGCCACAGAGTCTCAACACCGAAAGCCGCAAATATGGAATCCGCTGCCAGTGGATGAATATCTGCGTCGTTTCGGGTCCGCTTCATGTGCTGCAGCAGCACCGGCTTTATAAATGAGGTCCAAATAGGGTTCCCTATTCAGTATTCCTTTAATAATTTAAAACATTGACAGCCCTGTTTTCCATTTAATTTCATATTTGTTTACATGGTTTTTATATTTTCGAGATTATAATTAATTTAAAGGGATTTTTGTATTTACCCATTTTGTGATTTTTATATTTTTAATACACATTTTTATTATCGATGAAAATGTAATTTTAATATTCATTATGAATTTAAAAAAATGTTTATCGTGTATGTATTTCTTGATTCAATAATATATTCATATTTTTTTAGTGATTACAATATTATAGTTTATTGCGTTACTTGATTAAAATTTAATTACAAATTAATTTTGTTATTAATTACACAAAATTATTTATTTTAATTAATATTTCTTTTAAATTATTTATGATGATAATTTTGTAATGATAATTTGAGTTTGTCATTAATATACAATTTTGTGGTACAGGAAAGTGTAATTTTAGATCCCCAAATCAGAATAAAGTTTGTAATAATTTGTTCTGCTCTCGATGTTTTTGTCAGTTATTTGATGTGTTGTTTTTTTTGTTTATATGTTATTGAATTAAGTGCATACAGTAGATTGCTTTTCAACTGAATTTTAGATATAAAATTATTAAAAATCAATTTTGGCAATAATAATGTTAATAATAATTCTCGTAGAATTGGTGTTTTGCATTTTATCGTCTTGATGTGATTTTTGTAGGGTTGGCTCATATTGTTTTAGCTATTAAAAAAATGTTTTGTTTTTAAATTCGAACTTTGAATCGTTAAAAGGTTTAAATATCAAACAAATAGGTCGTGCATTATTATTTTTTAATGGTGAATTGTCACCATTGTGGCACTAATTTTGCAAGATCCAAATCAGGTGATGATGGTAAATTAATAAATTATAATAATATTAAATATAATTTAAATAATATTAATTCAAATTATATATTAATAATATTAATAAACTTTTGGCTTAAATGTATGGTTACCAGGCCATATTTAAAAAATTAATTAACTTGACTGGTGTCTTATACATATTCTCTCGTATAAACTATACTGATAATAATTAATTAACGTATAACTGATGATAATTCAAATCTAGATTTTTTGTACATCTAATATAAAAAATATTTACAACATATAAAATTTTTAATTGCATACAACTGATGACAGTTTGAGTATTGTGACGTAATTTTTCATTTTGAATTTCGAATAAACATTTGAATTTCGAAAAATTGAAATTTTGAAAAATATACGACAATATAAGCCAAGCCAACTTTTATTATTATTATTTTTGCGCTTTTTACTAATTCGTGTAAACGTAGTAATCATAACCATAGAGTATCATTCCTCTTAAATGGCGCATTTGATGTATTGGACGCTTCCTCATGTCGCATTAGTGGGTTTTAAAATATTTGTAGTTGATTACATCATTCGTGGATAATGGTTGTTTTATTTATAAACCTTTTAAAAATCCTAATTAGTCGTATATAGGGCCGCTTGGTGGATTCAGATGATTTCACTACAGACTTAATTGCCGAGGAACAGCAAAGAGGCTGGCGGCCCGTTTATTAGTAAACGGTTACCGTAGTATATGGATGTTTGCGCTCTAGAGGCTCCAAGAACACGCTGCTGACTCATGGATACAGGAACCTGGGCCACTAATTCCGCACAACACTAGATTATGGTATTAGGGCGGCATCCCAAGGGGGTCGCGTATTCAAAAAGATTGAAAAACACTGTTTTGCACAATCCTTCTTCGTTGGTCTACTCCTTTTGTCAATGGCATTCTTCTCTTCTCATTATATGGGATTAAGGGTCAAGGCCATCCAGACGAGCCTGGGGCTCTACGCAGCTAGGCTTATTTTGTCTTCTTTTACTACAGACCGACCCCAGCCGAAGAAGTTAATATCTATCTCCGCCCCTGTGCGGAGAAAATTTGGCAAAGGCCTGTTATGTATGTGCAGGAAATGTTTAAGGGACATGCATATTCTGTGATAAACAGATCACCATCTAGTTAGTACAAATGTAAGCAACATCGCTGATTTAATGGATGCAACTGTTGATGATATATAATTTTGTAAATAAATTCGTATGCAGGCACTAATAGGACAGGAATCTGTGATCCCAGCAAGCGTTAAGCCTTGAAGGTGGTTAAAATGTGTGCGATGGTTGCTATCAGAATACGACAACGTAACCTTATATATGAACAAAAACGAGCATCTTTTTAATTTTTTCTACGAAGTATCAATAAGGTTAATCACATCACAGAGAAGTTCAAATGTATAGAGAAGGAGAAATCAATTCTGAAACTGAAGGAAACTATTCACATCAAAAAAAGTCAATCTAGTCGCATCAAAAATGCATGATATTACAAATTTACCATTTATACTAATTAATTTCTAAGTCTTCGACTGTATTCCTCGCGCAATAATCTGGTGGGCATTGCGGTCCAAAGGGATTCCAGAGGCCTATATTGACATCATTCGAGACATGTACCGTGACTCCGATTCCGTAGTTCGGACCGCTGTTGGCGACACAAAACCTTTCCCCATCACCGTCGGGGTGCACCAAGAATCCGTCCTTAATCCGTTTCTGTTTAGCGTGGTATTAGACGTATTGTCAGACAGCATCAGAAACTCACATGAGCAGCCCCCGTGGCTGCTCATGTATGCTGATGATATCGCACTGGCAGGTTCGGACAGGGTTAGGCTGGTACGACGCATGAAGGCGTGGAAGGAGTCGCTTGAGAACGGTGGTCTGAAGATCAATGTGGCGAAGACCGAGTACTTGGCCTGTAACTCTACAGATCCCACACCCGTACGTATAGGCGGCAACACGGTCGAGCGCACGGACCAAGTCAAATACCTGGGATCTGTATTTCATGCGTCTGGTGACATCGATTGCGACGTCAAGGCACGCATTGCTGCCGCGTGGGCCAAATGGCGTGAGGTAACTGGTGTCATTTGTGACCCCAAGATGCCGGTAAAGTTGAAGGGACAGGTCTATAAGACCATCATTAGGCCTGTCCTTTTATACGGCTGTGAAGCGTGGCCGGTGTTAGAGAGACACAAGCAGGAACTGCGTGTCACGGAGATGAATATGCTGCGGTGGATGTGTGGAGTGACGCGGAAGGACCGCGTTAGTAACTCCCGCATTCGCGGCAGTCTTCATGTGTGACATTGAGGATAAATTGCAGGAGTGTCGGCTCCGATGGTACGGTTACGTTTTACGGCAACCGGATGCTTACGTGGGAAACAAAGTGTCTGGCCATGCCGTCTCCGCCTGGCCCCGGCAGGAGGGGTAGCCCCAAAAAGTGCTGGCTTGACGTCGTAAACGGTGATATGCGTGCCAATGGGCTCACTACCAGGGATGCTGAAGATCGTGCGAAGTGGAGAAGAAAAAGTTGGAAAGCGGACCCCGGGCGCCGAAGCGAGAGTTTGGGCTGCAACCGGGATATAACGCAAAGATGATGATGAATTTCAAAGTCTTTACTCACTCAAAGTGCGTAGGTAGGTAAAGTTTTTTGTTATTGATGACATACTGGCTGGTTGTAAAAAAAAATTCGATTATGTTTTGTTTTTTTCATAAAATTAAATGAAAGGGAATTTGTTTGAATTTAAGTGCGTTTTTATTGCTACGTTTAGTCTTTTACCAACCATTTAAATAAAGTTAGCGGTAAAATTGAAATGTTAGATATTCTTTACGTCATGGAGCGACGTCATTTGACGGCAAATGAAATGCAAAGAGCTGTAGGCATGTTGCAAGCGGGAAGTAATCAATCTCAGGTATCTTGGCATTCATAGAAGTGTTATTTGTCGTCTTTGGCAGCGCTACCATAAACAAGGGAACCCGCTGAACAGCATCCAGGCTGTAAAAGAAGTACAACCACTCGGCAAGACCGGTACATACAACTGACTGTAAGACGCCAGCCGATGTTAACCGCTCGAGAGATAAGTTTGAGGCTACAAAATTGAAGTGGTGTTGATGTAAGTCCCCAAACTGTGCGAAATCGTCTGCATGATTACGGGCTACGAGCTCGACGCCCAATTAGGTGCCCACCGATACGTCACGGGAATCGCGCTCGTCGAAATGAATGGTGTAGAGAACGCAGAATATGGACCCAGGAACAATGAGATAAAATTATGTTTTCCGATGAGTCGCGATTCGGGTTTAGGCCTGATACAAGAAGGGTGCGAGTGTACCGTCAGCCCGGAAATACTGAAAGGCTCAGGTGCATTCAGGAAGTTCATCCATACAGCGGCTCATCCGCCATCCTAAAATTTAAATTACATCCCATTCCTGCACTGAGAAAAAAAAACAATTTCCTTACATTCTGTATATTTTATCAAGCAAAAATATTAATCATACAAACAGTTAACATTTACATCAACGTTGGTCATAACCTACATATATAGTTAACGCATTCTTTTACCACAGATCATTCCTACTTTTCATTCAATCATTCATTCTTCAAAGCAATGAGTTTATTACTTGCTCACTAGATGGAGTAGCTACATGCAAAAAAATTCACATTACGAAATACAATCATTTAAACTAGAATATATAATGAGACATATTATTATGAAAGGCCTTTGTCAAACAGGCTTATATTAATTTTAAGGACCTGTAAATTTTTTTAAATATCTCAGCAATAGCCTATTTTTATCAAGACGTTTAAAATTACAAATATTTTTACTTTTGTTTAATTAAAATTCTAAGTTTGAATTCTTAAGTGATCATTATTAAATATTTTTTAAAATGCTTGTTATAAAAGTAGTAAATGATTATATACATAAGTTATTTACTAACATTATTTAGCAAATATATAATTGAATTAATAAATACTTATACATGTCTACATTATTTAATCTCTCACATAATAACTCCATGTGTCAAATATTTTCCATTCTCTTTTTTTACGTAAAAAGAAGCATTCATCATCTTTCACTTTAGCAAAATATCACTAAGATATTGAGTAGTTACGTGTTTTCTTCAATTGTATTGTTATTTTTGTAGTCATCAACCATCAAATCTATTACATAAACTATTTTTCAGTTAATTGTCGATTAGATATACATGAATGTTTGATAAAATACGGCAATGATTAAAAAAAATATATAACAGCATTGGCTCAAGGCTCCCCCTAATGGGAACGGACAGTGTACCCCCCCCTCCCCCCAGTTCTTACTATAAAATTACCTTTATACACACATTTCTGGGAGCCATTATAGGAGGGCGCGGCACTGGTTCCACCCAGTTCCAAGTATTCTGCAGTCAATGTGTTAATTTTTTATACATATTCTTGCCTTCAATATGTTATTTATAATTGAATACATGCAACTACCCAAAGTCCATACAGTATGTCCACTATCACACAAAATCACTTCACTATTTCAAAGTCATTTAATTCAATCCCGTGTAATCCGAGACATCCTGTTCGTTCTCCGTGAAGAACGATCGGCTGAATCAGCATATCTGCACACTATATGTGTTCAGGTACGCCTGCAGAGCGTTGCGATGTGGCACATCCATGGCAGACAGGCGTTGCGGAAGGAGACCAGGCGCAGCCCGGGATAGGTTACCCAGGCTTTCAGCTAGGTAACGTTTTGGATCTGTAATACCTAGAAAAAGAAAATATATTTAATACTTGCCGCTCCCGCCCGCTTCGGCTGGTTGAATAACAGAAAAATGTAAATCAAAAAAATATGAGAAGTTTTCATACCCTTACAAAAATCGTTGTTTCTTAAAACTTTAATAACTTTATATTAAATGGAGATATCAGAATTTTTTTTTTAGATAAGGGCCAAGTGTAATAAATAAAACTTAGAAAATTTAATTGAAATCTATCCAGTATATAAAAAAAAATTACAAAAAAATACAATTTTTTTTTGGAATAATTCAAAAACTTTATAAGATTGCTAGTAACGAATAAAGTGAAATAATAATTAGATTGCCTAAAAGAGATCGCTCTGTAGAGATAAGTTTACTTAATGTATATCCAAAATCAGAAAGTTTTATTCATTTAATGTGAAACTTCTTTAGCAGCATTGTGGTTTGAACTTTGGGCATGTCTTTAGGCGAGATAACGACTCCATAGAGCGGTTGGTAGGGCAGGGAGAAGTGGGAGGAACCACATCGTGCGGCAGGTCACCTATGCGCTGGACTGACCAAGTGAAGTCCGCAGTGGGAAACCGTATGTCTGACTGCGCCAGACAGTGTGCCAACAGGGAGAGATGGTGGGAGATTGTGCAGAGAACGTGACCACGACCGCTCTGTCAAGAGCGAAACGAAAGAAAAAAAGAAGAAGATTTGAAAATCCGACACAAGAGACAAACATATTCATAAATAAGATTTAGCCTGCGCGAGAATGAGATAGAATAAAACTATAGTGTTTCCTATAATGTTCATCTCGTCTTTGTTCAGGTTTTCGTAGAATTTATAAACGAATATTTGAAATGTAATTGTGTGTAGTAACCTTTTTTTATAAATTATGTGGATCAGAACAGTGATCTATCTATACTACGGACGCGGAGCAGGAAGAATTTCGTACAATGACCTCTTTACCTACTGACAGTGGTCACAAACATTTTTGTATTAAGTGCGATTTACATAAAATATTTGAAGGATAAAATAATTTACTAAATTATCAAATAAATTATTGTTATTATAATAAATTATTTATTTAGATTTTATACTCTAACAGTTATAAAAACCGAGTTACAATTACTACGAGGCATGCCTTTTAAGTTTTGTCGTATGAAGAAAAAAACACAACTAAAACCTTATAGTACTTTTTATAGTTTTGCAAAGTATTCACCACGTATCTTAATACACTTTTCCATTCGCTCAAACCAGTTATTATAACATTTATTCCACTCTAAAGTTGGTGTTCAAAATTGCTTTACAATTGTTTACAATCCCCGAGGACGGCAGTCATTGCTCTGTGCGAGCGAGGACTCATTATATTTACGCGGGAGTGAACAGAGACATGTAATAAGAGGTCATTGTACGAAATTCTTCCTGCTTCGAGTCCGTAGTATACCTATTGTAACAATTCGGAAATTTAAGCAAGCAGTTACATAAAACAATAAATAAATAGACACTAGGCAACTGAAATACTTTTTTTTGTTTAAATAAATACATAAACACCACAAAAATCATCAAATGCTCATCAATTTTCTAACAGTTTAGCTTTTCATCACCAGCAAACGAGATTTAGAGCCACAAAAATCCGACTAGTTCGGGCGCTTGTATTAACCATAATATTCTTGTAGGCCGCAGAAACGTGGATCCTGAGGGAAATAGAGAAGATGAGAGACGCCCTAGTGATGTGGTGCTGGAGGAGAATGAACGGAGTATCGTGGACTGAATTCCGTACCAAGGAGTCTATACTTCAAGAATCTGTGGTACAGTCTCGTATCCTCACCTTATTTGGTCACGTATACCGCTGAGGGTAGATGGCTATTGAGCGACCTGTGGTCCACGGAAAGGTTGAGGTTAACAGGCCACGAGGAAGATCGCCTATGAGGTGGACTGACCAGATAAAAGCGGCAGTAAATGGCTCATCTTCACTACATGAATGCACAAGGAAGACGGCCATCAGAGAAGTGTGGCGGCGTGTCGTGAAGCTTGCCACCAACACCTGAAGTGATGACCACAACCACTCTGTCAAGAGTGATACCGACAAAGAAGAAGAAACGAGAATTAATTTAGCTGGTTCCACTCACTGGCTAATGGATCGTTGGTGACCCCCTTGGCACACATGAGCTGTGCATACTGAGCCTGGTATCCTGGGGTATCGTCTACTTCGATGAAATGCTCATCCGGCAACGTGGACTCGTCAGTGGGCAGTTCAAACAGTGATATCAGAGCCTGCAAAATAATCAAGTTTTTTTTAAATATTCATGCCATTACAGCAAATAATATATCCACCAGATGGAAGGAGAGTTGGACTCAGTGTTGGCTTGACGTCATAAAAGGCGGTGTGCATAGCAATGGACTTGCTATCATCAGCGATGCTGAAGACTGTGCGAAATGGAGAAGTTGAAAGGTGGACCCCGGACACCCAAGTAAAAGTTTGGGTTGCAATTGGGATTTAACGTTAATATGATGACGACTACAGCCTATTAGCCTAGATAGACATAAGGCCTATCGTAAAAGGCGACAAAACAACCCACCCTAATTACTAGGTAGGGCCACGCCCAAGCCCGTCTGGATGGCGACCACCTTTGGTCTTAAGTATGCCGCTATAATAACTTTGTTGTTTTCCGGGTTTAGTGACTCAAGTTCCTGTACCCTTATAGGACAGCCGCGTGTTCGTGATGCCACTGGCGTAGCAAACACCCATAGGCGACGGTAAGTGCTAAGTTCTAAGTGGGCTGTCAGCCTGTCTGCTGTCATACAGCAATAAAAAGAAATGGAACATAATCATGTAATATTATGGGATATGTGACCTATTTTAATAAGTTCTTTGCCCCCCTCCCCCCCTTGGTGACAGCCACTAGCTAGAGTACAAAGAGGCAGCAAACAATACTGTCTGCTCTGTCTCGTATATATAAGGTGGAAATCGAGTGGCGATGCAAGAATTAAGTATACAGTACCTGGAGAACCCTCGGCCAGAGAGGCGCCAGCGCCCCCTGGCGAAAGTGGTTAGACTCGCAGAGCATCTTCACGCATCCGACGGCGGCCGCCTTCCGCTCTAGGACGCCGCTCACGCGCTGCAGATCCGGCGTCAATACCCGGTCAACGTACATCGAGAACATACTAAGAACATTTTATTTATTGATATGGTATACAAACAAATTCAAAACTAAAAAAAAAACCTAATTATAGATGCTTTTATAGTTAATCAAACTCAAAAGTAAAAAATAATTCTTAACGTAAGAATAAAATTACTGACGAGAAAATTAATGTCACTGTTCTAAAAGCGTGGGGGGCTTTGTACGATATTTTTGAACTAACTCTACATTTCGGAATGAAACTAGAAATAAAATTATAACGATTGATATCGAGCACCCCATGTGTCCCATAGAGTACAGTAACCTGAGTCACTGACGTCAGAACACAACACAAGGTTAATATATATATACTTATAGGCCAAAGCTGCCATCCAGACGGGCGAGGAGATGAGAAAACGTTTGCAACACTAAGAAAAATTCAATTCTATTCAAGTATAATATAACACTCACTTCGCTTGAACAGAGTTGATGAGATCGATTAGATTATCTGCACCAAAATGTGCTGCATAGAAGCCGAGGAAAGCAATCAGCCCCTGCACATACTTCGTGGTCCTCGAAGAGGTCAGCCTTTGGAACAGAAGCGTCATTATCTGCTTCGTGTATTGCTGCATTACAGACCTGAAAAAATATTCATAATAATAATCTTTTTATTTCAAATCATTCACACAATTCATAGGGGTTGTTAGTAAATACATAATGTCTTAAATATAATATTAGTCTTATCCTATAATTTGGCTACAATTGCTGTGTCAGTCTTACACTTCCTAACACAGCAATTGAGTATTGCAGAATCATGTCTTGCAGCGATTGTGCTCAGGATACTGTTGGAGCTGGTCCGAACCCTGCAGAGCAACGAGGCAGCCCGCATCCTTGTAACGGCATTACGCGTGTTTCGGCAAACATACCCGAAGCGCTGCAGAATCGTGGCAACCCCATCAGCATCCTGAACCCGTTATTATATTGCACACGCAGCGCACTGACGGCTTTCTGCGTACATTTGGTCCATAAACTGCACGTGTAAAAAACTTGGCAGTATGTTTTTTTTTAATACTGTAGGATAACAGTCAGGCTGACGGCCCACTTAGAATTTAGCAGTTACCGTCGCCTATGGGTGTTTGCAGTGGCATCGCGAACACGCTGCTGTCCCATAAGTTATGTCGGCATACTTAAGACCAAAGGTGGCCGCCATCCAGACGGGCTTGAGGCCACGTAGCTAGGGGTGGGTTGTTTTGTCGCCTTTTACGACAGACCGACCCCAGCCGCAAAGGTTAGTATTCTTTCTCCGCACCTGCACGGATAATGCTTTAAATAATGTTAACTTGCCCACTGCAACGTTAAAATCGACGGAACGACATGTTACATCAAACCACCAATGCCATGCGTTTTCTCTCTATATCTGTTTCATCCTTAAGGTCATCACAACATAGTGGTCAAGATATTTGAATATTTTCACAATTTTATATTCCTTATATTCTTTACTGCAGCAATTTATCTCTGCGTGCAGGGGCGGAGTAAGAATACTAACCCCTGCGGCGGGGATCAGCCTGTCGTAAAAGGCGACAAGACAACCCTAACCTCGTGGTGGAGCTTTGAACCTGTCTGGATGGCTATCCTTCGTCTATAATGCCGCCATAATAACCCTGTGTTGTGCAGCGGCATTAGTGACCCAGTTCCTATACACAGACGGCAGTGCGTTAGCGGTGCCCCTGGCATACCGGGTATGGATGTTTGCGATGACAGGATGATGTTGAGATGGACCGTCAACTTGTTTGCTGTTCATCACCATCATCATCTTAGTGTTGAATCCCGGTTGCAGCCCAAACTCTCGCTTTGGCGCCCGGGGTTCGCTTTCCGACTTTTTCTTCTCCACTTCGCACGATCTTCGGCATCTCTGGTGGTCTGTCCATTGGCACGCATATCAACCCTACGACGTCAAGCCAGCACTTTTCGGGTCTACCCCTCCTGCCGGGAACCGGCGGTGGCGGCATGACCATACAGACATTTGTTCCCCCACGTAAGTAACTGGTTGCCGTAAAACGTGGCTATACTAGCGAAGGCGATACTCCTGCAATTTATCAGCAATGTCACGGACATGAAGGCTGCCGCGAATGCGAGAGTTCCCAACGCGGTCCTTCCGAGTCACTCTACACATCCACCGCAGCATATTCATCTCCGTGACACGCAGTTCCTGCTTGTGTCGCTCTAACACCGGCCACGCTTCACAGCCGTATAAAAGGACAGGCTTAATGATGGTCTTATAGACCTGTCCCTTCAATTTAACCGGTATTTTAGGGTCAGCTGGTCTGCTGTTCAACAGCAATAAAAAAAGGAATTTTGTATAAAATGGATAATTTGTCATCCTGACTCCCTTAATATAAGTCAATCCAACTATCAAACATGTAACCTCAAGATTGAGTGACTTGAAGCACCAACAAGGCTCGAACCAACTCCCCCCTTCAAATAGGCACAAAAACCTCGACTGCTAGCAGAAGCGTGTACACATACATATGTCGACAGTCAAATGTCACCAAATACCAATACCAATTCATCAAACAATGTACTCACTCTCCAAACTTGAAGAGCATGGTCTGTATCAGGTAGAAGCCCTCATGGTCGTTTGTCTTGGACGCTATCAACTTCTGGAACACCCCCAGCATTGCATTCTGAAAGTTGCCATTACACGCAGATTTAGTTTATGATTAAAAAACAGGATTCTCCGAGTCCTGCGTGCAAGTCTCCCCCGATAACCTTCATATTTTTCGTGATCTTGTTGCGCTGAACCATAGTTTTCCTGTAATCCGCACCACTCCATTAAACCATTTTTTATGCTGACTCTTTTTTTCTTTTACCAGTTCCTGGGTACCGTTCTGTTATTGTTTGACTCTACTACCTTACCCCCTCCCCATAAGATGGCCAATAAATGCCCACTTCAGTGGGCTATATATCCCTAACTAGCCGCCCCCGCCCGCTTCGCTGGTCGAATAACAGAAAAAAGTAATTCGAAAAAATATGATAAGTTTTCGTACGCATGCGCGCTACACCGTTAGCCCCGCCCCTCCGCGGCAAAACACATTACTGAACACGTAGTGCTTATAAGTCGTTGTTTCTTAAAATTTTAATAACTTTATATTAAACTAGCTGTGCCCGCGACTCCGTCCGCGTGGAATAGTGACTTTGGGCAGCTATTTTTGGATATATCTTATGGTTTATTTTGGGTTACAAACCCTATAAACTCTAAAATATAAATAAATGAAATATACAAACTGCGTTCGAACCTACAAAGTCCAGCCTAAGCTGAACCCTATTTTATATGATTGATGATACAAAACTGGGGTCAACTTAAATTGGGTTAATAAAAATCCGAAACTGATCACTTTTAACTAAAACCATTTTTTTTTTTTAAATTAAAAGTAGCCTAAGTTACTCCTTGTTACATCAGCTATCTGCCAGTAAAAGTCCCGTCAAAATCGCTCCAGCCGTTTCAGAGATTAGCCGGAACAAACAGAGACAGACAGACAGACAAAAATTGTAAAAAATGTTGTTTTGGTATATGTACCGTGTATACATCCAAATGCACTTAGTAAAAAGCGGTTATTTTAATATTACAAACAGACCCTCCAATTTTATTTATTTGTATAGATGAAGATATCGCAATAAGTTTTTTTTAGATATGGGTGTGTAAAAAATAAAACTTAGAAAATGTAATTGAAATCTATCCAGTAGTTATGCCGCGATACGCGCACAACTGCATACCTCTCATTTTATTTATAAGGCTGTTTCGTTTTCCTAATTTCACAAATCTTAATGGCACATCAGATTTCACAATTTTTTTTATTGCTGTAGGATAGCAGACAGGCTGACGGCCCGCTTAGAATTTAGCAGTTACCGTCGCCTATGGATGTTTGCAACGCCAGTGGAATCGCGAACACGCTACTGTCCCATAAGGGTACAGGAACTTGGGTCACTAATGCCGGAACACAACACAACGTTATTATGGCGGCATACTTAAGACCAAAGGTGGTCGCCATCCAGACGACTTTGGGGCCCTACCACGTAGCTAGGGTGGGTTGTTTTGTCGCCTCTTACGACAGGCCGACCCCGGCCGCAGAGGTTAGTATTCTTTCTCCGCCTCTGCACAGATAAAATTACAACATTTTCTTCTCTACTTGGTTTGGTCTTTGCCATCTTTATAGTGAGTCCAGGGATACCGAATATTAGAAAGTCCTAGTACTTTTTATAAAATATAATAAGTAAATAAGGCCTCACCAATTTGCCAGAGCTCAACACCAACTCGGACCTGACAGCAACGAATGCGCAGAGGAGCCTCACCAAGGGCCTCACGTTCGCCGGCCTCTCCCAGAGCAGCGGCGCCACCAGGCAGGGCAGGAGCGCCCCGTATGCATCGGTGCCCCCGCTCATGCCACAGGAGCCGCGCAGTTCCAGCAGGAGGGACAGCATTTGGAATACGTACGGCATGAATTCTATCAAAACATTAGGAGTCACTATTTTAGTCAGTGTTTAAACCTTTTTACGTATCCCAGATTATAAACGTATGTTTATTTTGATAATTATTATGTTTCATATGTGTACAACGCAGGCCCCTCGGGGGAGGACCCGTCGCCCGGACTATTGCCGTGAGGGTGAAGGCCATGTGCTATTTCGCGCGCCCCCTCCAACTCCTAAGTTTCATAGGAGGGCATCGAGGGGACGAAATCCTGACCACTTAGCGCCCACCCATAGGAGGGGCCCGTGTCTCAGGCGAGTCCCGAAATTATCCATGGGCCCAGGCACAGGCTATAGGAGGACAGCGGGGTTTTTTTAGTCTGCTGAACTGCAGATAAAAAAAAAATTGCATATGTACATCAGTTGTCTATTACCCATAACAGCTCTGCTTTTTAATTCGGAACTATACAACGCTGTATGAAGTCTCTCAGAATATTTATAACAATTGTTAGACACTTTCATATCCTGATTGCTGATGATTTAGGTTATCAGTGGGAGAATCAAAAGCCGACACAAAAGATTCATCCATTAGCAGCTCAAATCAAGAAGAGAGCTCAGATCAAATGATACACTCACCTTGTACATCATTTTGCAAGATATCCTGGAATATCGGAAACAATGCATCCTCGAAGGCTGTTATCGCGTTCGGGTTCGCCTTTGTCACTAATCTGTAAAAACATCAACCTGAGTCATCTTATAAAGTACTTACACAAAATTATAAAAGTGTAAAGTCACTAATGGCCCTTGTACTAGCATTTATAAAAGGCATTCCTGCATGAGCATCAACGAGGACAGGCCGATTTAGCCCTTGATACCAGTGCTTTATAGTGTATACATACCGTCACGAGTTATGAGCGCTCGGCGAATGTAGTGGGGAGACTTGCGCATATGTACACTCGTGCTCATAATTATTACGACGCATACGTGCGGACGGTACGCAGGAGCGGTAAGCAACTGATAAACCAACACGGTGCCGGCGCTGGCAATCTCACCCGTCGCACCCCGCTCTTCCCGTCAAACAAACACAAAAAATGACAACTGCGCTTTCAAGGCCAGCGCTCAAAACTCGTGGACAGTATCTATAACTAATTAATACCATAATATAGTAGAACTAATTTATACCACTAGTATTTTATCAGTCACGTGATAATTAGATATTATCATATCATTGCAGGTGAATTATTTGTATTTAATATATTTAATCTTGTTAACTTCTTTACACTTTCTTCATTTATAGAACAATAGCTCTTTTTCATGTTAAAATTACGTTTATCCAATTTATAGAGTTGGTTACTTTATTGTCTTGTTACTATTAATGTTTCTTTGTTTACTTTTTAAATCAAAATTTTGTAAAGTGGCGTCATTAGCGGGTTCTAACGGAAGACCAGCGTTGGTTTTTTTCTAACCATTTTATGCTCAGTTAGAACCCTTTTAGGTCTAATTTTAAGTTTATTTAGTTCTTTATTTTTGATTTTGTATTTTTTTTTTGGTGTTGTCCTAAAAAAATATTTCTTTCTTTCTTTCATGTTTTGGAGTTTAGATGGAGCTAAGTTAGGGCCACACCTAAATTTTATATTTAAAAAATTAGTCATATTATGTATGTATAGTTATATATCATTGTATATATAGTTCTAAATAAATAAAACGATAGAGGTCTGCAGTTGTGGGCGCATCGCGGCAAAACTTAACTACTGAATAGATTGCAATTAAATTTTCTAAGTTTTATTTCTTAGACACTTGGCTCTTATAAAAAAAATATTGCGATATTTTCATTTAATATAAAGTTATTAAAAATATATTTTCCGTGTCTTTTTCATTCTCCTGCCTTCAGACGAAGGCCTCCCCCAATAAATTCCGTTCTTCTCGCGATCTAGCTCTGCGGGACCATAGCTTTCCTGTAATCCTCACCACTTCATGAGACCATCTTTTTACATTGCCAGTTCTTGGGTACCATTAACACATGTTACTGTTAAATAGGCTGTTGGCCTGTCTGCTGTTCTTCAGCAAAAAAAAGAAGTTCACTTATTGAATGTGTAGAATCTACCACTGTTTCCAATACAAAGCGCTGGCTAAAGAAGAAACGAAAAAACAAACTATTCTGTACAACTTTGCTTACAAAATTAAAATGGAGGGAAAAAATTGGTTAACATAATGGCAATACACATATACCTTGAGGGGACATCCATTAATTATTTAGCTATTTTTTATTAGCTATTTTTCGATTAGTTTAGACTCCTCCCCCCCCCCCCCTAGGTGAGATTTGCCTGGACCCCCCCTCCCCTTACGTGAGATTGGCTTATACTTTGCCTATTGTCTTTTCTTTTAAATACCCGGAACATTTTTCTTTCTTTTTTTATGTTTTTTTTCGAACTACATGATTTTAATAGCCATGCGATTTATTTTAGCGGGCAAAATAAACACTCAAAATATTTTTTTTTAATATCTGTAACATTTTATATTTTTTGAAGGTGAGGTGAGATTTTCGATTATCCCCCCGTCGGTTTAAATGAGATTTGGTGAGATTTCATTGGACCCCTCCCCCCATTCTGAGCTCACGTAATTAGTGGATGTCCCCTGATTTACGCGGTTAGTAAATTAAATAATTTTAATTTTCTTGAACATGCGACTGTATTGAGCACACATTGGGAATTTATGTTGACCTCTAAAATCTTAGATTTTATTTTACACGGTTTTGTCTGGATTATATCTTTAGTGTAAATCGAGGGGTAGGGGTATTTTTGAACCCAGTCTGTGCGGTCATCAATATAATTTTTAACGGAGGATGAGAAGAAAGAGAGGATGAAGGATACTACCTTACTTACATAGACGTTGCTTGAGGGGTTCAGATATTATGTAACGCAATTTTTGACCATTACTCCCATGTAACGCTCCATAACATTTTACCGTACACCCCTTTCCTCCTCCCAAAAGTTATAATATAATACCCAAGTAACTATTTTTACCTGAAAGTCACATTTATGTTGCGCAAATTGCAGGCAAGTTATAGATAGATAGATAATACTTTATTGTCACCCACTTAACCTAATGATATAATACAAGTTAAAGAGAATATTGTAAATATTGGAGACAATGGGCGGCCTTATCGCTATAGGCGATTTCTTCCAGGCAACCCATATATACATTTCTTACGGAGAATACTAGCACTAACATATCGTGCGGTGTATAAATAGAGAAAAAAAATTACATGAATAAAAAAAAAATACATGATTCAAATCAAGAAAATAGTCATCTATTAAACATGGCTTACATCTTTAAGTAATGTTCGACAACCATTCGCTTGAACACTCCTAAGGATTTTGCCTCTCTGATAGTGACGGGAAGTGAATTCCACAAAAGAGTGGCTCGATAAGTAAAGGATTTACGACAGTATGAGGAACGGTGTCCAGGAACTTTTAGAAATCTGTTGTAGTTAGAGCGCAAAATACGTGAACAAGAGAAGCGGAGAAAGTAAAGTTATTTATTGCCTTTGCTATTGTTTAAATCGCATTTGCGGTAATTAAAAAATAAAAATGACGTACATTACGATCGGGGGACTTCCCGTAAAACATAAACGAAGAGGCCTGCCAACTTGGGAGAATTTTATTCCCTAGTTTTTTATTTAAATAAAATAAATGTTACGTAACGCGTTGTTTGAATCCCCCTCCAGCCCTTGTAACGCATCGTAGTTTTACAAGACCCCCTCCCACCAAATTGTGTTACGTAATACTTGAACGCCCCCTTAATAGATTTTTAATACAGAAGAAATAAACAATGCACTTACGACACAGATAAAGAGAGGGTTTCGAAGAGATAATGGTTGAAGTGCGGCTTGCAGGGGTTCTTCGCCACAACGGAGAGCATGTGGGCCAATTTGGGGAGCGCCTCGCCCAGGTACGACAGACCATCCTCTTGCAGACACGACAGCGTGCGCAGTATAGCTATAGTACAAGAAATATGCTAATTTACATGCGAAATAACTTTTTTATGCCATGCGGAGTTGTTCGCGTCCGTTGTTTTTGTAAATAATCAGTTGTGTGTATTGTCATTGTATATTTACTTAACCATTTATTGAGAATGTTTGCTCAAAATGTCACGAACACCACTGACACAAAAAAGTGCTGTAATTTTAGTCTGTGACAATATGGTACACCGTATCTCGGAGTGAAATAAATAAATAAAATTATACTGGGACAATTCACACAGCGGCGTCTCGTCCCAAACTAAGTTGCATAGCATTAGTGTTATGGGTACTAGACAACTTATATACTACATATATACTTTTCTTTTGTAAATAAATACATGTTATTATAACACAAATACCTAGACATGAGACGGGAGTGTAACCCGAGACCTCCACAAGCGCACCGGAGTACGTTAGCCGTTACGCCACGGAGGTCGTCCTCTATGAAAGTGAAGTGAAGTCATCTAGAAGTTATTTTTTATTATTGAGGAACAGCAGACAGGCTGACGGCCCACTCAACAGTAAGCAGTTACCGTCGCCTATGTATGTTTGCAACGCTAGGGCACCACGAACACGCTGCTGTCCCATAGGGGAAGTAAAATATTTCGATGCAATAGAGAATGAAACAGAAGAAGATTCATGTAATAAATAAACTCACTTTTCATGATATACTCGTTATGTTGAGCAGGGTCGTTCGTCTCACCCAGGGCGGCGAAGAGGGCGGAGAGCAACGTGGGAGCGTGGGGCAGTAGAGTCGCCTTGGACACCATCCCGCCAACTATGAGCTTGTCTATGGCGCACGCGGCGTACGTGCACACCACTCCCTTGCCGCTGATGTGTTGGATCTGTTACATTGGTGTAGTCTATGAATATACACTAATGGAACAAAATGAAAGATAAAAAAAAACACGCTTTTATAATTAAACTAAAAAGTAAAAAATAATTCTTAGCATAAGATTAAAATTACCGACGAGAAAATTAGTGTCACTGTTCTAAAAAGTGTAGGATGCTCGATATCAATCGTTATATAAAAAAAATCTTTTTACTACTGTATGCGCGCGAGTTCATGTTCATCGGGGCTTGAGGAGACAGGCGGGGGGCAGCTCGCCCCGCCTTCGCCCACCTCGCCGCATTTGTCTGACGTCGAGTGTTGTCCTTGACGGTTGTGACGCGCGCTTATCGATATCGAAAATTTACACGTTACACGTTAAAGGTTTGGAAGAGCATTACTGGCAAAAAGACGGACTAATGGAAAATGCAATCGACAATTTTGTAATTGAAGTCAGTGACGGCGAAGATACTGATTCCGACTCTGATCGGTCGGTTGTCTTTTCATCTGATAGTGATTGAATTGGAATTTAAAAAATATTATTCTATATCCATACTAATATTATAAATGCGAAAGTAACTCTGTCTGTCTGTCTGTCTGTTCCTCTTTCACGCCTAAACGGCTGAACGGATTTTGATGAAATTTGGTATGGTGATAGATGATAACCTAGAAATGGTCATAGGCTATAAATAATCACGCCATCGTTCTTAGGGGGTAGGCAGTAGGCAGATAACTAAATTGAGTTAGTGATTTTTTGTGCTTATCCGGTATCTATGAGAATCGGCCAACATCTATTTTTCATCCCCCTAAATGTTAGGGGTGACCCACCCCCAAAAAATTTTTTTAATTTTTTGACATTTTATTATTTATATGGCAGAACAACGTTTGCCGGGTCAGCTAGTTAGAAATAAATAAGTAATTACTTATCATATTTATTTCATAACTTGCAAAATTACCTTAAGTTACAACAAACCAAATTGACAGCTGTTGACTAAATCGGTAGTTATTATCGACATTACCATAATTAAGTGTGACCTACCGCACTACAGCACTCCTCAGGATGGACATGAACTCGCGCGCCTACAGTAGATTCATTGCGAAATTGCAGAATTAGTTTAAAAATATCGTACAAAGCCCCCCACGCTTTTAGAACAGTGATATTAATTTTCTCGTCAGTAATTTTATTCTTACGTTAAGAATTATTTTTACTTTTTAGTTTGATTAACTATAAAATATCATTTATTTGCTGTCAATTCCCAATTCGTAAATGTTTTTATTAATTTAACGCCATCTTCCTGCAGTTTTTTTCATTAAACACCGAATGGCCTTTTTTTTTATTGCGTAGGACAGCAGACAGGCTGACAGCCCGCTTAGAATTTAGCAGTTACCGTCGCCTATAGGTGTTTGCAACGCCAGTCGCATCGCGAACACGCTGCTGTCCCATAAGGGTACAGGAACTTGGGTCATTAATGCCGGAACACAACACAAGGTTATTATGGCGGCATACTTAAGACCAAAGGTGGTCGCCATCCAGACGGGCTTGAGGCCCTACCACGTAGCTAGAGTGGGTTGTTTTGTCGCCTTTTACGACAGGCCGACCCCGGCCGCAGAGGTTAGTATTCTTTCTCCGCCCCTGCACGGATATAAATCGGCCTTTCGGCAGAAGGAAAGGAAAGCGTTAATCCTGATCCTGATAAGGACTATGAGACAAAATTATTAAATTTGTGTATCTATATTATTTATTATCCTAACTAATATTATAAATGCGAAAGTCAGGTTGTTTGTTACGCTTTCACGCCTAAACTGCTGAACCAATTTTGATGAATTTCGGCAGTCATAGATAGGACCTTGGAGAAAGAAGGACATTGGCTACTTTTTTTTTTAAATTCATATGGCAGATCAACGTTTGCCGGCTTAACTAGTATATTATGTCAAATATGTGTATGTATCAGGTCTAAACAAGTGTACAACATTTTGAATTTTTTCGATCGTTCAAAGTGGATAAAAATCGAGTCCGAAAATTCCGTTACATAAAGGTCAAGTTAATATAAAGCGTGTAAAAAAAAAGCCAAATTTTCAGCATTTTTCTGATTGCTTCAGATCTTCGTTAAAAATGGTCGTATTGGAGTCGTGAAAATGCAATTTTAAATGTCAAGTTTCAGGTCTTGGAATCTCACAAGGTAAAATTTCAAAGAAACGTGTCAATCCTAAAGAATACTTTGATGTTTCTTTTATTTTATTGGCTTCTTTGTGCACGAACTTGTAAAAAAAATCTAATTTGACCAACATAGTTACCGGACTTGTTAAACTTGTTAATTCAGCTTCGCTTTACTTTTTTTTTAGATTTCGATGAGATATGAAGGCTTTAAATGGAATTCATCTTTGACTATCAATATCTCACAGCAAGATTGCAGATAAAGTAGTTTTTAAAAACCTGAAAAAAGCTTCAACAAGTATTTGTTGACAATAGCTTTTAGAAAAATAAAATCCAAACATATGATTTAGAAAAATCATGGAAAAAAGGGATTTTGGTAGCTTTTCGGAAATTCAAGCGCTTAATATACCTCCATATTTCTGATTTAATCAAATCTATTAATGTTAAGTGTGCCTTTCACAGTTTCAATATACCCGAAAAAACGTTTCAATTAATCCATCCAGCCGTTTCATATGTTTAATTCGCTTGAATTTGAAAAAAAAATTGTGCTTTTTGCTCTTAAAATATCAGCTTTTGCACAATTTTACAGACATAAGTTTAAATTCCTGAAGAATTCATAGGTAACGGTAAATGTTTACTATCAACAGGCCTGTCGGCATTTCCACTATTCCACAGTAATAAAAAAAAAGGAAAAATAATAATAATACAAATTAGATCACAAATAATTCGTACATGAATAAGGCACTTACAATAAGCGGCACCGAGGTTACAATGACGTCACTCGCGAGGAGTGACCTAAAAGTCATGATGTACTTGATAGCGTCCGCTTTCAATACTGGCAGCTCGTTCACTGTAACAGAGTTAAATAAATAAAAGTATTGGCATAAGTCAAACAGCGCCATCTCGTTCTACAGTACGTAGCACTTGTGTTATGGGAACTAGACAACTAATGTACATGTACATAATATATACTTTTCTTTTGACGTCCGCAAGCATATCGAAGTGTGTTAGCTGCTACGCTAAGGAGGTCATTAATGAAGAATGGAAAATGGATATAAGTAATCTGAATTGATTTTCTCTTTCCAAATAGTGAAAATAGTGTTTACAAATTCGAATATATGTTTACGAAACGTAGTACAATGCAGGTTTAGCAATGCGAAACATTTTGAAGTTTTACAGTGATGCTGTTCAAAACTGATGTAGAATTTTTATTTTTACTTTTTATTGCTGTAGGCTGTAGGACAGCAGACAGACTGACGGCCCGCTTAGAATTTAGCAGTTACCGTCGCCTATGGTAGTTTGCAACGCCAGTGGCATCGCGAACACGCTGCTGTCCCATAAGGGTACAGGAACTTGGGTCTCTAATGCCGGAACACAACGCATGGTTATTATGGCGGCATACTTAAGACCAAAAGTGGTCGCCATCCAGACGGGCTTGAGGCCCTACCACGTAGCTATGATGGATTGTTTAGTCGCCTTTTACGACAGGCCGACCCCGGCCGCAGAGGTTAGTTTCTTTCTCCGCCCCTGCACGGATTAATGGCAAATGAACTGAGTAGCTATGAGGAAACCTTGGATTATAGAGGTATATATAGCCTTTGACAAGAGAAACCTAATAAAATTCAAATTTAAATGAATTATGTTCGAATTTCGACCTCTGGGCGACAACTAGTCATATGTTATTATGTAAATGAATGATCGATGCAAACGAGCAGATAGAATGACTGGAAGAGATTTGGTGAATGAACGGTAAAGGTAAGCGAGTGTATGACTGGGAGATTCAGTTGGGCAAGCGTACGGTGTAGACGTGTTTCTGTGTTTCAAAACTGTATTTTACTTTTAATAATCTTTTTATTTTCTCTTTAACATCTTATTTTCCTTCATACGATCCCACATATATTTCGCGGTGTCCCTAGCATCGCAAACCATCCACAGGCGACGGTAACTGCTCACTATTAAATGGGCCAATCAGCCTGGCCGCTGTTTGTCAGCAATAGAAAAAAAAAAAAAAAATAAATCTGTCGGAAGTGGAGCTCTTAATTTTATTTCAAAGCAATTTTGTTCGATCCATGCGTAAAGGGTATTTGAAATCTTGCCTCTTGATTTTTGTTACCTACCCTCACTCTCGGTGAGGTAAAATGGTGAAAGCGAGGGTGGGACGGAAACATACAAGTAGTGACGCTCAAGCGTCTAAACGCGTGGGACGCTCGACGTACGACCTCCCTTCAGTTACTCCAAACTCTAATTGGTCGTGCCGTTAAATTGTTTATTCAGTGTTTGTGACTTAGCTGGTGCTGTGCAACAGTTCCTTCGCTACCTGAACCGAACCGGGAAGGGGGTGGAATCAAGGACAGTGCGAATTTCTTTGCCCACTGCAAGGTATCGCGTCTCTCTAACCACCGCTTCTCTCCCATCCTATCTCATACAGCCCCAATACTCTCGAGCTATTCTTCTCATTCCTGTACGGTGCAATCTCGGCCAGTGACCGCATCGTACAACTTTATTTTCAATTTTGAGTAAAATATACGTAAAGACATATATTTTCAAAATTTTATGGTTCAGCGGCATTTCATGGTATCATGTTGCCCAAATATTTCCTCTGAAATGGATTTGGAGCGAAGAAAAAAATATTGTCATTCAAAACGAATCATCCTAGCTTATATGCACTGCATATGAATGCACTATTTCTCACGCGTGATAACACTTTTTGGTTCTACCCCTCCTGCCGGGGCCTGGCGGAGGCGGCATTTATTACGCGCTCAATATATTCTTAGTGTAAAATACACCAATAGATCTCTGTAAAAGTTTATCAAATGTGCCCTCTAGGAACAAGCAATTAATATAGTTTTAAACACAGAACGTAATATAGTTATTCCTACTTAAAACACGAATTAACAGATAAGTACTTACCGTCGGGCCTCTGCAATTCAGGCAACACCTGATTGGCCGCGAATTGTGCGAGATCAACGAGCGGAGACGCGCGAGTCACCCCCGCAGCTTGCGTGCTGCCGCGCGACGCGAATGACGTCACGAGGTACATTGCCGCGTCTTTGCCACGCCACGCTGCCGCCCCGACTTCCGCGTACTTAGACAGCATTAGCTGCGATGAAACAACGCGTTACTTACTACCGCAAAATGAAGAAAAAAGAAATTCAGAGGACATTAAAATGAAACCAATTCAGGTTCTCTGCTGCGGCCGGGGTCAGCCTGTCGTATAAGGCAACAAATCGACCCTAGCTACATGGTAGGGTCCCAAGCTCGTCTGGATGGCGAACACTCTTGGTCTATAAGTATGTCGCCATAGTTTGTTATGTTCCGGCATTAGTGACCCAGGTTCCTGTACCCCTATGAGTCAGCAGGGTTTTCGCGATGCCCTTAGTGTCGCAAACATCCATAGACGACGGTAACTGCTTACTATTAAGTGGACCGTCAGCCTATCTGCCGTTCCTTAGCAATAAAAAAGTTTCCGTTAAGTTCTTTATTCAACACTAGTTGCTATAAACTTCCATAGTAAGGTGAATAACCTTCAGTGCATTTATTTTATTTCAATAAAAACTTTTGTTATTATTATTTTTTTTTATAGTGAGAGTTCAGCAGACAGGCAAGCGGCCCACCCTGGCAGGTGGTCACCGTCGCCTATGGACGTCTGCAACACCAGAGGCATTAAAAACGCGCTGCCGGCCTCGAAGAAATTTTAAAACGCCTTTTTTGAAGAACCCCATATCGTACCGCGCTGAGAAAACCTCAGCCGGAAGCTCATTCCAGATCCTGAGAGTACGCAACATGAACGTTCTTATGAAGAAAGAATAAAATTTCCAATACACTTTAATTTTCGAATATTGCAGCTACATTCGACCAAGGCAAGGAAATGCCCATCGATTTGAATAAGGCCTTTGATATTATTGATCACGAAATTTTATGAATGAGAGAAACTTTTCAAAACGGGTATTCCTGGATCACTACTGCGTTGGTGTTTCTTATATTATCAATAGAACTCAATTGTTTGTCCTTAAAGGGCTCACATCAGTTAATAAACCGGGGTCTACCACAAGGATCTCGTATTGGGCCACTGTTTTTCCTCATTATTAGGACTCATCTGTCAGATGGCGCACCACTTAACGTAAATATTTGACACGAAAGTTTTTTCTAAGATCAAAACATAGTCTCACCCATACAAAATTTAGCTAAATCTCTGCATTTTGTAGTACTACATATCATAGAACCGTCTTATGACATCAAAGAATTCCGTCTTATGACGTCACTTAACAATGGATGTCGCAGTCGAAAATGAAAACTGGATGTAACTTTGAACAATCACTTGTATGGTAATTATGTATAACTTTAACGGAAGAATCTATATAACAGCCATTAACATTTCTATTGAACTCACCTGCACATATTGTCCAAATATATTCATCATTTTATCCTCGTAATGCTGTGAGAGAACTTTGACCAAGTCACAAGCAGCACGTCTCCTGGTGTCGACGTCTGAACCCTCAATGTCTCTTCGGACATACTCTTCAGGGTTGTCTTCAAACAGTTCCATATCAGATTCTGCAAAGTTAGTAAAAATAATAGTTTCAGCGAAGACATACACATCGTATCGTAGTCGTAGAATAGTGACGGATCTTACTTACAGGGCAGGCATTTCAAAAATACACGAACATCATTATTCTATGAGCGCCTATAAAATCCGTCATTTTACCGAATTATTCATTTGAAATGCAAAATACATAGAATTTTTTCCTTAATGTAGCAATAATATTTAGACTATGAAGTATCCAAGTATGGTAAAAAGTGAAATTCGTATTCTTTTCATAACTGACATTATTCTACGATCATTACGATAATTATAATAGATACATAAAAGCTAGAAATAGATCAAATACTCAGGCGTGAGCCTAATTTTAAGCCTAAAATAGTTAAGTTTGCCAGAGTCGCAAATCTCACTGGCGAATAGGAACATAAGATAGAGCTGCATATAAATAATTTGACAATACTTACACAACATAATCGATATATTTTAAAATTAGAGCATTATTTCATAAAAAAAATCAATTTTTTTAATTAATTATATTTAGCGGTATTTAACAGACATAGTTATTTCTGCATGGTAATATTAAATACATATTTATATAAAATCGTTGTCTCACGAATTGGATGTAGAAAAAATTCTGCACATAATATGTCCAGCCGTGGATATATAATATTTGCATAAATTTTCCCTGGATTCTCTATAGCAGACACATTCTAAGAGAACGTTTTAAGACTTCCAGCATTATACAATCTAAACGCAGACAAATAGCTTCATTGAAAACTTAAACTCAAAAGAAATGTAACGCAACCGAAGTGCACGTGCAGTCATTATATCCTGCCCCCTAAATTTATCATTTAAAACCTTAATCAAATTTTATCACAAAATTTTTTGCTATTGTTCGGGAAATTGAAAATACTGGCATCAAGAACTTTCTCCGTGCAGGGGCGGAGTAAGAATTGTAACCTCTGCGGCCGGGGTCGGTCTGTCGTAAAAGGCGACAAAACAACCCACCCTACCCACGTGGTACCCAAGCCCGTCTTCATATCATATTCATGTCATATTAACCTTGTGTTGTGTTTCGGCATTAATGACCCTGGTTCCTGTACACCTATGGGACAGGAGCATATTCGCGGTCCCACTAGCGTCGCAAACATCCATAGGCGATGGTAACTGCTTAGTGTTAAGTGGGCCGTCAGCATGTCTGTTGTTCTTCAGCAGTAAAAAAGAAATCTAAATTCATCGCCTAGTGAAAATATTCACATATCCACTCTGAAGCAAGATATTATACTGCAAACAAAATTTAACTAGTAAAAGAAAGGCAATATTGATTGGCTTAGAATTAAATGCGTGTTATAAAACTAAGGTAGTAATGTCAAATATAGCTAAGCTAACCTCTAAACTCAATATTGGGTATGACAACCTTCTCGCAAATGCTGCTCAGCGTACCAGGATCTTCAAATAGGTTCTTGTAGTTATTTTTCTCAGCTATCTTCGCTAAGAATGTGAGTGCGTTTGACACCAACTGTAAAAGATAAAATTAAATAATTATTCCGATTCAAATTCAAAATGAATAAAATAAATATACTGTCAGACATATATATCGCCATCTAGTTCAAAAGTAATTGGCAGAGCTCTTGTATTATAAATACTAGATAACTAACATGACACGTATACAGTCGACTCTCGTTAATTAAATCCTGCGATCATTTGAAGTTACCACAAATGCCCTAGAACATCTCTTTACATTTTGAAAAAAAAAAAATAGTTTTAAGCTATTGTGCTATTCAGAAGCATTGGATAGCTATTGTAACGGGGAAAATGTAGTGTTGATTAATTTAGAATTACTTACTAACAATTCTAACTTACTGTTAAGAATTTTATTATATAGCTAACCCACTAATAACTTATGGATAAAAATAATGTCTGAAGTAAATGATTATTATTATTAAGCAATTGCTTAATAATAATTACCATTTGGTAATCCGAAGAACAAAAATCATCGCTATGAAGCAAAACGAGGCGTTAATTCGAACTCATAAGCGTCTAACATTCGAGAATTCAAAGCAAAGATTGCATAAAGGTACATTTTGAAACTTTTTTTCTGTAGGACAGCAGACTGGCTGACCGCTTAGAATTTATCAGTTACCGTCGCCTATGGGTGTTTGCAACGCCAGTGACATCGCGAACACGAACTTGGGTCACTAATGCCGGAAGACAACAGAAGGTTATAGCGGTATACTTAAGACCAAAGGTGGCCGCCATCCAGACGGGCTTGGGGCCCTACCACGTAGCTAGGATGGGTTGTTTTGTCGTGTTTTACGACAGGCCGACCCCGTCCGCAGAGGTTAGTATTTTTTCTCCGCCTATGCATGGATAAAATTAAATATTGGTTAGTTTAGTATCAATTACTCTGTTTGGTTTCTTGTCTTGGTAGTATCATCATCATCATCATCATCCTAGCGTTAGTCCCGGTTGCCACCCAAACTTTCGTTTCGGTGCCCGGGGTCCGCTTTCCGACTTTTTCTACTCCACTTCGCGCGATCTTCAGCATCCCTGGTAGTGAGCCCATTGGCACGCATATCACCCTTTACGACGTCAAGCCAGCACTTTTTGGGTCTACCCCTCCTGCCGGGGCCCGGCGGAGGCGGCATGGCCAGACATTTGTTTCCCATGTAAGCACCCGGTTGCCGTAAAACATGGCCATACCAACGGAGCCGACACTCCTGCAATTTATCTGCAATGTCACGGACATGAAGGCTACCGCGAATGCGGGAGTTCCTAACGCGGTCCTTCCGCGTCACTCCACACATCCACCGCAGCATATTCATCTCCGTGACACGCAGTTCTTGCTTGTGTCGCTCTAACACCGGCCACGCTTCACAGCCGTATAAAAGGACAGGCCTAATGATGGTCTTATAGACCTGTCCCTTCAACTTTACCGGCATCTTGGGGTCACAAATGACACCAGTTACCTCACGCCATTTGGCCCACGCGGCAGCAATGCGTGCCTTGACGTCGCAATCGATGTCACCAGACGCATGAAACACAGATCCCAGGTATTTCACATGGTCCGTGCGCTCGACCGTGTTGCCGTCTATGCGTACGGGTGTGGGATCTGTGGAGTTACAGGCCAAGTACTCGGTCTTCGCCACATTGAGCTTCTTGTCTTGGTAGTATATACAGATTAAAAGTTTGGGTTAAGTATGAATAAATAGAAAATGTGGAAGGAGGTAATAAAAGTGATGTTTAAAAATTCGAGCGTCGATTGTAAATATTTTCTCTCTCTTCGTACAGGGGCGAAGTAGGCCTGTTGTAAAAGGCGGCAAAATAACCCTAGCCATGTGGTGGGGCCCCAAGCTCGTCTGGATGGCAAATTAACAACCACCCTCGGTCTACAAGTGTGTTGCCATAATAACCTTGTGTTGAGTTCCCGGCATTAGTGACCCAGGTTCCTGTACCCCTATGGGACAGCAGCGTGTTCACGGTGCCCCTAGCGTCGCAAACATCTATAGACGACTGTAACTGCTTACTATTAAGTGGCCTGTCAGCTGTAATTCAGCAAAAAAAAATGTATTTTTGCTTATATAAATAAATATTATATATAAAAACAAAACGAAAACTAATTCTTACCGCATCGTATCTGGTCTGGGGGCCGGTGGATAGTAGCAGCGTCCAGATCGCCGTAACGAACCCAGGTGCGTACGGACCGAATTCCTCCTCATATCGCAATGCGTAAAGAGATGCACATTCGCAGACCTCTGTACGTAATTGTTCCATTACTCCGGGAGAATCATCATCCTCCTTGAAAAAAAAAACCATAAAATTGAACAAACAGGCTATAAAGGCCACCCCATTTCTTTGTTAGAAAGAATATGTTTACAGCAGCCCTAAATGTTTATTCAAAGAGATGCCTGGTCACATATTGTAATACATAGGTTACATTCATATACTGTTATATAAGCGGACCCTGGGTACCGAAACGAAAGTTTAGGTTCAACGGGATACTACGCTTAGATGATAATGATGATGAATGTTATATAATAAAGTCGAACATTACTTACACTAGACTCCAAACAAGGTACTTTAACTTGCAACAATGTCAGTAAATTTGGCATCCATATATTCATGTTGTCTTCGAAGAACTCCGGCAAGTCCTGGCTGTTCAGCGAATAGAATACTTTGCATATCAGCACTAATGATCCATATATCACACGTAGGGCTTGCGAGTTGTCTGCGTGCTTGTTCGTTAGGTCTATTGTTGCCTGCAAAGGTTAATGAAAGGTTCAAGAATGAGAAAACTGACAAACATTGCTGAGGAACAGCAGACAGGCTGAAGGACCACTTAATAGTAAGCAGTTACCGTCGCCTATGGATGTTTGCGACGCTAGGAGCACAGCGAACACGCTGCATATTATATAAATAAAATGATACATGTATTCACACCTCTTTCCCGTAGGGGTAGGCAGAGACCACTTCTTTCCACTTGCTACGATCCTTACATACTTGTTTCGCTTTGTCCACTTTCATTTTATTTATATAACAAGATAAAGTTAATAAGAATATAAATCAAATTATTATAATAATTGTCACTGAATCATTAGCACTAGAATTGGAAGTCATTCAAAGTAAAATTTAAGGATACTAACCACAAATAAATCTGTCAAGGGCTTTGCAAATGATTCCAAGACATGTTTGATCTCCACCCACAGTTTCTGTGATTTGAATTCAAACCTGTATCGCTTGAACAGGGAATGTGCTGTACGTAGGACTCCGTTTATTATATGGAAATCACCTGTAAATTTGAGAGAGTTTGAAGAATATAATAGATAATGTGACTCTCTTCCATCACCATTAAATAAGGAAGAGAATGGGTTCACTGGTACACTGTTAACTACAGAATTTTAATGTAAAATACACTGACGGACTTATAAATTGCATCAAAGTAATAGACGACTTTGAAATAAATATTCTAACCAAGTATGCAAACTTTCTATACAGATTTAAATTGAAACCTCTAGATTGGTTCGTGAACTTTAAAACAGCGTAGGGTCATATCCTTAAGTTTAAGTTTGTGTACTGGAAAGGACCTTAAGACTTTTTTGAAGAAAAAACAGAAATTTAAGGAAAATTGGTTTAATTAAAAAATTGGTTTTAACAATAGACACAAGCTTTATGCATGGGTTTATTTATGTTTAAAAGGGGCAATTTCCGCTTCCTTTAACCTTCTTCTTATTGTTTGTGCACTCACGTTTACTCCACGCACTTCATTAAGCTCTGTTTTAATGTTAACTGACACGAGGAAACGATTTCGCAGGGAAGTTGTAACAATAAATCAGTCATCACGACCGGCGGTTGCTCCAGTCCTGCCTGTACCACGTCTCCTTCTGTAAGAACCTGTCTCCACAAACCTTCTGTATATTCTAGAAACCGTAAACTGGTTTAAATTTCTACCAATCGTTCGTTGATCCAAGCCATCCCGCACCAATGCTACAATTTGAGCTGCTTGTTAGGACGAAGTATCCATAAATATGGTTCAAAAACTCTTGATGAGTTAAAAAACTAACCCAACAATTTTGCTGGTAACAATAATTCAATTGACAAAAGAATAAAAAATCAATGAGAATCAATTTAAAACTTTGCTATAAATAACACGCAAATCTGATACTAAGAGCTTTTCCCGGCTATATTCATTTATTTTACTGCAGTTCTATTTTTAAATTTTCCTTTTTTTGAGATTAAGAGCCAGTCTCTCCATATTTATATAATTTAATCTAAAAAGTTTGCATACTTATTAAAAAAAATAATTTCAAAGTAATCCTGAACTTTGATGCAGTTTATGAGTCGTCAGTTTACTTTTAAACAATGTACAATAAAGTGTTAACTATCTATCTATTACATTTATTGACCATGGCCAGGGGACTACCACGTAGCTAAGGTTATTTTCGCGTCTTTTACAACAGGTCGATCCCGGCTGCATAGGGTAAGTGTTCTTAGTCCGCCATTATAAACAATAAATTACGATTATTAAATATTCAAATACCGGTAGCAAACTTCTCCACCATTTCGGGTATAAGACTTGGCCATTTCTCGGGGAAGTCCGATTTGCCAATAATAGACACTACATCACTGAATTGTCGTTGTATAGCCTCTGGTGACTTCAACATTAAGTTAACAATCAAGTTTTTGATCGCTGCTCTATCTGCTTCATGTATTCTATCTACATCATCTCCTGCCTGGAAATCCAAGAATTTATTATCATCATCATATAGTTAAATCATGGTTGCAATTGATAAGTTTGCACTGGTCGCCCCTCTAATTAGCATAATTTTCGGTATCTCTGGTAGAGATTTTGTTGGCACACATATCACCCTTAACAAAGTCAAGGCAGCATTTAAGCCTCTCGACTAGCTTGTTTAGTGCTGGCACAGCAATTGCACATATACACAAGAAAGATATTCACCCTTTGTCTCGATCACCGAGGTTGGCTTCACAGCTAAACGGGAGACCCGTACGGGTCACACCCGCAGTGCTCTGAAACGTGAGTTCAGTACAATACGGTGTCGTTATTCGGGCTCTACCCGGAGCGGGTCGCGTGCGCAATAATCCGCGTCGCTGTGAAACGATGTACCTAATGCCGCACATGTACTCCCGCTCCGGGCGCCCGTACTGACAGGCCGTACGGGATCATCCGTACAGTAGTGATACCAGCCTGATATTGTAATATTCCATATTTGAAGAAATTATTGTGTGGTCATTTAATTGCAACACTCCTCAAAATGAAATTCCTAAAAGAGTGAGTGCGATGTATATTTTATAAAAATTAAGTGCTTATTTCTAATTACTTTTAATTAAATTTACTCTAATAGAGGCAACAGTGTGTTCACGGTGCCCCTTGCTTTGCAAATATTCATGGTAACTGCTTATTATTAAGTGGACCCTCAGCCTGCCTGCTTGTTCATCAGTTATAAAAAACATATTACTCATACTGATAAATTGTATGCATGAACTGGATATCTTTATTTAATTACCATGTTAAATACAAATGATTATACCAGGTCAAGGAAGTGCTGAGGTTCTCGGCTTAATGAACTGTATTAAACTTTATTACTTGTTTGCTATTATGGAGAGGCTAGGTTGTTTTGTCACAATCTACGATGGGTGGCCACAGGGTTTAGTATTCTTACACTGCCCCTGGACAGAGAAGAGTCTCAGTAATAATATACATACCATAGTCCAGTTCCTCTTAATGTAGTTCTTAAATGCGATGGAAGCGGCTACTCTGATTGTCATGTCCACTGCATCTTTATCGATCAAATGAAGTAGTAAGATTGCATAGTTCTGGTTAACCTCTACACCTTCTAGAAACTTCTCAGCTGAAAAATTTATTCATATAGTTAAGTATATTTTCTAAATCAAATGTTGAAATTAGGAACAATATGCATGATGTGAAAAGCTACTTATTTAAACTTGTTTTACAACACCTAGATATTGTTTACCAATATTTCGCCAACATATGGTTGGCGAAATATGTGATGTACATATTTCTTGTAATCTATTTATTTATATTTTATGAAATAAATAAATATTATATCTATATAAATAAAATGATACAAGTCTGCAGTTGTGCATACATCACAGCTAAACCACTGGATAGATTTCAATAAAATTTTCATAGAACTTTATCTAAAAAAAATATTCCCATATCTTCTTTTAATATAAAGTTATTAAAGTTTTAAGAAACAAACATTTTTATAAGTAATTTTTTTTTCTATTTCCCTTTTTTGTTATTCCCCAGGGAAGTGGCTGGAACACCTCCTTATTATGCATAAACAGATATGAAACTTTATTAGCCGGTACTTACAAAGGGGCAAACTCAAAAACGACCGGTCGATAAAGTGTAAATATGCCGCCATAATAACTTTGTGTTGAAATCCGGCATTAGTGACCCAAGTTTCTGTACCCTTATGGGACAGCAGCGTGTTCATGATTCTAAATTCTAAGCGAGCCATCAGCCTGCCTGCTGTCTTACAGCAATAAAAAATGTATAACCTCAAAAGCGTGAAATATTAACGAGACTAATAAACTATAACCTCTTTTTGGTTTTTTCCAAAGTTAACCACTTTTAAGAGCTCAGTCCAGATATGGAAGCAAGTCTCATAATTAAAAAAATAAATCTCATTATAATTCTACACAAAATCATGCAATATGGTGCAAATAACGATAAACATTTTAGCGGACAGGTTTACAATGTGAAAATAGTAGATTTAGCCAGTGGCGGATTTGCAGTCTTGGTCGCCCTAGGCCCCAGGCCATGTAGTAAGTAACAGTCACCCCTTTCTCAGCAGCTATCATATTGAGTACATAATGAATTTACTTTTTTGCCAACTTTTATCTAAATCGATTCAGAAATTTAGTTAACTATAACATCTGCTAGTTTGTAATATTTGCGATGATGTTTCAGGGATAATTGCACATTTAAATAAAACATTTAAAATGGTTTTATTTATTTAATTACATGTTTATTCTCATAGAAGATAAGATTTAATAAGTGATTTCGGAAGATTATTGTTATACGATGTGGTGCAGTGCGGCCCACCATAATGTGCGCGAGCCTTTAGAATATTTACATACTTTGAGTTATTTCTTGTTATCATCAGTGAATTTTTTGTCATGATTGGCCGCCCTAGGCCCGGGCCTTAGGGCAAACCCGCCACTGGATTTAGCACCCCATTCACATTGATAAGGTTATAAAATATCAAACTAATCCATCGAAGATTGCAATTAAAAATTTAATAAGCATTCTATATTCAAGCTTAAAAATGTTTTAAAATAACATTTAAAACTTTACACAGAGAAATAAATAAATTATTAACGAAAGAAAACCTTACCGGGACGCCTAACATTTGCATCAGGATTTAAAGTTTGCTGCAAGTAGTTTGCTAATGTAGCTAGATTTTCTTCCGTAACTTCCATTATATTTTAATACAAAACTTTTATTAAATAGCAGCAATTTTGTAAGTTAATAACTGATAGCGATGTCTAAAATTTCCAGCCGCTAACCGTTGACAAATTTTTTTTTTTCTTTTTTTTTTCTTTTAATGTGGCTCCAATGCTTTAGGCACTGATTTGCCAATGTCAAAGTATAGACGTTTATAGAAAAGGCAGGTGGCGAAAGAGCATAATTGCAAGGATCAGGAAATAATTTTGACAATCATTTTAATTAGTTAACTGCAAACCAAGAGGAAATGGTAGTTTAAAGTGAAATGAAATGAAAATGAAAAATGTGTGAATTTAAAAATAGAATGATACAATTTTATATGAATATTTACAGAAAGGTACATATTTATTTTACATATTATTTGAAATATTTATATTATTTACTAATTACACTAAACGCTAATATTATTTAAACTTAAAAATTTACATAAAACATTAATAAACTGATTATCAACCATAGTTAATAAAAAATTTACATTGAAACCGTTGACAAAGAAAACTGATGAGACGATGAGAGAAATATTGACTTTGACAACTCGTGGTTGATTCTTCTAAAATCTTACCACGACATTGGCAAAATCAATACTCAAAGCGTTGGGGCCAATAAGAATAGAAATTACCTTTGGCATGGCTACGATCTCTCATTGTGATAAAAACCACAACAAAATGTAATTGAAAATGTTTTTTGTGATAGCAGCTCGTATTGTAGTTGCACCATAAACCATAATCAGTTTTAACTATAACTTGTACTTCCACTTTAACTAAAACACGAATGTGTATACTTCAAGATAGCTTGATCTCTGTGACAGCTGTCATTAAAATCACGCCTATGAAGTCCTGAATTTCTAGTACAGACCGTACATGGACTTAATATAACACTAGACACTAGATTAGGTTGCAAAGAATCGAAAAACCGATAAATATTGATAAGCAACTCATAAAAATAACGATTTTTAACGATATTTATTTATTTATTACATGAGATACAATTTTAAACACAATGATATTTTGATATAAAATCATTGTATAAACATAAAAGATACATAGCACAACAGTTCATGTACCTATAACTAATTTGACTAGAGAAGATTACACTGGCACTGGCCCCTGAACTAGTGAATACTATATCTCAGTGGGCCAGTATTTCTAACAATGTTGTAATAATTATCATTATATTAATAATTAAATAATATATAGTAGTTAAATGAGATAAAAATAAATAATAATCCTAAAATAAAATATTTATGAAAGAAGGAGGGAAATAAAAATATATATGATACATATATTAACTGAAACAATGATTGTATGTAAGTTTTATAAAAGTAAAATGTATTAGCTATTATATTTAAATAATTATTTTCATAATCCCTTCTGGCTCTTGATAATTTAGCTCATACAAATAATCACTCAAAATTTTCTTACACCTACCTACCAATGGGAAGTTTGTTTAATTTATTTACTTTGCTAATTTCATTATAAAATATAACTTATCTATATATAAATATTTATAGATATCTATGATATATTTTCAAAATTTGTTATGACAACCTTACGGTGTGCTTGCGCACAAATAAAAAACAACTACTGAATAATACTATTTATTATAATAAAAAAACGTAGCCATTATGAATTAATCTTTATAACAAAATTAACTAAATTGTATAAATTATGTAAATAAAAAAACAAAAAAGTTAAGGTCTATAAGACTTTGGTGACCGGGTTCAGTGTTTCAGAGGGTCACCATTTGGGTTATAAATGAAACAACACCAGGGATGGTTTAGCTGAATCAATACGGAAGCCGTATTGAGTACTGATCCCGTACTGAATAATTTATTTCAAAATTCGTGCTCTTTATATACGAATTGGCTGGGGATCGTCGACGAATCAGAAGCGTTTAAAAAGTAAACAAATGCAGATGTTTTTACACGACACAAATTCTTGGAAATTAAATATTTCAACCATGGCTTGACAACAGGATTATCGTTTCTTCGAAATTTGGTCGAGTCCTCGTCCCGCACTGCCGCCTCCGCAGGCGACGTTGATACGCGCGTTCGCGCCGTTCGCGGTCATTCCCGGCTGAGACGTTGCGCAGTGAACGTGTGGTCGCGTTGTCGATTTAATATGTACGTTGTTATTATTATCACCCGAAGTCTCTTCCGAGAAATGTAATGAAGTTGAGGGCGATGCTTCGTGGATAGTACATATGCGACGTGGTCGACGATGATGTATGATGACTTTTCAGAGCTTCCCTTTTCCTTATTTATATGATATGGTAGCTACAAGACTATACCCGGAGCACAGGGAAGTTTACCGGTCACTAACACCTAATGGTGCACTGGTTACTTAACTCAGGTTCTTTGTTCTGCGCCTGGAGGGTCGTCCAGTTGTCCTTCACTGGCTTCGCGGGGTCTCGTCGTACCTTGCGGCTTAGGGTGGTAGTGCAGCCGGTGGTTCACCAGCACGTGCAGTGGGCGGCTAGCTCGAACTCTCAATCGAGCCGGTGGGCGGCGGCTCACAACCCGTACGGTAGAAGGCAGCTCACAGCCCGTACGGTGGAAGGGCATCTTTCAGCCCGAATGGTGGAAGGGCAACTTTCACTCCGAACGGTGGACGGGCAGCACTCAGCCCGTACGGTGGACACTATAATAAAACAATGTTTTTCAAGACATGACATAAAATATAAAAAAAATAGATGTAAAAATGACAATGTGTTAGAACTATAATTCAAAAAGATAGAATATGGAAAAGAAGGTTACAACATTCCTCCCCATCTACATCTCGTTGATCAGACGGCGGGGTGCCTGTATACGTCGATTACTTCGACGAGGAGCAAATGGTACAGGAGTGGAGATCGGAGCAGGTGAAGAGTATAACTTCAAATGCTGTGAAGGTGAATTTGGAGAAATTGGTACATTTGTAGGTGACTGCGTTGTAGGTAATGTTACCGCTGCCGAATTCTTGCTATTCGTTAGCCTTTCGCTAATTGTTGTTTCCATTCCAATGTCTGGAGAAGCAGTCGCCGGCAGTATAGAAGAATGCATCCTTTTATTTCTCGGGGTTTCTGAGGTGGAGGACACGCGTGGCCTGATGTGATCAGCGTGTCTTCGTTTTTCTAGTCCTCCTGGTGTTGAAACAATATATGAATACTTATGTTTTCGGGATGTAATTACCGCTGGTTCCCATCTTTTATCATTGCGTGTTTTAACATATACTTGGTCACCTGGTCGGTAACTCGATGATGTGGTACGAATATTTTCTTTTACTTGTAAATACTGCATTAATCTTCTTTTGTCTGGCCGAATGTTGGAAAGTATGCAATTCAATTGTCGTCCAAACATCATCTCAGCTGGAGATTTACCAGTGGACGAGTGTGGAGTATTTCTGTATGTAAACAAAAATTCTAAGAGTCGGCGCTCAAGATTTGTGTTGTCTGCCGATGCCATTCTGGTTTTGAATGTTCTGACTAAACGTTCTGCCAGTCCATTTGTCCGAGGATGATATGGGGATGATGTGACATGTAAAATACACTGTTTTGTGCAGTATTCTTTAAATTCATAAGATGTAAATTGAGGTCCATTATCGGATATAATCATTTTTGGTAAACCAAATGTACAAAATATGTTATCTAATGTAAGGCAAAGTGATCTAGTGTTGATGTGTTTCATCGGTCGTATTTCCACCCATTTGGAGAGAGCGTCGCACAATACCAACCAATACGATCCTTCGAACGGTCCAGCAAAGTCGATATGGATTCTCTCCCATACTTCTTCTGGTATGGACCAGGAAAATACAGCAAGTTCAGGGTTGCAAGGACGATTCTGTTGGCATCTGGTACATTTCTTGACAAATAATTCTATGTCTTCGTCAAGGTTAGGCCACCAGACATAGTAACGTGAAAGTGCTTTCATAGCAGAAATGCCAGGATGTCCACGATGAAGGTAAGTAAGAATGGCTTTTCGGAGTGCTGTAGGTATAACGATGCGTCCTTGCCTCTTAAGTATCTTATTCTCAACAGATAATTCAGTCCGGTTTCTGTAGAATTGTTTCATTTCTGGATTGTATTCTGATTGTCTCCAGCCGGTTTTTAAATTTTGACAAACTTTTGAAAGTATAAGATCTTTTGAAGTTGTTTTCATAAGTAACTGTTCTGATAGGTTAAGGTCAGTCATTCGAGTGCTCAGAAGACGTAGTTCTATTTTATGTACTAGCCCTTCTGTCTCAGAGGGTTCCGTTTCAGGGTTTGGTAATCTGGAAAGGCAATCAGCTAACGTGTTATTTTCACCTTTCCTGTAGTAAATGTCATATTGATAGCTTCCCACTACTAGGGCCCATCTTACCAGTCGGTTATTGGCTAATTTAGGAAGGTTGCGGCGTGCTCCCATAATATGTATAAGAGGCTTATGGTCCGTAACTAGATTAAATTTCGTTCCTCTCAAGTACTGATCAAATTTTTTTATACCAAATACTATTGCTAAAGCCTCACGATCAATAACTGAATATTTCATTTCCGCTGGTCGTAGTTTCCTTGAAGCAAAAGCAATTGGTTGTTCTATGTCCGAGTCCTTGTGGAATAATACTGCACCCAATCCCTTTTCCGAAGCGTCACATGCTAAATAAAGGGGACGTTTCTCGTCAAATGCAATTAATGGTTGTGAAGAAGTTATGCATTTCTTTGTTTCTTCAAATACTCTGTTTTCATGATCAGTCCAACGCCATCTATTTTTATTACTTGTTAGATTATGAAGATCCGAACAAATCCCGTGAAGATGTGGTACAAACCGCTCGTAAAAGTTAACTAGTCCTAAAAATGATCGTAGTTCTTTTGCATTACATGGTGCTGGGGCCTTGGTTATGGCGTCAATTTTGGATTTGGTTGGATGGATGCCATGTTCATCTATTATGTGGCCTAGGTATTCAATCTGATTCTGTAAGAAATTACATTTCTTTATGTTAACTTTCAGACCGGCGTTTTGTAAGCGATCGAATACAATAGATAAAGTTTGTAAATGTTCTGAAAGATCTTTCCCTGATATAGCTATGTCGTCAAAATATACAGCTACATTGGCGATATCGCCTAGCAGTTGATCCAGAAAATGTTGGAAAATGGAAGGAGCAGTCGATATTCCAAAAGGCATCCTATTGTATTGGAAATACCCTTTATAAGTTGACAACGTCAAGTACTTTTTCGAATCCGGTGCTATTTCAAATTGTAAGTATGCGTCTTTAAGGTCTATTTTTGAAAATAATTTACCGTTTGCGAGATTTTGGCGTAGTTGATCGAAAATTGGAACTGGGTGTAGATGTTTGATAAGTACTGGATTAAGTGTAGTTCTGTAGTCTCCACATATCCTAACTTCCCCTGTAGGTTTCAGAATGTTAACTGTGGGTGTAGCCCATTCAATAGGTGTAATATTAGGATCTACTTTTTCTATTATGCCTTCTGAGATCAGACGATCTAACTCCCTTTCTATATTTTTTTTCATGCTGAATTTTATAGGCCGTGCAGGAAGGTGGATCGGTTCAGCTTCTGGTTTGACATGTATGTTTACGTAATAATTGTTAACTTTTCCTAGTTTTCCATCAAAGAGTTGCAAATGTTTATCCAGTATTTGTTTAAGAGTCATCGGTGTTGATGTTTTGATGGAGTATACTGGTTTTGGAAACTCCATTTCAAAAACTTCACTCCAATGTAAGCCAAATAACATTGGTTTGGCATTTTTCATTACGACCACGGGTAGGATTTTTTGCAGTCCGTCGACTTCGACTGTCACATTTGTAATTCCCTTTGTTTTTAGATTTGTGTTGCCGTAGGCCTTAAGTTTCGGGGCGGGTTGTAAAGATGGTGATCCTAATTTTTTCCATAATTTTGTGCTTATTATTGAATACGCAGAGCCGGGGTCCCAATCCATAGTGCAAGGTATGTCATTGATGCGTACATCAATTTGTTTGCATTCTCTCTTACGTTTACCCAAGACGCTGCAGATAACATCATCATCGCTTTCTCCCTCGTTATTACTGATAGATGATGATGATGATATAGAGGACCTATAAGGTCTTGTTATTTTTTTTACTGTTTTTCGGCTCCCTTTAGTGTAGCTGATGTATGCCCGTCCAGACTTAATGCAACAACTCTCAAAGTGTCCCTTCGTGTTACATTCTTTACAAATATGGTCCTTGGCTGAACACTGTGATGGACTGTGCCGTTCTTTCTTTCCACAGCGTAAACAATGCATTGGATTTAATTTTCGTGTTGTATCTTGATGTAATGGTACATTTTTTGTTTTGTTCCTATTTATTCTTTTAATACTTAATTGTGGTGTGTCTTGTTCTGCCTGTTCTCTGGATTGAGCGATTGCAAAAATTTGTTGGAAGGTTACTTCTCTTGGTATTCCGTCTACCATTTGAATTAAATCAGGCCATTTTTGTTTTAAGTCCGTTTCTAAATCTTGATGATTCAATCCAGTGGCAAAACGATCACGTAATTGTCGTTCCAGGAAGTCATTAGTGTAGCCACAATCCCGACTAAGACTTTTTAACCTATTTGCATAGTGTTCCATCGTTTCATTTTGTTCTCTAGTGCAATTCCAAAATTCGGTTAAGGCTCGATACCTCGTCTTTTTTATGCGATAGAGGTCTGATAATTTGTTACAAATTTCGCTGTATGTGGCTATATCGAAATCAGGTGTTAAAGCTACTTTTAATTCGTGAAATATCTCTGGTGTTAGTAAATTCAGTAGCAAATCTTTCTGTAAGTCGCTGTTATCGATATCAAGAATTTTGCATTTGTTTTCGAAAAAATCAATGTAATCGTCAATTCTGAATGTATCTGGGTTGTATTTATCCATATTGAAATTTTTGATTATACTTATCTTGTTATCCGTATCATGTTTTGTAATAGAGTCGTTCGTCACGCTCTTGGCTGTTGTATTGCAAACTGCTGGTACCAACAATTTCAAGATTTGTAAAATCTGCTCTTGTTGATTTTGTTGTGCATGTAAAAATAATGCGAACTGTTCATCGTTCATCTTAATTTCTTTTAACTCGTCGCCAATATAATAAAACAATGTTTTTCAAGACATGACATAAAATATAAAAAAAATAGATGTAAAAATGACAATGTGTTAGAACTATAATTCAAAAAGATAGAATATGGAAAAGAAGGTTACAACAGACACCAGATTTCGAGGGATTTTGAAAATGAACTGATTTTAGCCCACATTATTTAAATAAAACACAAATTAATTTAATACAATCACGGACCACCATAGTGGTCGAGTGTAGTTCTTCTGGTGACGGAATTCTTTGTGTCTTCCGCGGCCTCGCCTTTCTATATTGGCCGCGGAACGACGTACTCCCACTCTGAGAGGAACACTGCCACTGCATCGAATTTCTAGAATTTGGTTAACGCTATTGCGGCATGGAAAGAACTGAATAGCGCCCGACCTTTGGACCCACTACTAAAAAAAAAGGCGAAACAATGTCAGAGCTATGAGCCTGAGCGAGATGAACTGTCATATGACGTAGGACCCCTTATCAGCTACTCGAAAAAAAACCGGCTGACAATGACAGAGCAATGGGCCTGAGCGGGAAAATTATATGACGTAAAACCTATGACACTAACTCTATGCGTAAAACCCAATTGATTTGTCATTCATTGCGATTATTCGTTTTCGAATTTCAATGATTCTACTTTTTAAACTACAGTTTATTTTTTTACAACCTGTCACTTTTGTAACTCAGATACTGGCAAAATCGATGCTAGAGGCGTTGGAGCCATAACCTTAAGAACTGAACTGAACTGATGATTCTACTATAATGAATGGTTTCTAGAATGTTCGATTCCCGGCAGTCGCATTACCATATATGGTCGTATTAATGTTATTACCTACCAGCTAAAGCGCGCGCGATCAAAACAATTACTTATTCTGTTTGTATGTAATTACCCTCAATATTAGATATTGGAACTAATTAGATATTAGAATTAAATATTTGGGATTAATTATTAGAATCTTACTACGACGTAACAAATTTTCGCATGCCTATAAAACATAATCGCTAAACGATTGATTAACTAAAATTTTATTGGATTTCTACAACATAAAAATACTAAATCCGCAAATAAGACTTGGCTTAAAGGTCTCATTACCAGGCCATAAGATCTTATCAAAAAACAAATTTAAAATATTGATATAACGACAAATTTTTAACAAGCGTAGCGTAACGTCGTCAATTGTCTGTCATCCTCTAACCGTAACCTCTAAACTAAAATTATTTAAGTAACTTGATCGCGTTATTTGGTTGTTGTTCATGTTAAATCACTGAGTTATTTTATTTATCCGTTTTACATCTGTTTATACGCATATAGCATTTCAGCTTTTAGTGTGCATTGAAATTTATAGAACTTTTTTTTGTTGTGGTCAACTGGTCATTGTGTCGCATGGTGTTATATCTTTTTTTCTCTTACTGCTTTTTACTTACTGAAATGTCCTATTATAAATTTAGAATTTTAATAACAATATGTTTGTGACAGGATAATGTCTTGTGTAGAAATGTTGTCTAGAATTATGTAAATAAGTTTGTCTAAAATAATAAAATGTATTATTTATTAGAATTTATTACATAGTTTCACTATTTAAATATATGTTCACACATATTCCACTCTATTCCCGTATCATCTTTGTATTTAAATTGTACAATTTCCACATTAAACCAACAAATGGTGATTTATTCATGTCAGTGTTGAATTTGGTAAAGGTTGCTATTGTTTTTTAATTCTGGATGTCAACATCTGGTGTTTATGAGGAATGTTGTTTCCTATTGCCAGTTTTGGGTCTTGTCTATTCTGTGTTGTATAATTTTCATTTGGATAAAAGCAAGATTTGGTATTAAACAAATTAAATCACTGCACTCTTAGGCTTCTTCTTCTTCCAGTGTCTCTTCAATGCTGAAGGTTGGCCGTTAGCTTCCTGTATTCATTTCTATCAGCAGCCAGCTGGAACAGCTGTTCGATGGGGGCAATACCGGTCCACTCCCTCTTAGGCTTACACTATATTAATGAGAACAAAAAAATTATAAGTTTGTCATCTTTTATGTGTTTTTGTAAAAATATGCTGTTGCTAGCATCAAATTTGAGTACACAACTGTCTTGGTGGCTATACAATCGATCTACTATTGTTGTGGTTGTTCTATCTTTTTGGAGGAAAAATTTTTGGAATAATTCAAATAGTTTTGGTCTGGGGTGTCTGTCAGTTGTGTTTGGAAAAGTCCTGCAATGTTTTCATGTTCAAGTTCATTAAAATCCAGTGGTTATTTAAAACTTTTTGATAATTAGAACACAAAATATGTCTAACATTAGACGAAAACAACAGTTAGTACAAGTGGCGACCTTCCTGTTAAAAGCGGTTTCTTCCAGGCAACCTTAGGATGGATTATAAAGATGGCTAAGTGATGTAAAATGTATAAGTGTTATCCAGGTAAGAATGTTACATATCGATGATGGAAAGGCAAAATGTATTATGCGCCATTTAGTAAAATGTTCAGGAGACACGATTAAAGTTTTAAAAACTTCATTACTTTTAAAGTATTGGAGATATCTCTATGAAATTTAAGTAAATTATTAATAAAATGTATTACAAATTTATATATATTTAATAAAAAATAACGTATGTCTAATATTTGTTTTAATTTATGGAGTTAATACAAAATACCATAAAATCTCAGATAGGTAAAATTACTTTATATTCAATTATTATATCCAAAAAATTGCAAGCAAAGTGTTTTATATCCAAAATATAATTTAAATATTTTCAAGTAAATTGTTTTATATCTAAATAAATGTGATATTGCTATCGAGTAAAATGACTTCAAAACAAATCCAATCATGACCACAGAGAGGTAAACACTTTTATGTAACTTTTTCATATCTATGCGAACCTGGAAAAACAGTTGTACAGACATCATTGTATTCAAACAAAGATGGTCAAGTGGCTTAACCATTCACTTAATTATAATCTAAGCCACAAAATAAACTTTTGAAAACTTAACAAAATCCTGAAAATTGTAAAAAAATGAAAAATGAAGCTAAACGCTTTACTCAAATTATATTTATCATAAAGTTACAATTAAAAAAACTGATTTAAACTTTCATACTGACGTTTACAAACATTAACTATATTATTAAATTTAAATTAAAGTCTTTTTAAAATCATCTCTACAAAATAAGCAAAAACCGTAAATAACATGACACTGTAAACTTTTATTAATCATAAACTATAAGTAACATTAAAATTTACCTTAGTCAGCTCTAAGCTGAGGTATGTGTTCATTACCAAGCCTGGCATATTAACAACCTTAATACTATAGGAACAATCTAAAGAGTATTTATAATAAGTCTATAAGTAAAGTATCACATAAATAATAGAAATCACAGTCTTGAACTTAAAGAAAGAATAAAAAACAATGACTTGATAAAAAAATTAAGCTACAATATGTTCTTTGGAACAGTTTTAATTTGTACTTAACGATTTATAGTATTTTTATAAGATGTACATTAAATAACTCAAAATCTTAACACCTAACTATTAAAATACTTTTCAGTCCACCATAACGAGTGTTTAATTGGTTTAATGAATTTTTTTAGGCAACAATCAGTTATCATCTATCTCAACATTAGGAATGTCTTCAAAATCTGAGTCTGGTAGAACATCTGCCTTATTGGCGGAGGTACGAAGATTCAAATACTCACTATGATATCTTTGAGGAATGGCAAATGTTCTACATAGTTTAACTAAGTCGCTATGCTTTGCATTAGCAAAGGTAGTCTAGTTTTAAATGAATTATCAGGAAATGATTTATTTTTACCTAACACTTCAACCTTTTCAGATACAGTGGTTTCACTCATGCTATATTTAAGATAAACAAAGTTAAGGTCAGTCTTTTTAAAAGTAATAATTCTAATTTTGCTTATCTTGCCAATCAAATTATTTTTAAAATATTTATCTGCAATAGAATCCCATGCCTTGAAGTCTTTGTAGGTTAATACCTCTACGTTGTAGGGCTTAGGATTTTTTCTAGCCAACTCAAATACAGTTGGCCATTGAGAAGGAGCATAGATAATCATATTATCAATACTTCTCTCAATGACAGCATGAACACTATCAACTGGCATTGTCGTATGTCCGGGAAACAAAAAGTTGATTTGAATAGTTTCAATAAATTCACAGGACTGTAACACTGAATGTACTGCCGCAAAAACAATCTTATTTTTATTTTGACCGCAGCAAGAATCGCTATACAAAAGAACATTCTTCACTGTTTTACGTACATCTATCAACATATTATAATTAAACAAAATAGTCCCTATCTCATTACCCCCGCGATTTCCATCAGCTTCACCCCATGTATTTGCTTTCATACAATGTAAGGTTGTAAACAGAATATTTGCGTGAATAATAAAAAAGCATACTTTCGCCGTATGGTGTACCAAGGACCTTTTGAAGATCAAAAGATACGCACAACGTGTTTGGATTAGTTTTACTGATTTGTTGATGAAATTTGAACCTATTTTTACTATCGTTATCCTCTTTTTCATGGGCTTCTTTGTCGACTGTGGATTCATTAGGGTTATTTTTAAATGAAATACATTTAATACATTTGTCCTTTTTGGGTACATGAAATGTAATATTAAAATCGTTATTAAAAATGTTTCGAAAAACTTTTTCCCCTACTGTATCTTTTCCTTTTGATTGAAAATCTTTTTTATACAGTTGATACAAATTAGCTATGTTTTTAAGTTCCTGGGGAAGATACAAACGACTCGAGTCTTTTCTGCAATAATGTGATGATACTGTAGGCAAATTTAATATAATCTACCACACTCTCTCGCATTTGTTCAGTGGTTTTATTGGGAGGGACATGCTTTCCCCTCAAATCATTTTTAGAAAGTTTAAATTGAGCATTTGACAATGTGTAATAGACGTAACGTTGAGTAATGTCTAGTGTACGTAGTATGAATTGAAGACACACCTGTCGACGAAGTACACAAAATCGGAGTAAAATGTGTAAGTCAAGCTGGGTATAATGTATCAATTACAAAAATGATAATATTATAATTTGGTAAATTGTTTTAACATTTAAATTTAGTTAAAGTCAAGCAAGGCAAATTAGCTTATGGTAAAAGTTTTAATTGAGAGGTGTTTTAATGACATAATTCACTATTTACTATAGAGTTAAAGCACAAAAAAATATGAAAAACTTCAAAATCACTGGTGTATTAACGACCATAAAAGTCGTCAGATCCAGTTGAAACCAGGACCATTCAAAAGAGTGCATTCTCCCGATTCCAACGGTATATATAACTCGATATCGCCTAAAATGGCGGTTAATACAATATGCCTTTCCACCATCGATATGTGGAAACGAACTTGTAATACTTGGTGACCAACTTAGATATCGATGAGAGTAGTGTGAAGCTCTTGCAGGTATATTTTCTATGTATGAATGAATACTTTTTATTACGGCGTTATTTTACTATGGTGACGTCCTCTGCCATTAGTAATGTCTTTTTGTGTATGTTGTAGGGGAGAGGTGGTATACTTGATCCCTGTTTTGGTTTTCTTTTAGTAATTCTGATCCCTGTTTTGGTTTTCTTTTAGTAATTCGAACCATTTTCATAAATCTGACTTTCTTTTAAATCACACATGTATTTCCGTTCAATACTACTGATTTAGCACCAATACAGACCTTCTTATTTATTAAAAAAAACGACAAAAAGGGTTTTTTTTAAAGTCCGACACAAGGATCAAGTAACCCTCCCTATGGGGATACTTGATCCCGGTGAGTGGGTTGTATGATCCCGGAGGATCAATCATCCCACCCGTCAAAGTTTCAGCCATAGGCCTACCTAAATATGGAAATTAAATAAACTTAGGTCTACTATTAATAAGTTGTAATTAACGATTCGAAAGATGAGTAGGTACAAAATGAAAACAACATAAAAAAATTGAAAACACACAAAAAATAAATGGGAAAATTATTCGAGAAGTGGCACGGAATGTCACGTGTTTTTGAAAATTTCGTCGGCTCCAGCAAAAATGTCACCCCACCCATAAAATATATTGTCTTCCGTTGCTGGCCACTTCCAAAGCCTTCCACTTTTTTCCATTGCTTTTATTGTAGCCCCGTTTTCATGTATTTTTGTAATTTTTCCTGGGTATGACAAACCATTGTAAATTGCAACTACAAATTCCCCTACTTCTTTTCTGATGGGCTCAAAAGCTCTATGACCCTCGCCATCACTGCATAACTCTTCTTCCCCCCCCCCCTGACGATGATAGAAGTGGAGGACATTCATCAGAATCAGATGAGGTGTCATCGTCAATTTTTTTTAGTGAAAAGTTTTGTCTCACTGTTTTCTTGGTAGGCCTATTTTCTTTAATCTTCCTTTTCATTTCTATCTTCGCCAACTTTTTATTTGATTGTTCTTCGATGGCTGCTTTTTCCTGAGTATCAGTTAGGATGCGAGTACGTCCTCGCTTTCTCCCGCGCGACGACTGCGAACGTGGACCTGCCTTGGGGTAGGGCATGATGTCCTGTGGTGAAAAGTGCATCGGCACTGATCCTCCAAGTAAGGACGGGGAAGCGCGTTCACTCACACTGCTGCTTTGTACGGGCTCCTCAAGTGGAGAAGGGAGAGGGCAGTCCGACGCTATCACACTTCTCTGTGTTGGTTCTTCAAGTTGAGAAGGGGGAGGGCGGTCCGTAACTAAACTGGTCATGAACTCACTCTCCGTGAAAATGTCGGCATTTATGGGCCATATTCCAGCCGCCCTGAAGCCACTAATTATATTGTTAGGCACCATAGCCCTTGGGAAAGCTTCCCCTAACAGTTCCGAAACGTCGTAGATTGTGATTGTTCTCCCGGGGTGTCTCAGCATAAAATTTGATGCTGCCTGAGAATAAAAGGTTTTAAGGGGCCAAAAACAGTCCTGTCTAATGGCTGCAGCTTGTGGGATGTGTGTGGTGGAATTGTGAGAAGAACGATTCCGTTGTCTTTTGCGTAGTTAGGGCGTCGACAGAACAATGACTCTCGTGATTGTCCATGATGATGAGGTGTTTCCTATCAGCGTTGGGTTGAACATTACGAACAAAATGCTTGAGGAATTTTATAAAACTGTCGCCCGTCATCCATCCACTAGGATGAGTAGTTGTATCGCTGCTAGGAGGGGCATGATTGAGGAACCTATCCTGCCAGTTTTTTCGGGGGAATATCGTGTATGGCGGGATATGGCCCCCGGCAGCGTTGATACAGGCACAAACGGTAACCAGCTCACCTCGTTCGGCCGATGTCATTTTTCCTACTTGTTTGGAACCCTTAACTGCAATAATTTTGCTGGGTTTATGGACAGTTGTTACCCCTGTTTCGTCAATATTCCACACCCTTTCGGCAGTAAATTCGTGCTTATTAAAAACTGCAGTCAAATTTCCAAAAAATTCCGCCACGGTGTGTTTATTAAACGCTGTCGCTCGCGCCAAGCTGGTAGGCTCTGGAGTTCTTAAGGATAGAGTTTGCTGTCTCTCCAAAAATCCACGATACCAATCGCGACCCGCCTGTTGCGTGTGATCCCATGAAGAGGGGTATTTCATCTTATTTGCTTTGGCGAATTGGTAAGCTACCTTACGCAATTGTACAACGGTAAGTCCATAATACATTTTAGACATATGAACAAGATACGCTCCTAGCTCATCCTCGTGACGTTTGGACAAAATTTGTCTATTGGTAAAACCAGGTTGAACATAAGAGTCTCGACGGCATAGCCTTTTAAGTGTCATGACATTAATTTTAAATTCTCTTGCGACGGTTTTGTAAGCAGCTCCATCTTTAACTGCTTGGACCACATTTTTCAAGGCCTCCGGGTCGTAAGGTACTCTCTTCATGGCTCCTTGCTTCGATACGTACTTCCGCGGCATCTAAAAGAACGGAAGTTATGAGATTTACTTCTTGACCCAAAAAAAAAAGAATTATAGGTGGGATACTTGACTCCGGGATCAAGCATCCCCCTAGCAAAAGGGATCAACTATCCCGAAGCAGTAACTTTATTTAAAATGGAAAAAAAACAGCAACAAGATGAAAACATTTGACTCGGAAATAATTGAATTTACACAGCTAAATACACACAATATTTCATAAATACAAACAAAAAATTGTAAAGTACATGTACCTGAAGTTTTTCGAATTGTCGTACACTAAACAAAACAAGTAAGATCCGGTAAAAACATAAATTTCCAATTATTTTGGCAACGAGCTGTTGTTTCGGTTTAATGTTTACTATTTGTACTAGCCATCATGGCGGCGTCCCAATGCAGCCAACAGAACACCTTTAAACACTTTTTGGCGCTAGTTTTAAATGGGGGATCATGTATCCTCGGGGATAAAGTATACCACCTCTCCCCTACTTTACATTTTAATCAATCTCTCTTTATCCCATGTATAGCTAGAAAAGTATGCTGACAATTCGATCTTCTTACTCTTGAAACTAACAAAGTATTTAAATTTAAATACTCGACGATTTCAAACATCACTCTTAGTTGCAGCACTAGGTCGGAATCTACTCAGTACTATTTCTTCAAGACATCCCTGTAAATATACAGGTGTCCGAAAAAATAGTGTCAAGCGGAAGTCCAAAGATAGAGCACCCCTTGGGTACCCGAATCACCCCCATGTATGTTCTGCAATTTTTCATAGTTTTCGTGTTATGATTTTTTTTCTGAATTTTTGTGAATTTTCGACTTAAAAAACTTAATTTCATTTTTTTTAAGTAGAAGACTTTCTTTCTCTAACTGTATAATCTTGAATTGTACTTTTAAGCATAAAATAATCATCTTCGTAACTTTGACCAAAATGATGAAAATATTGGTGTAAAGCCATTTATGCTTGGTGAATAATGACTTAAATATTTAACTTTAAATAAAAAATCTAAACAGGTGCCTTCATGTTTTCTAAGTAGAGCTCAAGAATTCTCCAGACTCAGCTTCCATAATCATTAAGAAAAAGAAGTACCTAATGGGCTACTTTGGCTAAAATCAGCCGTCATAGACTGTGGTCGAAAATTTTTAAAATTAGCCATCTGATCACAAATTTATTTTGGCAATTTTATTATTCCTAAAGTTCATTAATTTCTTAACTAACCAAAAATGACTGCTGGAAAGCTAAGATTGAAACATTTGAAAATTAAAAAATGACTGCAGGAAGGCTAAGATTTAATAAACATTTTAAGGTTTAATAAGTGAAACAAAAAGAAATAGTTATTAATTTTTTAATTACAGGAAATTTTCAAAATGTCGACCTTCGTGCTCGATACAAATTGTACAACGTCTAAAAAAGTTTTCTTTTAATTTTAAAAATGCAATTCTGTTGTTTTTTTTATTGATTCTTCTGCCCGTCTCAATTTTATTCGTAATTCAGCTACGTTGCTGATGTCCTTGGCGTAAACCAATTCCTCGTTTTATTCCCAGACGAAAAAATCTATTGGATTCAAGTCGGGGGACCGTGGTGGCTACGCAATGGGCCCTCCCCGGCCGACCCACCTGTATGGAAATCTTTCAGACAAATGTTGTCTGACATTTCTTGCAAAGTGGCATGGAGCGCCATCATTTTGAAAAATCATATTCCTACGCGTTAACAGGTCTACATCTTCCAACAAGTTGTCGAGATCATGTTGCAGAAAATGCATGTAGGCCTCGCCGTTCGTCGGTCAGGTAGTTCGAACGAACCAATCAGTTGTCCTTTTATGATGCCTGACCATAAATTGACTAAATTGTTCTTGAAAATTGGGTGACTACCAACTAAAAAATAAAAAAATGGTCGAACATCTTTCCCGGAGTCCCACATTTCCCTCGGTCCCCCTGGGCTGGAGGAACCCGTCAAGAGAGGGTTTTTCCCGAAACAAAAAAAGGATTTTAACAGTGAAATAATTTTTCAAATCGGTCCAGTATGAATCATAAAATATAAATATATTTGGAATTAAAGGTTGATTACCTTACATAATAATAATCTTTTTATTTCAAATCATTCACATAATTCATAGGGGTTAGTAAATACATAATGTCTTAAATCTAATGTTAGTCGTATCCTATAATTTGGCTACAATTGCTGTGCCAGTCTTACATTTCCTAACACAACAATTGAGTATTGCAGAATCATGTCTTGCAGCGATTGTCCTCAGGATACTGTTGGAGCTGGTCCGAACCCTGCAGAGTAACGAGGCAGCCCGCATCCTTGTAACGGCATTACGCGTGTTTCGGCAAACATACCCGAAGCGCTGCAGAATCGTGGCAACCCCATCAGCATCCTGAACCCATTATTATATTGCACACGCAACACACTGACGGCTTTCTGCGTACATTTGGTCCATAAATTACACGTGTAAAAAACTTGGCAGTATGCTTTAAATAATGTTTACTTGCTCACCGTCATCAGTAACATAGTGGCCAAGATATTTGAATTTTTTCACAATTTTCATTTCACCATTCAGACAGACATTATAATGCAAACTATTTAATAAGCGAATCTTGCAAATTTATTAAAGCACATGCTTACATTACATGATCAAGTACGCGAAGTATGTTTACTTATATTTATCACGGAATGTTGCTAAGCATATGAAATTCTCTCAATCGCCTTATGACACTTTCAATATGAATTCGCAAATTAGCAATTGGGTATTTGAAAAAAAAATATTATTGATTTTTTTTATGTATTTTAAAACTTTATTATTAATAATATTGATATTTAATGCAAAAAACTTAAAATTTTTTTTGTATAATTAAAGACAATTAAAAATTGATGAAATTTAAATAAAAATCATGTGACTATAAACGCGCCATGATTGGTCACCATAGTTGTGACGTCATAATGTTATAGCTATTCAATAACAGTACAGCGTTAAAGGCTATTACACATGACTAGACAATAATATTGAAAATTTATTGCTAAAATACGAGTTGTTAGTTCCGATTAGCTTTGTGTGATAAAGGATTTATTAAGGCAAAGTCTGATAATATTCCTGATGTTGATATATTTATGATAACCTATTTAAAAAAAAATTACGTTCGGTTTAATTCTGCTGAAGTTCGAGGTGCTAAGGCATCAAGGTAAGTCTGTTAAAAAATAATTTGTTAAATGAAAATATTTAAGTATTTATTATATTATTTTGTTTTGGGACTATCACGGTGCACTGCTTAAAACTATTTATTTCGACATTTGTCACCTTGGGGAACATTTAAAAACATTTTGTCAGGAGTTGTTTTTGTAGTATTCGTACATAATGGTACAAAACAAGAACTGTTTCGACATTTTTAATATAAATTTAAATATTTAACAATGACAACAAAATTAAATAGATCAAAACACTGTATTTATTATTTTTCTATCAACTGCAATGAGTGAAAACTAACATTATGACGTCACACACGCGCTCGGGTTTGTTCGGGAGTTATCGGCGTGTCTTCGGTACTGGATTCAAAAATTAATTTTTATTTTGAAATAACTTTTGAATTATTGCGAAAAAAAAAATAAAATAAAAATAGTTTTGTTATATTATTTAAGATCTTTTCATTTATCACAAAAAATTTTTTTTCAAATACCCAATTATTTTAGTTTGTCGGATTTCAACTTAAAAAAAAAAAATTTTTTTGATAATTTTGCACCAGCATTTACACTTGGTGGCCTTAATAGTTTCATGCCCTTTTCATGAAAGTATCTGCTCAAGGTGCTTGAAGCCTCTGTCAGCTAAGATGCAAGTTTCCTGTTGTAATCCATCTAGAAAGTCATAATTTTGTACTATGGTGACATCACTTGCTCTACCTCCGAACCCTTGAGAAACATAATTAACAAATCCATTAGGAGCGCAGGATATTAGACACTTCACAGTATTTCCCTTTTTGTACTCAGATCAGGTCATCGCTTGATGAAGAAGAGCCTTTGATGGTTTTTGTATGTCAATTTCTAGGCCATCAATAATGCAGATGACATTATGATAGTTATGTCTAAAGGCAATGGGAAGATTCCTTTTTATTAACTTTTTGTCTAAGTTAAGTCAGGATATTAAATATTAACACAAAAACTAACGGAACACTTCACAACAGATAATCTGACAACAACAGATTGACAAGAATGACAAGTAATAGTAGTGTCAACATCACGGCAGGGTACACCTTACGGTGAACGGTCTGTAATATTTTAACTGATTTTTCGATGATAGTCCAATCCTCCGATGTTAACATCTCTAGAGTAGTGCCAAGTATTGCCATAGTGGAAATTACGGCCTCCTTTAATGTAAGAAATCTGCTCAACATATCGTACGTCGAGTTTCAACGTGTAACCCCTTCTTGCTTCAGTTTTAATTCTGAAAGACCCATCTGTATTTGAATTTCTCTTAATTTTACTAAAGCTGACGAACTTCTTTTAAAATTTTCTACTATAGACTTCACTTTAGTAACAGGATTTTTTATTTCTTTTAAGCCCGCTTGAACAGCCAAAGTCACAGAATGTGCGAATCATCCGATATGTCTCCAGCCGCCCATCCTAATAGCAGCCGAGATATTGGCGACATTGTCACTTACTACCGCAACGATTTTGTTTTGAATTTGCCATTCAGCAATTTTTGCTTGTAAAGATTTGACAATATTCTCTGCCGTGTGTTTTTCGGAGAAGGAAAAGCAATCCAAAAGATACGATACAATTTTATTATTGCTGTCGAAATAATGGGCTGTGAGTGAAATAAAACTCACGTTGTTTATTGATGTCCAGGAGTCTGTAGTTAGACAGACAGCCCAAGCTGATTCTATGTCTTGTTTTATTTTTTCTAAACATTTCTGATACAATTTTGGTAAAAGGCTGTTGGAAATAGTTTTTCTTGTAGGTAAACTGTAACCAGGAATAATTATAGCGAACAGTTCTTTCATTTCTAGCTATTCCATAAGTGAAAATGGATGATAATTTTTTACAATTAGTTTCATTATTTGCCTGTATGGAATGTGTCTTACAAATTACTAAAATAATTGCCCTAGCTGTTCAAAATGGTACGAAATATTACAGTAATTTTTAAAATCAAAAAGTCATTAGCTAGAAATAAACATACAGAACATCAGTAGTTTTTGGATACGTAAACTTTTTTAATGGGATAGGAATGAAAATCGGCTGAATCTTCACATTATTTATTCGAAACATAAAATTACAAATCCTGCTCAAAATGGGAGCCACGGTTTCTATAATACGCGCACGTCTCTTCCGTATTTCGGTCTTAGTAACACGGGATGTTTGTTTCTTTTATTTGTTGCGCTGCGCTTAAAATTTTTTGCCTGAGCTCTTCAACATTATTTATTGTGCTGTTAGCTCGGTAAACAAACTCTTTCATGTGGCCCCAAAGGTAAAATTCGTAAGGTGTCAAATCAGGACACCTTGCCGGCCAAGGTATTGGTCCTCCTCGACCAATCCAACGCTGGGGATAATTTCGGTCGAGCAAATCTCGCACTCCACGGCGGAAATGGGCTGGGCAGCCGTCATGCTGGAAAATCATCTATCTCCCTTCTCAATGCAAGTGGCACATCAAGCAGCAGTGATGTCAAATCATCACGAAGAAAATTTTCATACGTTTCGCCATTTAAATTTTGGGGTCAAAAGTATTCCTTGGGTTAGAACCATTTTGAGTCCAAAAGTGACTATTGTAGTAATTAGTTATTCTATCACGATCAAACTTGGACTCATCCTTCCATAAAATTTGAAGAGATAATTAGGGTTCTCAATATCGTTGTCTAATATGAAGCGGCAAAAGTGAATTCTCCTGTCTTATATAGGTGTTTTAATGTGATCAATATGCATAAAAATTATCTGATTCGGATACGATTTCCTTCTATACCAGTACAATTTTAGATAGAAGAGATAGCTTTTTAAGGATAAGACCGACCTTTGTGTATAGTTAGATATACACTGACGGACTCATAAACAGCATCAAAGTAATAGACGACTTTGAAATAAATATTTTAACCAAATATGCAAACTTTCTATACAGATTTAAATTGAAACCTCTAGATTGGTTCATGAACTTAAAACAGCGTAGGGTCATATCCTTAAGTTTAAGTACTGGAAAGGACCTTAAGACTTTTTTGAAGAAAAAACAGAAATTTAAGGAAAATTGGTTTAATTAAAAATTGGTTTTAACAATAGACACAAACTTTATGCAAGGGTTTATTTATGTTTTAATTACGGATTCTAATCGGTTCCGCATAGATTTTATCTATCTTAATCTATCTTGCGGAATATTGTCCCATTCTTCTGAAAGTGCTGTTCTTAGTGCTGCCACTGTCGTGTGCAAAGGGTTTCTCGCATATACAGCTATTTTTAAATTGTCCCAAACATGCTCAATGGGATTAAGATCCGGGCTGCGTGCTGGCCAATTCATTGTACGTATCCCAACCTCTTCGCAATATTGTCGAACTTGTGCAGCAACGTGCGGCCGGGCATTATCCTGCATTAAAGTAAAATTTTCGCCTATGAATCCTATGTAAGGCACCATGTGATCTTCTAAGATCTCTGTTATGCAGCGATGTGCAGTCAAACCCCCCTCTATTACCGTTTTGACGGACCATGTCTATGAACACAAGTTCTGTTCGCCCGTTCATCGATACGCCACCCCAGACCATACACGAACCGCCTCCAAAAGGAACACGCTCCTCAATGCAACTTTGAGCATATCGCTCCCCACGTTGACGATAGACTCTTCTGCGACCATCTGCACCATATAAACATGTCCTACACTCTTCCGTGAACAATACGGAGGCCCATTGCTCTTCTGTCCAATTCAGGTGATCACGCGCAAATCTTAAGCGAGCTTGTCTGTGAGCTACAGACAACTTTGGACCATTTGCTAGTCTAAAAGGGATGATATCCGCTTCCTTTAACCTTTTTCTTATTGTTCGTGCACTCACGTTTACTCCAAGCACTTCATTAAGCTCTGTTTTGATGTTAACTGACGTGAGAAAACGATTTCGCAGGGAAGTTGTAACAATAAATTGGTCATCACGACCGGTGGTTGCTCGAGTCCTGCCTGTACCACGTCTCCTTCTGTAAGAACCTGTCTCCACAAACCTTCTGTATATTCTAGAAACCGTAGACTGGTTTAAATTTCTACCAATCGTTCGTTGATCCAAGCCCTCTCACCGACGCCCTAACCTTCCGCTTGACGCAGGTCCTCTGGGGTCACGGTTGCTTCGGGAGGTACTTGTGTCGTATAGGACGGGAGATGACGTCGGGGTGCCACCATTGCGGCGCGGGCGACGAGGAGGACACGGTGGACCACACTGTCGCCGTGTGCTTTGCGTGGCGCGAGGAGCGCCGCGCCGTCGTCACCCAAATCGGCGCGGACCTGTCGCTCCCGGCCCTGGTTCTGTCCATGGTCGGGGGCGATCCTGGATGGACGGCCGTCGCCTCCTTTTGCGAGGCAATCATGTCCGCAAAGGAGGTGGCGGAGCGGGAGTCCACCACCACACTCTCCTCCCGCCAAAACAGGCCACGTCGTCGGCGCCGGAGGGCAAACAATGACCCCCGGCCGCCGTAGAAAGCGGCCGCGGGCGGCCCTTCGGGGGAGGATCCTCCGCCCGCACTGTTGCCACGAGGGAGGAGGCCGCGTGCTGTTCCGCGGCCCCTCTCAACTCCTACAATGCAGGAGAGTGCCGGGGGGACAGGGCCCTGGCCTCCTGACGCCAACACTTTAGAAGAGGCCCGCCTTGAGACAAAGGGCGGGCCGGCGCCGGCCCGGGCCACGAGATCGGCAGACCACATATCCGTAGGCCCGGGCGTAGGCGATAGGAGAACAGCGGGGATTTTTAGTGGGTAGTCGGATGACTGAACATCTTTCCCGGAGTCCCACATATCCCTCGGTTCCCCCAGGCCGGGGGAACCCGTCAGGAGAGGTTTTCCCCGAGACAAAAAAAAAGCCCGCACCAATGCTACAATTTGAGCCGCTTGTTCGGACGAAGTATCCATATTATGGTTCAAAAACTCTCGATGAGTTAAAAAACTAACCCAACAATTCTGCTGGTAACAATAATTCAATTGACAAAAGAATAAAAAATCAATGAGAATCAATTTCAAACTTTGCTATAAATAACACGCAAATCTGATACTACGAGTAAATTTTCTTTTCCCGGCTATATTCATTTGTTTTACTGCAGTTCTATTTTTAAATTTTCTTTTTTTGAGATTAAGAGCCAGTCCATATTTATATAATTTAATCTAAAAAGTTTGCATACTTATTAAAAAAATCATTTCAAAGTAATTCTGAACTTTGATGCAATTTATGACTCCGTCAGTTTAGTTTTAGTCTGTAAGTTCATTTTTGTATTGGTATATAATAAAGAGTTATTCTATTCTATTATATTCTAAAAAAAGTTTATTTTTTAAACTCGAAAAATACTTAAGATAAAAAGCTGTAAATTTGGGTGACTTTTTTATTTAGTAACAAAACGACAAAGCATGTTATATTTTACCTCTCAAAATAACTGTCATCCTGTCTGTCATACACTCAAGTGTATGGGAAAAATATAATGCAATGGGCTGTTTCCACTTTTTTCTCAACCCAGTGAGCATAAAAACCAGTGCCTTAGAGGCTATATCTCCTGTCCTACCATGGTTGCCATGGTTTTCGAATCCTTGTATTTCATCCAGCTTTTGATTGTAAAACAAATGTTTCCTAATAGACATTTCATCATATGATAAAATGCAAATATTTTCTTCTTTTTCTTGCTTTAGGCTCATTTTTTTTAATGAGCTAAATATATATTAATTTATGCCTGGTTTAAGTGGTACTCTATTAAGGAGTTGATTCAAACTCGTTTGACAAGGTAATGCAAACATTCTCCTCAGTAACCTAGGCCGGGGACTTTTCATAAATAACCAAAGCCTGAATCTTGTGTTTAAGAGTATTCTTCTTCCTTTTGGCTTCTTGGGGAAATTTTGTAACTGGCTTTGTAAAAAGGTTATAAAAGAATTGCTGATATTTAAATCACACAATTTTTTGAACATGTGTATCTTTGAAAACTCTCTTTAAATTTCCTCTCTTACCCTTAATTTTGTTTCGTAGCCGTATTATCTCACGCATCTTCCTTCTGCATATGTTGTACAACTTCAATTCCCTAGGTGTTATTTCACTTACTTTTGTGACACCTAGCGACGCTAAGATTTTAGTTTGTTTCTTGACCTTGTTAATGGATTCACTTAGTCTCGGGACTTCTGCTAAAGTTTGTTGTGTTGATGTCACTACACTGGTATACGGCCCCACCAGAATATTTTCAATTTGTGACAGTGGCATTTTTAACTTCGGCTGTGCAGCTGCAACACTGAACTGTTTTACATTCTGTAATTGTTCGGTTCGATACAATCGTATATAGAACCGAACACGGAAATCGACGAACAATCAGTGCACTTCCAACCGGCGCCACTCCCGGGTGCATTCATAAACATTAACATTTGTATAACATTATATTCAATTAAACATTATTACTAAGTATAAATAAACATTAAATCAAACATTTTTAAACATTTCATTACCCACTGCAGCCTCGGTAACGCTACAGTAATTAATCATTAGAATAAACTAAAAATATAATAACCCACGTAAATATTCTGTAATGTTACCTCAGTGAGACTCAGATTTAAAAGAGATGAATATTTAGCATAATCTGTAAGTATATTTTACCTGGATATTTTGACTATCATTTAGTAGTTCTTCCACTATCATTGATTCAAGAACAGCAAATTTACTCAGCTTTTGTCTCTTACTGTCATTAAACTGACTCAGTCAAGAAAGATATTAGCTCTGTAACAGCAATGTCCATCCACTTCATTGAAATTGAGGTATTTAGACTTTGAACCTTGGGTCCAATATTGTAGCTACCATCAACGAAGGGAGTTTTTTTTAATGATGAAAATCTGATGTTCATGGACTCGTATAGTGAATTTTTCATGTTGGTCATCATTTCGTTGTCACTTTCGCAGCGAACTTGCAACTTCCGGTTTAATAACGATATCAAAGGTATGACAATCGAAATGCATGGCACTATCAAATGATAACTCGAGGGTGGCTTCATAAAAAAATGTCAACACGGATGTGAGGTTCTTTAAAATGACCCATTCATTATATTGAAGAGAATCAACCTTACCATGTTCAACATAGTAGAAGTTTACTGCATTTTTTTGTTCCAAAAGTCTTTGCAGCATCAAATACGTCCTGTTCCATCTCACATCAATGTCTTGCACCAAGGCATGTTCTGGCAATCCGCATTGATTTTGACATTCCGTCAATTTCCTGGTTGCTGGCTCACTATAATGGAAATGGCCAACGATTTTTCTACATTTCTTTAAGAAGTCTTTTATTTCGTCTTCTGAAAATAGCGCTTGTTTTATGACAAGCTGGAGCGTATGTGCGACACATCCTATAGATTCATATTGATCACGCATCGCACGAGCCATGTTAGCGGCATTGTCAGGTAGGACTAGAAAAATCTTGCCTTGTAAACCCGATTCGTTTAGCATATCTGTAAATTTTTGTTCGATATATTGACTGGTATGGTCTTGTTCTAGCACACATGCACCTAAAATCACTTTAAGACGTTTAACATTTATGATGAAATGAGCTATGAAACTGAGAAGTGAACATGTTTTACATGCGTTGGTTTATGATTTCTCTTTTTTTTCACCACTATAGCTTTCTTGAATAATTCGTCAGCGTATGATTCTTTGAAAAATATAAGAAAAAAGAAAGAAAGAAAATAATTTTTATTTAGGACAGTTAAACTAAACTAATATAAAACTAAATGTTAATAAAATTAAACTTAAAACAAAACTTGTCCTAAAAGGGGCATCAGTCTCAGCATAATGCTGGTCAGTTGACCAGCGCTGATCTTCCGCTGAGAGAAGCATGGCATCGGGATCAGAGCTTTAAATTTTGATCATCTTCAGTCCAGCCAGTTTCACAGTATTATTGTCTTCATCTTTCATTATTGCAAAGTTCATTTGAGTGCATATACTTTTCCAATCAAAAAAAATCATCGAAGCACATTTCATTAACATGAAATGGCTCGCTTTTTTTCCGTGCCGCCTTTATAGCCCCGATGAATGCGTCAGTCATATACATTGACCCTGATTTCAGTTGCCTTTAACTTCTCTCTCTATTTGAGAGTGAGCTGAATCGCCCTCCTCCTGTCTCCCGAAAGCGTCTGATGGCATCTTGTACCGTAGTTGACTCTTCAGTTCAGTGTCCACCGTGCGCAGCAATGCACGCTCTACATCTCCTAATAAAGTATCTTCTAATCCGGCGTGCATAACCAGCGTGGTAGGGCCATGTGTGTTTTCTACGTGGTAGGGCCCCAAGCCCGTCTGGATGGCGACCACCTTTGGTCTTAAGTATGCCGCCATAATAACCTTGTGTTGTGTTCCGGCATTTGTGACCCAAGTTCCTGTACCCTTATGGGACAGCAGCGTGTTCGCGATGCCACTGGCGTTGCAAACACCCATAGGCGAGGGTAACTGCTAAATTCTAAGCAGGCCGTCAGCCTGTCTGCTGTCCTACAGCAATAAAAAAAAGAAAAAAAAAAAGCTTCTTCGATTTTGCGGGCTGCTTCTTGGATACGCGCTCGCAACTCTTCTACTGTATTAACTGATTCTACTGTATTAACTGATTTGTTGTACACGTTTTCTTTTATACAGCCCCAGTAAAAGAATACGCATACGCATAATAATCCTCCACACCAGCCTGCAGAAGGTCAAGCTTACCCAGGACCCTCTCGACCTCGGGAGCGTCATGTAACCCGAGCGGGACAACGGCCCTGCCATTCCTCCACGTGTTGGTGCCCGTGACAAGGAGAAGCTTCCCCTCCCCCAAGATGGTACCTGATGACTTGCCACTGGTCTCTTCATAGAGCCACATCGACGAGCTAGTTCTTATACCAGTGCGTGTGGAACTCAGTTCGTCCTCACGGTTGATGCGCCAACTAAGACCAGTTGTCGTTGGGTCCGTGCTCAGGATATCGTGGGCAATCTCAGGGATAGTGGTGGCTTTATTGTCGCCTGGGTCTGTGGTCAGCATATCCCAGAATCCCTGCATGTTGGGGTAGACGGAGGGGGCAACTATTTCATCCCCCACAGCGGCCGCGACCTTCCACTCTTCCAGGCACCTCCGCGCGAAAATAGAACGTTGCAACGTGTCCAAGGGCGCTGCAGTTCCTCTCCTCCCCGGCACTCCGTTGTTCACGTGTTGGTCGATAGTCCCAAACCCTAGGCCAGTGGCCAGCTCTGCCTCATTATCCCAAACTCCGAGTATCAAGACCGGGTAATCGTCTGCCGTAGCCCGGTCCGTTACTCCTTGGTCTAGGAAGCTGACGGCTTGTGAGTGGCCGTAACCGTTGAAGTCTTGATCTGCATCTGTGACTAGGGAGGTGATTCAGCCCATAGTCCGCCCGGCGAGCGGCGTCTGGTAACCCCCAGAGTACCCTGTCATTGCCGGGCCTCACGGCCACTTCCTCTTGGGGGATGAATCTATTCGTCAATAAGGCTATGAAGTTGTCAATCTCCGCCCAATCTATTCTCTTTCCTGACAACCTTTCTAGCGTCCATTGATCTGCGAGTGATGCAAGTGGTGCCTGGTAGCGCCCAATGGTGTCCAGGCAACCAATGATTAAGTCGTGGGCATCCATCGACACTACGGGCCCGATGGCGCCCCCTCGTCCGACGTCCGCAACGGGAATTCGCTGTCCTCCCAATGCTATTTCGCCTCGAAGGCCACTCACAACCAGTACGATGTTGCGAACTGGGCTTGCAATGGTGACCAAACCTTCGTTACGCGCGAAGCCGGCCAATGGTAGCCTCTCCAGATTTTCCGGTCCGTTTACAGCAAACCACTCTATTCTCGAGACCAGCGGATACTGCAACAAGCAAGCCACTTGAAGAGCCCACAGCGCCGTATTATCTGTGGCTGCTGCGTCAAGGACCACCACACCCACAGAGGGGTCCTGAAGAACCCAAGGCTGATTGGCGACTGGTATGGTCCCCTGCAGCCCCCCTATGATGCATTCATTCAAGAGTTGTGAGCTAATGCAAACCACGTTAAAGTGCCACCCATCAAGAACGTCCCTGGCTCCGATCTCAAAGGGCACGTCAGCACGTAAAGGGACGGCCCAGTTGACTCCGGTCGGGAAGAGGGACCCGTAACTCCTCAAATTGTCATATAACCGGGTTTTGAGGGCGAACATGCGCATGTCCGCTTTCTTCCCCTTGAGGGCGTCTGCTAATGCCATGTGCAAATTCACAGACGAACTTATAAAACTATGGGTTTGCCGGGGAAATGTGGGGTTGATACGGGCGTCCCTTGCCGCAGGGTCCCTTTCGGCGGCGATGAGTTCTAAAGTAGCGGACGAAGGTGAGAAGGTAGCTGTGTTGTACCTAGGATGGGTCCCCACCCCGAACCAAAATTGCCGCTGTTCGAAGATCCCCTCAGGCACGTGAAACCCGGCGCGATGACCCCCGATGTCTGAATTGCCCACTGAGGTGGCAGGAGTCAGAGCTCTTGCTACTTGTCTTATAACTTCTTTCTCCTCGTTGAATGCTGGTAGAGGGTTTACCTTACCCAATCCTTTGAGCTTTCCGAATAATGCGCTCAACTTAGACCTAGTTTTTACTCCTGGTTGATGGGCCGGGGCTGCAGGCTGTTTGTCTGCGGTGCTAGCGGCGGAGGTGAAATCCGTCGTCGACAATGAAATGGCCTCACTGGCGCCACTGGATGACTCTTGCCTCGGCGAGGTCCCTCCCGCCCTGGCTCCGGCCGGGGACGAATCCTCTTCCTGTTCCGCGGGAACCTCATCCTGCACCTCCGCAGCAGCGAACAGAAAACAATGCTGGGTAGGGGGGGTAGAAACGACAGTTTGGTCCCCAGTGTGCGAGCGCTGCTGGACGTACGCGGGCAACTCGTACTCACATTCTTTCGCCGCCATACTGGCATCCCTATCTGGTAACCTCTGGTACCGGTCGCCTTTCTCAACATGGTCGCGTAGCCGGAACGCCTGTGTAGCACGGGATTCCCCGTTTGCGCTGTAGAAAAAGATGTTGCCATTTAGGGAGTGCATTTCTTTATTATGCACTCTGGCCGCCATCTCCACTGCTCCATCCATATTTCCGTGAGAAGGGAGGAGCGCCCTCCGGATTCTTTCCCAGTTGGGAAGTTCCATCTCTGCCGTCTCTACGGGGTCAGCGGGGGGGAGGCTGTCCAGGGATAAGTGCTCCGCGAGGCAGATCACACACACCCTACAGTCCACGGCGCGGCAAGCCAAAGGCCTATTAAATAGAAGGGCCGCCACCGCCGACTGCATTCTGGGTTCCCCCAGACGTATGTTCTCCTCCTCATCGAGTGCTTCTCCCACTGCTCTCCCTTGTAATCGAGCGAATTCCATTTTTACTTCCTCTTTATCCGGGATCGCCTGCCTACCTCCCTCATCAGTTGTTAGCAGGAGGGTGGTGTCCTTAGTAGCCCAGAGTTTAACTACGGCGCAGAGTGAGCGCGCCATTTGCGCGTCCCCGAGTTGAGTAGCGAAAGCTTGTTCACTCATACGTGGCACGAGGGCTCGGGCGACGGCAGTCCCGAATACGGGGTTCGTACTAGCGCTCGCGAAGAATCCCCGTATAGATCGGGCGGCCTCTTTCCTCCCCAACATTCTGTTCGCTGTGGTGGAGGCAGATTGTAGAAGAGACCCCCTCGATGTTGTTCTCCGGACAGTCACGGGCCCGTACGGTGCCCCTGAAGCGCTACCCGGCCCCCGGCTTCCACTCGCCTTTTCAGCTGCACGTTTCCTCTCTAGTGCATCATGGTCCAGGACCTTATTGGTTTCTCGTGTATCGGGGCGGGAGGGCGCGCCCAATAATTCTTCAGCGGAAGCGGGGTCAAAGTCGTTTCTGGACAGCTCATTTAGATGGTGCCCCCCTACCAACGCAGATAGGGTTCCAAGAGCTAGTCCCCTGCTATCTTCCGGCAATGTTAGGGGGCAGCTCGAATAGGTAGGGATCTCCTTTTTTAGGGATCTCCTTTAGCAATGTGGTGCAAAAGGTAGCCACATCCCCGTTAAAGTGGATGGATGCTGGTACGTCAGGCCTGAGGCCACCCGAAGGCCTACCCCCTACGGAAGCGCCAGCTAAGGTTGTAAGGGGGTGCACATCCCCCGGCCCCTCTGGGACCCCGGGAATCGGGGCGGTAGGCCGATCGGGGTACTCATTATTTCAATAATTTCGTACTGAAACAGTGTAATGCGCCGGACACCCATCATTCTGTAACCATATAAAGGGTGTCCGGTGGCAGAATTAGGATTTCAAATTTAAATAATAAAAAAACTTCAATTTGTTTTATTTTATTTCTATGACTATAACAAAGAAGGAAAGTGCGGGTTTTATGTCTTAAAAATTATTTCGTCTAAATGTTGACCGTCACGTCGGACACACTCTTGGAATCTAACTTCAGTATTCCGCGCCACTCGCTGGAGAAGGGATGTCGGGATGCCATTAACCTCGCGAACGATATTATTTTTTAATGCCGAGATGGTCGCTGGCTCGGTTTCATAAACTTTACTTTTGAGGTACCCCCACAGAAAAAAGTCCATGGGGGTGAGATCCGGCGACCTGGGTGGCCAGGGGATGTCAGCGAAACGGCTTATCAATTTGTTAGGAAAAAATTCACGAAGAAGCGCCATGGTCTCTCTAGCAGTGTGAGCCGTGGCGCCATCTTGCTGAAACCATGTGTGTGAACTGTAGGCAGGATGTTTTCTCAATATTGGCAGAAAAAAATCGTTAAGCATGCGCCGATAAGAAACGCCGTTCACAGTAATGACTTGTTCCCGTAGATTTTCAAAAAAATAGGGCTCGATTATTCCTCTGCTTGACAATGCACACCAAACCGTCACTTTGGGACTGTGAAGTGGCTGTTGATGTTTTAATCGTGGGTTCTGTCCTTTGGGTGACCAATAACGGCAATTCTGTTTATTTACACTTCCATTTAAATGAAAATGGGCTTCATCACTCCAAAAGATTGTGTTGACTGTTCGAAATCGCTGCAACATTGTCTCGCAGAAACTTTTGCGCAAATTGTAATCATTAGGCTTAAGCGCTTGCACAATTTGGATTTTAAAGGGGTGAAATTTAAGGTCTTTTTTCAATATTTCGTGCACAATCGTTTTTGGGAGCCCTAGAGCAGCCGCCCTTTTGCGCACGGATTGACGCGGGTTATCGCGTAAACTGTTTGCGACAAGTTCGATGTTGTCATCAGTCCTCGAAGTACGGCTGGGTCCTGGCCGCGGATTATTTGCTGCTGAACTTGTTGTCCTGAACCTCCGCACCCACAATCGAATCAAATCTTCGCTTGGCGCATCACGTAAACGTCGGATATTGTACCGCGAACAAAATCTTCGACGAGCAACAGCACAGGAATCGTTTGCTTTAAAATACGCTTCGATTGCGAACGCACGTTGTTCACCCGTCCACTGCGAAATCGTGACTAAAGAACCCGCACGAATGAGGAATCGAACGTGACCCCGCCCGCCCGCCCGCCCCTCCGCTCAACGGTACAGTTTGAAATTTAAATCCTAATTCTGCCACCGGACACCCTTTATTTAGGGTTACTTTTTGATTTTTCATATTATTAATATTCACAATTAAAAAGTCTTATATTGTACGCCAAGAAAAACAGTTTGTCTGCGTTTTCGCCACGTAAATTATTGCGACGATCCGAGTATATTTGGCCAGCAGCACTGAACAGCTGCTCACTCGGGACACTGGTAGGTGGAGCTGAAAGGTATTTTAAAACTGCACTTCTCAATGATATGGACTGCTGTTCCAATAACTGTACCTAGTCAGGTCATAAATTCTGTCACATGTTTAATGTAAAATAATTGTAACAAGTTTATTAATTATGTAACCATTCATATACCAAAATGAACTTAACAAAACATAGATTCTTATGACATTAAAGTTTATTCAAAATGACCTCCGTGATTTTGAATACAAGCCTTCAATCTGCGCGGCCAGTTGTCTATCGCAGCACGAACGAGGTCCATGTCAATATCGGCGGCTGCCTTAATCAAGGATGTCTTGAGTGACTCCAAATTGGGATGAGGCTTTGAGCACGCCTTTTCCTCCAAGTGTTGCCATATCTTGTAATCTAACGGATTCAAATCTGGACTGGAGGAGGGCCAGTCTTCGTGCCGGATGAAGTCGATTTCACGCGCCGCCAGCCAGTCTTGTGTGCTCTTCGCTCTATGAGCTGGCGCCGAATCTTGTTGGAATACCCAGTGCCTGTTATTGAACATGGTATGAGAAACAGGTTCCACAAGGTTCGTCAGGACTGTATTTTGATACACAACAGCATTCGTTTTTACACCTTTCTCACAAAAATGTACCTCTGTTAAGCCCCAATAAGAAACTCCCAACCATACCATGAGCGAGGATGGAAAATGACCTCGTTGGACACGCGGAATACGGTTGCTCGCTTCTTCACTACTGTGTGCGTACACCTTATCATTTTGTTTGTTGTAGCTCTCTTCTACGGTAAACATTTTTTCATCCGAAAAAAGAATTTCCCGATATTTTTTTCCCGCGTACCGCTTCAACAAAGCGCGGCATCTCTTCAGTCTCAGGTCCATTAGACGAGCATTCAAACGATGTCCTGTTTTTCTTCGATATGCCCGAAGCCCTAAGTCTTCATTTAACACCCTTTTCACCGTGGTTCTGCTTAACCCCATCTGAAGGGCCAACAGTTTCTGCTTACGTTTGGGATTTCTTTGAATTCGTGCCTTCACAGCTTTTATCACTGCTGGAGTCCTAACAGACCGAGGGCGACCACTTCTTGACCTGTCATCTACATTAGAGTCTTCATTGTATCGTTTGATGGTACGATAAACGAATCTTTTGGTTATATTCAAATTTTTCAGTATGTTAAAAATTTGAATTGGCGCGTAGCATCTTTATATTAACTTAATATAGGGTACACATTGTCTTTCCACGAAGAAATTAGCAGTTTGACAAAATCAGATACATATTGTGCATCAAATTTAACTTCTATTATATTAACATTTTTATTTTTACTATAGTTGTAATCAGCTACACAGTAATAGCCATTTTTATAGCCTGTCAAAACCATTTGTAGCTGCATCTGCACATAGTATTTTTTCGTGGGTTTCCCATTAATAACATAATTTTTATATGTCTTTACACTTGTTGGGCACTTAATTTCAGTTATATTGTCATCACAGATCCCATCAGGTGACGCTGCTATAATGGGATAGTTTTTACAAAGCATTAGCCCACATTTTTTTATTTTTTTTCCCAGTATGCTGCTCACTGTTTGCCTCACTTCATTCTCCTATATTCTACCGCGCTTCATGGCCCATGTATCTGGAATTTTCCCTCCCATTATCAATGAAATCAAGGTGCCATCAGTGGTTTTGCACCTACTGAATTCAAAAGCTCATGAAGCTGTCACTCTGCCATACCTCAATTTATACCAAAGCGAGCTTTCATGTTGTTCTCTAGTTACTTCCTCAACTTTTATAATATCTTCATTAGTTAACATAACTTTTTCAAAGAAGGTGTCACAGGATTTTTCTTTGTATTTCTGTACCAGTTTATGCATTGATAATCTTTCTAATGTATCTGGAAAATATTCTGCTTGATACTTAAGTACCTCACAGTCTCTAAGTTTACGTTTCTTCCCTTCTTCTATAAATTTTGTAAACACCACTATTTGACGACAATCTTGGTTTGCCATTAGATAATTGTTTGGAAGTTATATATTTTAATGTGGTACCAATCCCTGACAGCTTTGATTTTCTCCAGTAGCACTCCACAGATGTACAGGAAGGTTCCTCACTTCGGCGATGGACCCACATGAGAAAAGCTACAGCATGTTTGCAGCCCCCTTGTGAAGCAACACAGCCATGACATTGCACAGATTTCACTACTTCATCCTCATCGTCGACTATAAGTGTTACTACGTACAATTTTGCGTGGACCTTATGCTCAGGGCAAAGTTTTGCCTTGATGGTGTATAGATTAGCTTCGCGTTTCAGCTGCACATAACTTACAGCGTCATCGCCATAAGATGGCCTCGAGGATCTAAAATAAAGAAATTTATATGTAAGCAATATCATATAATATGGTATAGTTGTTTAAAACTATTTTTTATAACATTTTTATATCATAACCTAAAACTAACACCCATACGGCACATATACCACGTAGGTAGACATTTTAAACGCTAAAATAGTGGTTAAGTTATGAAGATTTAATGTACTTACATAGAAGTTTTGATTCTTCTAAATTCTGCTGAACAGAAGTCTTTGTTTGAAGCTAGGAACTCTCCCACCATCAATGAATCAACTCTAGGCAAATTAACGGAATTTGCCTTGTTAAATCCTTGTTCCATGGCTGATGTCTGGTGTGGAAATGGTAAACTACAACTATAAAATATATTTTAGCGACAGGTAAAGCGAAAACAATAGTTTTTTTTTTTTGTTAAAATTGCAGTGATCGCGCATAAGCTCAAACGAATTAAGATGACGTTAACTATGACCACGTAATTCGCTCTGATTGGTGTTTAAGCTATTATGGCTGATTGTTGAATTTTGTAGATTTATTTTAACCCTTACAGGACCATAAGATGTACAAGACTAAAGTGGATTCATTTTAATAGGTAACATTTGACGTCTGTCAGTTTTATCTTCATAGTGAGGTGACCTGCTTAAAAACATCGATTAAAAACAACAATGTTAGTTAGCCCCAGCAGGGTCCCCAAAGACCCGTTGATCTTAAAATGAACACGGATTAGACGAAAATCATGACGAACCACCATGTCGCATCGACTCCAATGCAAATTAGATTTTCTCAGTTGTTCACGATTCCATATACCTAAGATATACTATCCAGCAAGGCAGGCCCAACTTAGATAAAGAGTTCAATTGTCGAATCCAACTCGAAAGATTGGCGTTCCGAAAGCTGCGCTATTTCTGAAAATGAAAATTTTTGGCCAGTGTTGGCCAAGAGCCGGAGTGCGATTGTGATTAAACATCACAAAAGCATTGTGAATGGACACATTTAAAAGTCGGCGGAACAGTTTCTTATACCAAATGGTATTACGTGCTCTCTCTATGGGATAGGCAGACAGCATTTGGTCTTTGTGGTCGATGCCGCCCATAGAGAGGTTATAATCGAGGATAACATGTGGTTTATAGCGATAATAACCATACTTTTCAATTCCGCCGACTTTTACTGGATGGTAAGTTGAAATCGCAGACAATACTTTTGTCCATCCACACAATCACAGACAAGTCCTTGGTCGTGCTGAATGCCACCTCCCCAGTCTTCATGTTTTTCTTCGTTTTCCGTTTTAGAGCCTCGGGGAAAAGAAAAGAAATTTTAGGATTCGGTCCATCACTATCATCTTATGGAGGCGACACATTAAATGCAAATAATAATCTAACTTACCAATACTGTAATTGCGAACTTAACTCCGAAAGTAAAAAATTTTTTTTTTTTAAATATGATACTAACAAGATGTAAACCCCAAGAGTTCTATTTCTGCCGGCACGATGTTTTCAGGCAGTACGGACGATCCCCGACGAGGGCGAAAATCGGATCCTGCGTTTCTTGTCAATTAAAAATGGTAGAAACTGTTTTTGTTTATATTTTTTAAGAATCGGTCACATTCATCTGTTGCAGAAACAGAATAACCTACTTCGCTTGAGGTGGGGACCCTGCAAAACGGACGGCCGTTGGGAGGAGAGGGCGCTTCTCGCACTCCTCGGCGATATCTGGAATATAACAACGAGGATATATACTTGAGAGAATTAATGCAACATAATATCCCTAACTTTAAACATGACTGAGTTTAACTCGGTTGCGAATCGTAAGTTTTGACGCAAGTGTGATTTTAACAGATGAACGAAGTACGTAAATATTAATAATAAGGTATGCACATACCATTCGAACGTTGTTTCTGTAGTTCCCAAGGCTGAGGTATACGTGGGGGAGGGACAGTCGGTACCCCGGGCATGGACTCCACACCCGCGAGTCTTCACTGCCCCTTCCCTTGCCTTTTCCCCTTCCCTTTCCTTTTCCTCTTCTGTAAATAAATAAAAGAAATGCTGACTGGATACCATAAACATGTTCGACACTAACAAGCTAACGAGAGTACGAGCAGTTAAAACATTGAATTTATTTCTGAGTTTACGTACTCTGGAGCATCTGGCATTACGAAATTGCCCGCGTGCTTGAGATCCCGCATCCTCGCTAGTTGCTTGCGCTGCTCCTCTGTCAGCTTGCGGATACACTTCGCCTCATTTTGCCTGGCTACCTTAACGGCCTTCAACTGGTCTACCAGCGAAGGCCTGAAACACGAAATTGAATGAATGAATGAATGCTTTTTGAACAATTTGATACAACAAAGGTTATTTATGTAGATTTTACCGTTGTGGCCCTTTAGAAGAGCATGGAATAGGCTCCATTGCCTCCTCCGCCGTGTTGCCATTTCCAAGACTAAACATAAAAATATTTTAATGAATGTCGGAAGGTATTTACAAGTAAAATATTGTTTGGTATTTTAGTGCTTACTGTGAAAAAGACAATGAACGGGCACAGCGTGGCCTACCACCACCTCGACGCCCAGCTCCACGTCCTCCCTTCGCCCCCGCTCCGTCGTCACCCAGGCTAGCCATTTCTGCGTCACATGCAACAAGTAGCGAAAAAACAAATATAATTTATAAACATATAAAACCAGCAGCAAGCATTTCATATTCACAACACAAATACTTTACTGGAATATAATAATAATAAGATTTATTTCGGATAAGTGCAAAGAAAAAAACCGCATAGAAATAAATTAAAAAATAAAAAAAGAACCGAAATAAATTAAAAAACCATTCAGAAGCAAGTTTTTATAGGCTAAAGTAACATTTAATTATTTATAACATTCCGGAACTTGCGATCTCTCGGTGTGCACCAAGCCCTAATTGCACCATAACCTCTTGACATTTGGATTTAAAAATTTGAAATGAATTTATTTGCTTAAATTTTAATCATCCCGGCTGGTAATTACTTGATCATAACGTAAATGATCATTTTGATCGTATTTAGAATGTTAAAACAGCCAAAAAATATCGAAATTGAACGTAAAACTATTACGTTAGCCGGCAAAGCACGTGCCGCCGACTTTATCGGGTTCAGAAAAGGACAAATTTTGTGTTTCACGCTGAAAACTTTATTTCCACGTGTTAGTAGTTACTTATCTTGATATATAACAAAAAACCAAGTAAAAATACTCACCGTAATTAATTAAATTCTCTAATATGACGCTACAATACAAGCACTCGACTGCGCGTTCTCGGTTTGACAGAATGACCACTTCAATTTTGTTTCTTTTTACTTTTTTCTATGAATGAAAGGATGGCTTGTGGCTTCATTTTGCCAGAAATTTTCCGGAGAAAAAGGATAGATATATACAAAAGACACTAATGAACAAGCAGGATAGACAAAAGTCATAAAACTAGATACGCCAATCCGGAGAGCGCTGGTCGACCGGGACAATTTAGCGGTACAAATTCTGTCGACCTGCGGTCGACAGGGGCAGTTGAGTAGGCTTCGCATTCAACCATGTTTCGTCAATAAACACGACACTGTCCCAATCTGTAATTTTATTTACTTGTAAGAATGTTACTCTCTTCAAAATAATATCGTAGCGTTCTAAATCTATCTATCGTATCTAAAGCCAAACGATTTCAAAACCTTTGATAGAGACGATTTACCGCCAAAAAATAAACCTACGTCTTTTAACGAACTCATTAGCTTTTCCCGTGTAGGATATTCTTTTCTCGAGTAATATCTATAAACGTGGTTGCGAATTGCGGCAGCATCAAAATTATCAATGCCAGAAATTTTCTTGTCCTTTCTTTTTTTTGGTGTACGTAAAGTATTAGCTTCTGTGCCTGATTGTCCGTATTTCTCTTTCAGAATTTGAGTTACTGTCCTCTTCCCGATTCCCAATGCTTCGGCAACGGGTTCTCTCAGTTGTGTCAATGGTAAAAGAGGCCCATCGTTAAATGATTCACGTTCAAAATAATTGGACAATTTCACCACTAGTTCGCGAGATTGATTGTTTAGCGTTTTCCCCCGTTTCGATATGGTAAGCTGTTAACTGTAATGTTGTTCTTGTTTACTAGTCGTTAAGCAACCGGAGTCCAATTTATAGCCAGGTAAACATAGTCAGTAAGATCAGTCCAATACAAAAGCCGGGTCAGAAGAACATAACAGAGAGCACACCAAAAACGCACAGTCACTTCGCACAACGACAAGAGACTGCGTCATATAATGGCGATATGACATGGCGTCATCGACAGGCACTGGTGTTGCCAGCAACATCCCACCTAAATTGTACCTAACATCAATGATTTTTTTATTTACTTATTTTTTGTAATTTTATAGTTAAAAGAATAATAAATATAATTATGTTTTATTATAATCACAACGTGGTTACTAATTTATGGTGATATTTCTACACAAGTAATCATTGCATTCGATTTTACTTAGATTTCTAGAGTAACATCGCTAGTGTTTAAAAAGAAAAAGGGTTAACTGACGCAACAACGCAACGACGTTCAGTTCTTTAGATCAGAAATTGTTTATTATGTTTAGAATGGTTTATTAGTGAAAGCAAATCGTAAAATTACTCGTATCGATCATTATTACAATAAATATGTAATGGTAATTGAAAAAAGTTAAGCAATTGTGCAGTTCTAACAAAACGAAAAAATATATTATTTAATGCCCGCCGTTACAAGGTTACGTTGTTGAATTTTGATGAATTGTCAAATGTTACCTTTTAAAATGACTCCACTATAAATATGCCAATACAACACAATATTTTAGCTATTGTGGGTGTAAAGTATGAGAATATCACCAGAAAAACATAGCAGGGTGTATAGGTTTCCTATAATTTCATGGGAAATATTTTTCCCTATGGACCATAAAAGTAAATAAACGAAGAGTTAGGTTTATTATATCGGTATTTTATTTATTGCTTTGTAATACAAAAAACATAATAAAAATTATCAGAAAAGTAATATAAATAGTTAGTTATTATATTCTACGAAACAATTTCGTTTACTTGTGAAGCACAAGTGGACATTGCACATAACACATTTATTGTGTCCTATTTTCTATACGCCGTTCTGCACAATTTACGCATCGCTTCAGTTTTTCTGCTTTTTCCATGTCGTCCGCTGGTAAATTGCGTTTATTTCCAATGCAGAGCTTTTCAGAGGAGACTAAAGTGGATTTTGATCGCTGTCTACATGTAAAATTACTCATTAGACCTCGTTCTACATGTTGGCGATACTCGAGACTGCTCAAAAGCGGACCATCTACTCGGTGTTTTTCGTGCAACTTTACGTACATTAAATACGAGTTATTCATAGCGATATCTAAGATGTCAAAAAAGAGGCGCAGGTAATATTTGATTTTGGCCTTGCGATCAACCTCATAACATGATTTGCGCTGGTCCATAAGGTCCACACCGCCCATATATTTATTATAGTGCATCGCTACTTCCGGATATGTAACATTTATTTTTTGAGCAGTTCCTGCCTTCCTCCTCTTTACTGTGCTAGTTGGCACCAGAGATATGAAATTGGTTAACATATGGACTGCTTTAGTATCCATCGCATAAAATAAAATCCATAAAATAACATTTAAAAGTTTTATTCAAAGTTTTATAGAATAATTATAATCGGTCATACTATCTATGATCACTGTCAGATTCTGTTTCACTATCACTAGCCGTGGATATAATAAATCGATCCATTTCTTCATCCATAAGACCATCATTTTTTAAATATTCTTCCTCCAAATGCTGTACATGTTTACATTGAGCTGCCCAATCTTCCGCTGTAATAGTCTCAAAAGCCTCTTCTGTTAGGCGTACAATTTCATATTTGTTGGTCAAACTTCACGTTTACATCAAACATTAGCTTAACCGATCAAACCAAAGATCAAACAAACTAGCCTACTTGCTCGAACACGGTTTTCTTGCTTACAATGAGTAATACAGATGACGCATTTTTGGCGTTGAGTCTAGCACTGTGTATTAAGACGCTGGAGTAAAGAATGGTTGAAATTAAGAGATAAATATACCCACGAAAATTTGCTACGGGAAATATTGCGCACAGAACCTGAAGACCGCCAACTTCCTTCGCATGGACTATAAAACTTTTGAAGAATTAGTAGCTATACTCCGTCCTCGCATTGAGAAAATGGACACAGTTATGCGCAAATCTATACCAGCTTCTCAAAGGTTATCAATAACTTTGAGGTACTACTACTAGGTAGGCTAGTGGTACTAGAATTTCTGCTACCTTGTAGAAAATCTAGTTCTTTGTAGTACCATAATGACGATACATATAGATCATCAATATCACAACCAGAAAGCATAGACTTTTTCACTTTGTTGTTTTCGCGCTTGAAACTTGTACGTAGAATATTAATTTTTTTCTTCACTTCTTCCCCCGTAATGTTCCGGCGACACATCTTCAGTAAATTTGTCATTTTTTTATTGCTATGCTTCTCTTGTTCTTGTCCATATAATCTTTCGATTTTATTTTCAATAACATCGGTATGTCACGATAAATATATATAAAATGTAACGTAAATTCTTTGTCAGTAAGTATATTGCCACCTAGCATATTATTATCATCACTGGGCGTAGCGTCCTCCATGTTACCTATTCGAATTACCTAAACGAAAAAAAAGTCACCTATACGAATACTATATTCTAATTGAAGATAATATTCAACTAATCTTGTGTACATTAAAAACATTTGAGGTGTTTTACCATGCCTTTCATTTAAAGTTTTATTTTTATATTCTTCATATTTGTTAAATAATTTTTCTTAATTCTCATTGGTTACTTGTGGGACATCATTCTGTTGTTCATTAAATATTTCTAAGTGTTCTTTAATATTTTTCAGGTTCTGATCATGTTGTTGTAAAAACCTTTCCAAATGCAAAATCTGCAAAGTAAGAGAGAGTAGAAGATGAATCTTACTGCATCGATTAAAGTGTTTCCCACTTAAAAAGGAACATTATTTGGAAAGGTCCAAAATTAGTGAAAAGTTTTTGGAATTCATCCTCCGCACTCTGTATCTGTAAAGCAATCTTGGCTATGGCTAAATCGTAAGTAACAGCTGAAGAAATTTTTCTGGCATTCCGAAGCGATTTGCAAACTTCTTCGCATCGTCTCTTTTACAACTGCTGGATCTATAGGCGAATCATTAATTTGCGTTAAATACTCAACTTTTTAATTCTACTGTCATCTTTTAAAATTTTGGCATTATATCCTCCGTAGGATATAATTTTTTTTACATTGGCGTGTTTGAAATTTGTAAGTTATGGTAAAGTACCTATGTAAAATATCTACGTTGAAAATTATTAAATTTTGTAGTTCTTCAGGTGACGCTACACTACTATGACAAAATTCTGGACGACGTGGCTTCGCGTACGGTAAATTTTCAAATGACTTCCTCAAACGAACATTTTCTACGGCCAGCCAAATCACGAACATTAATAATGAATTCCGTTGAGTTTCTGTAGATGCATCGTTTCTTTTGATGATGTTCAATTCTTTTTCTGTAGGGATATTTTGACAAACGATACCCACTGTATCATGCAAGGTATTTTCCAGAGCTTGTCTCTACAAATCTGTCGTAATTATCCCACGCTACTCCAGATGATAATATAGAAGTTGGTTGAATGCCGGAAGGACATAATTGATTATTAGAACTGAAGTGCGACAGTTATTTACAAATTATTTTAATAATGAAGGCGTGGTTTCATTTCAAGAGCAAATATTGTCGTTTGTACCCTAATAAAGAATAATCATTATCTAAAACTATGTTTGTGTTATTATCAAAATGTACTTACGTTTCCACTACTGCCAGCACCATCATCCAAGTCACTCTGACCAGTTCCTTGGGAAAGATCTATTTCATACAGAAATGTAAGGTATTCGTAGTCCCAAAGCCTTGGACAGTAAATATCTTGAGCTTCCGAGCCAGTTTTTATGGAATCTGTAAGATAAAACAAAAAATCGAATAACATGGGTACCGGAATTTTAATTTTTTTGTAGACACTGCATGAAGAGTAGGACTATACTTCTGCACTGAACAATTTTCCCGTTGGTGCCATATTGTGACGTCATGCACGGTTTTCTAACACTTGCACGCTCTTAAATAAACAATAATCATATGAAAAGAACATTAATAAGATAATAACGATATATTATCATTTTTTTTCATCTCAGCTAATGTTGCATTTTTGCAAACCTTTTTATAGATTTTTAAAAGTCTTTCATAGGACTTATTTCTCAAATCTCTGTTCGAGTAATCTGCTGCTGAAGTGTCCCATAAGCACCTACATTCTTTGTAACACTATGAATAATAAAAATACTCGTGGTCTGACACCGAATCGCTTTCCTCGTCCGACATTTCAAAGCGCGTAAGTAGGTACGCGTCTAGACTGGGACGCTGATCGCGTGTGACTGACGTTTTATCGGACGCAGTGATGCCACCTCAGACTTTTAAGGTATTAGGTCAAGAGAAAAATGTTGCCAGATTTCGAAAAATTTGCTAACAAGAAAATCACCAAATTCCGCTATATTTTTAAAGAAACCCTAAATCGATCGAAAATCGATTAAAAACTATAACTTTACAAAATGTTTAGGGCCAGTTTCACCAGTTCTGTAATAAGTTATTTATTGGTTAAATGACAGTTCTGAATGAACAATTTGTTAGTTAAAGACTACGGGAACTCATCTGGATACTTTAAAACTGGCTTTTTATATTCTATAGGTGTTAAAATAAAACCAAATTAATATGTTTATTTTTTAATCACAAGAGTAAAAAATTAAAAATCTAGTTAAAAAATGTGTAATTTAAAATTCTAGATTATCAAGTGATAAATCTTCTACAACTTCATCATCATTCATACTCGTAGATGCCGACGCTTAAGATGTTGATGACTGTGGTCGTGTGGTTTTGTATAAGTATTTCTTGTTTTGGCCAATAGCTGCTATGACATCGCTTGGTAATTCATAGTTGAAACACTTTGGCATCAAACTCTTGAAGCCTATTTTTTTATAAAAATAATGGCATTTAAAAGTGTCATTCTGTTCCGCAGTTTATTTTTTACAATGTTCATTACACTGAATATTCTTTCGATACCCGCATTAGAATGGGGCAAAGTTAATGCAGATATAGCAAAATCAACAAGTTCTCTGAATACATTTAGTCCAGCTGCGTTTCTGTAGTCATCTACTTCTACCGAAAATTTTATAACATCAATTGTATTTTTCCACTAGAATAAACAGCTGTTGTGCCACTAGTTCAATATTTTGTCAATGTTACTAGCATTAAAGCCAAGTTCTTCAGCTAGTTCCGGAATAGAATTGTCCTTACCTTGGCATAAAATCGTCAGCACAGTATAAATGGTCGGCATTCTTCGATGAATTTCTTTTGATAGCTTGATATACTAACACTATCGCTGAAATAGGATTATTTTGGATGAAAGGAGAACACTAAAAAAACCCAGTCCAGGCGCAAAAGATATGTATCTCAGATTATCAGTATAAATGAGTAATGGAATACCATATTGGTGGCGTAATCGAAAATGATGGCTCTCTTCTCAGTCGAATACTCTTGACAGAGCAGTCGCGGTCACGCAAGACGCCCGGCAGCGCTTCACCACCGCGCGCCATTTGTCCCTAGCTGAAGCCTGTCTTGCGCAGTCGTTTAGGGAAGTGTGTGTCATCGACTTAATTTGGTCCGTCCATCGCAAAGGCGAACGCCCTCGCGATCTACTGCCATTTACCCGGCCCTGCACAACCAGCCAGTGATTGTGAATTAGAAAGCATTAAAACAAATGTATACGGAAACAAAACATCATTTATTCTATATAAAACATACATCATTCAATTATATCTTAATTTTCTAAATCTAATATTATATTTTGCAATGAAAGTGTAGGGTGTGCGAAACTATCTTGGTGCCATCCAAGGTAATATTGATTGATATCACGTGTGCACAATTACCCAGCGTCCTTTGTCCATGGATGCATATGGACTACATAGCCGTGACTTTCAAGCGTCGAAATGGCATCGCGGAATCCTCTGTTTACAATGAATATATCACCCTCTTCTAAGAAATAATTAATAGTAGCTTCTTCCATAGAACCTTCGTGGTTTTGTAGAATTTCTTTCATTATTGTTGCATCTGATGCTGTTGCTGCGAACGGGTCCGGCACTTCAATAATATGTCCATCTCCGCAAATCACCATAAATGGTTTTATTAAATTGATGAACATGTAAACTGTAGCTCAGTTTTTTAAAAAGAAAGTTCGAACTTTTCTGTGTGAATATATAGCTACCGTCGCATATTAAAATTGCTTTTGGCGATTCGTTACTCCCAAATATATGGTTGGTGAGAACCATGTTTCTTCGTATCATTGCTTCTCTGGTGATGTGATTAAACCCCAAATGCAAGGGAACATCTACTTATTATTATTTATTAAGAGTATACAGGGTGTCTCGTAATAAATGGATAACCTTGAAATGCCAAATAGTACAGCTAACAAGCACTCCAAAAAAAAGTAAAAAAAAATTCCAAATGGTGTCCATAAAATGGTTTTTTTTAAAAGTACCTTTTTACAGTCTACATAAATTTACACAACGGTCTTAAATTAAGAAATTTGTTGCGTTTTTGGTGTTAAATCATTCCTCACAGACCATACTATTGGAAATAAAATAAATAGTATGTGTACCTATTGTAGTCTTTACAAAAAATAAATTAAATTCATTTTTTTGCATGAATTTTGGGAAAAAAATTTATTGACAAAGTTTGACAGTCTTTCGTGAAAAACAATGTATGGAAACCTAAGCGGCCAATTTTTTAAAAATATGCGCAGTTAATGCACTTTTCAAAATGGTATAAAACATTCTATTATCCCATGAAATTATGAAAAAAAAACTTGTATTAAATTGTAATAAAAATAAAAGCATTATGTTTTTTTTAAATTTATTTTTATTAATTCTTTATTATACTTAGAATAAATGTTCAAATTGTTTGCCACCGACACTGATACACGCCCGACATCTTCGTAAAAATGATTTTCTAAGTGACCGTACGTAGCGTCGTTCACTTATTTTGGTAGCGGCTTCCTGAACTCGGCTACGTAATGCTTCTACGTTTAATACACGTTTACAGTAAACCATCTCTTTGAGGCAGCCCTAGTAAAAGAAATCTATTGGATTTAAATTCGGAGAACGTGGAGGCTACAAAATAGGATCCAGGCGACCAATCCATTTATTTGGATACGTGATATTTAAATATGCACGGACATTTACAGCATAATGTGCAGGACAACCATCATTTTGTAGCCAGTGGGCTTCTCTTACCTCTTCGGGCACTTGGTCAACTAAATTTGGCAAATCATTCTGTAAAAAATTTAAATAACTTTGGGACGATAATATTCCCGGCAGCTCAAATGGACCAACTATCGTCCCGTTTAATATACCAGTCCAATAATTTATTTCGAACTGGTATTGTGATTTTTCTTCTCGCATGAGACGCGGATTTGGTAGTTGCCAGCTGTGCACATTATGCATATTGAAGTATCCGTCTCTTTTTAAAGTAGATTCGTCTATTCACAGAATCTTACTGAAAAAGTGTGGATCTCGCTCTATTTTTGCGAGCATTTGTCGACAAAAAAACAATCGCGTATTGTAATCTCCTGGTTGTAGAGCTTGGACGCGTCTTAAATGGTAGGGATGATATTTTTTATTTTCAGAACATGGTGCACGGTCGTTTTCGGGATACCTGTACGTCGTGCTATTACTCTAGTAGAGGTAGATGGGTCTTCTTCAATTTCATCAAGCACAATGTCTTGTCTATTAACATCGCTTATTCTTCCAGTGCTCGTACCACCAATGCCGCTGCCAGGTATTCTTCTTTCCGAATAACACGTGTGGACTCTGATGAATACGCGGTAATCTGGATGACGAGCAGTGGGATATCTTTCTCTATAAAGGGCTGCAGCAGCATTTGCGTTGCTTTTGCATTCACCATAAATAAAGTGCATGTTTGCGTATTCTTGTGCCGTATACTGACTGCGCGGCATTTCGATACACTAAACCGGTCCAGATAAAATCAAGCCGAACTTATTTTGTAAAGACTACAATAGGTACACATACTATTTATTTTATTTCCAATAGTATGGTCTGTGAGGAATGATTAACACCAAAAACGCAACAAATTTCATTAATTTAAGATCGTGGTGTAAATTTATGTAAAATAAAGACTGTAAAAAGGTACTTTAAAAAAACATTTTATAGACATCAATTGGAATTTATTTTTACATTTTTTTGAGTGCTTTTTAGCTGTTGCTATTCGGCATTTCAAAGTAACCCATTCATTACGGGACAGACTGTATATACAGATATATATCTCTCTCGCTCGCTTACAATGAATACAGAGCATATTAACTCAATAAAGTAATGATATATTACTTAGTTTCATATAGTAAAAGAATCATATTTTTATGATTTACTTTATGATTATTTTATGATTACTTTTGTAATTCCTGTCAAAAAACAAATGGCAATTTTCCCGTTTATTTTTATTTTTTATTTTTATTGGGCTCTGTTTTATTCTAGCGTGGCTAGATATTTATTTGGTCTTTTAAATTTCATCCGGCTATTTTTCCGCTGTTTCTTTTTATTGCCCGCGGCAGTTCTTTTCCGGGTCATTCTTTCTTTATTTCTTTTATTTTCTTATCTAGTTTACATTTTGACTTAATATATAATATACATCATCATTTTTTTTCTTCTTATCATTTAATCGTATAATTAAAACTTAAACTATTTATTTTCTTTTTTCTTCTTGCTTCTGTTTGTTTTCTTGATATTGTTCTTTCCTCGTTGTTCTATGATTTGTTAATGTTGCTTTATTGTTTTTGTTTTGCTATACTTTTTTTTTATATTAATAATATATCTTTATTTTTGTATTTATTTATTTCTTTCTTTTACCGTGTTATTGTTGTTATTATATTCTCTTGTCTTAATTTTGATTATTCTTTTGATTTATCTATCATCTTAATTATATTACAGTTTTAGGTTATTAATTATACATATTTTATATAAGCCAGATGGTGCCCTAATTGATTATCCTTTTATCTAATTTACAATTTTATTTTCTATTTATTACGTGCTTTAAAATTTTATTGTTCTAATGACTTCTGCTCTTATTCCTTTTCATGAGTATTTTTACAATTGTCATGCAATACCGCTCCAGGTGCGGCCTGGTCTTTTTGTTGGCCATCAGCTCGCTAATAGTTAGGTCGGTGAGCTTGGCCCCTGTAACAAATTCCAGGTCGCACCTGTCGCGGTCATGCACTGAGCAGTGTAACAGTACATGTTGTACAGTCTCGTTCTCGAGGCCACACACGCAGGCTGGGTCATCCTTAAGCTTAAATCTATGGAGATAAGCGGCGAATCCACCGTGTCCGGTGAGCACTTGCGCCCACTCTGTCTTCCATTCTAGGCCCCTCAGGACCTTATAAGCCCGCGATGCATCGGGGAAAAACATCCTAGTAACCTCTGCCGTCTGTCCGCTGATGTACCTACCATTCCACTGCTGGATTACCTCCAAGCGCAGCTGTCTGCGCACGTATGACACTGGACACCTGTCATAGGCCGGAGCACTCTTAGTCTGCCTGGCCGCCTGCCTCGCCAACTCGTCGGCGCGCTCATTGCCGGGGATTCCCACATGAGCCCGGACCCAAAAGAGCCTAAGGGTGCTGCCACTCCCCTCTATCTCCGCAATATTCTGACGAATATGGGTAGCGAGGGGATGGCGCGTGTCCGGGTTCCTGACCAAATCCAGTGAGGACCTCGAATCACTGAGCACAGCCGCCTCTTGCAGCTTTGCTCGGATAACCAGGTCCGTGGCCTGGCTTATCGCGAGCAACTCCGCCTGGAAGACTGTGCACAGTGGCTCGAGCCGCATCCGTTTGGTCCTGATCTCGGCCCCACATCGCCAGTAGGTATATGCAGCCCCGACCCCATCATCTGACTTACTAACGTCGGTGTAAATCAGATGATCGGGTAGCTGTAGTCGAGCCACAGTCTCAGGCTGCATATCTTCCAGACATTCATAGTGAATATCCGGTTCCTTGGCGGGGTGGGGAGCCTCCCAAAAGGCAACACGCTCCTCCAGCTCTCTTCGGTCCAGCTCAGGAATGGGACGTCCCCTTTTACACTCATACAGCCGAGCCACCTCCCAGATCCGAAGATCCAGCGGGAGGAGACCCGACAATATCAGTGCCGCGTTGAGCGACACCGTACGGTGGCATTTGGCAATCTTCTGTGCAAACCCCCTCTGCACAACGCTGAGGGCCTTCTGCACAGAGATCTTCTCAGCGGCCTTGGCCCAGGAGCTTGCACCGTACATAATGATGGGCTCTATCACCGCGACGTATATGGTGCGGATATTACTCATTTATACTGATAATCTGAGATACATATTGTTTGCGCCGGGCCTGGGCTTTTTTTCCATCCTTCATGAGCATTCGTCTTTCTTAAAAGTCCTATCATAATAGACATAAGTCACTATAACAGGATTAATATTAATTAAAATATTTGATTGTAAGAATAAAACTGCAGTAAACGTTAATGAGAACAAACACTTATTAAAGCATCGCACGCAGTGCCATGTACCATTTAAAATCAGCCGCTAATGACAGGAATAACAAAAAAAAAACAACTCCATTTTCTTGCTTGGTAAAATGTTATAATGTATTAATGAATAAAATAGAACTAAATAACAATTAATTTTCATCATCACTTTTGTTATCTTCAGCTAATTGAGTTGAATGTGGAAGATTTAAGTAAAATTTGTGATTTTCTGGAAACTTGCGAGATCTTTATAATTATAATTTTGCTATGGAAATTGAGAATATTTTATCATAGAGTAACGGAATACTTTCTTCCACTTGCTGTTCACATTGAGTTGTTTCTTTAATTCTTGTGTATCTTTTAATACGTTTCCAAGCAAGGTTAATAGTTAGATATTAGTCGCTCAAATAATCATATTGGAAATATATTAAATCCAGGCTTTCTTTTTTTATTTTAATGTGTTAATTTAGACCACATTACTTTTTTCTCATAACTATCCCACTCCCAGTTGTTTTTTTTCTTCCGAAGACCTTTAAAATCTAGAATTACATTCTCATCTAATTCAGTTACGACATAAGGCTTGCCTGTTGTTTTAGCACATCTAATTAAAATGATCTATTGCTCTGGTACGTAAATAATTTGATATTTCTACCGTCGCTTAATCAATGCATGCATGGCATCTCCTTCAGATTGTGAATGTCCAACTTCAAAATATTTATGTATAATCGATATGCCAAATATTTTACAAGCCTAGGAATACATAGCTATTATTATTCGGTTGCGGTTTTGTCCGCCACAGCAATCATAAAAAAAGTTAAATATGCGATGAATGCTCGCTCCTTATTCTGCACGTTTGGAGAAGAATGACTCTGAGATGTAATTTGATGTGATGGTGAGTTTGTTTATTGCTGCATGTCTGGAAATGGGCTTGCTTGATACGAAGAATGAATGGGAGAATTAATTTGGTGTGAGGACGAGTTTGTTTGTTGGTTATACTGCTTGTTTGGAGATGGGGTTGCTTGATACGACGAATGAATGGGAGAAGCAATTTGAAATGATAGCAGGTTAGTTTTCTGGTTATTCTGCATGTTTGGAGATGGGCTTGCTTGATACGACGAAGGAATGGGAGAGGCAACTTGATATGATGGCGAGTTTATTTGTTGGATGTTTGTTGGAGAAGTTGAAGAAGATGACGTTTCATGTGAGTGCGAAAAATAATTCGATGAAGAAGTAGAGTATCGTCGGTTAGTAGGACAAGTATTTACAACTTTGCAATCCGTCATTTATTTGTCTTTGTAAGACATTATTTATTAGTTTTTCGGCGAGCATTCTTTGTTGTCTTGGCATGTCTCTTAATTTGCTCGCAACAGACTTGCAATAAATATCGTGACGATCTTCCCAACTTCATCCCTGGGACGCTTAAAATGGTCATTTACAGAATGAAGAACACTGTTGATAAGAATATTATTTTTTCTTTTTGGTTTCGGCCTGCTTGCTGAGTTGCCAGCTGTAGATCTAGCATTATCCGATTGTTCACTTTGTTGCGAAGGTTGTTCATTTGGTTGCGAGCATTGTTCACTTGGGTGCAAGTAATTGAACCTGAAACAAAACAATTCGACTGATTAATGGTAGTGACCGACCGAAGAAGATCTGTAATATTCTTCATTTCGTATACTTACTATATGCTCTTGCTCTATCTCCTGTACTTCACCCGCGTCGTCTACTTCGTTATCAATAGTTGAAATTGAAGCTCTTGCTAAATGTTGATCATTTATGAAGGATGATAATTCTTTGTAGCACCAAAGCTTAGGTTCATACACCGCATCTGTACTAGCGCCAGACCGCTTGGAATCATCCACTTTCTTTTTATCTTTGTTGTATGCCGTCCTCAATGAATTGATTATTTTCAAAACTATATCGCGGTTTGCTTTATTATCTACTTCTTTAGACTTTTCCAAGAACTTATCCAAAGCTGAGTCTCTCTTTTCTCTGAAATTAATAATAATAATGAATATCACGGAATAGACAAATATCTTCTAATTAGAGAAATCTTCGTTAATTGAAATATGCAGAAACACTCAAATTGTAGCTTTAGCTAAGTTCTAAATTGTCTACATTTTAAAATGTAGCTTAGGTTTATAGAACATTATTTTCTCATTAAGATTACAAATAATCATTTAGATGAGAAACTTAGCAGTAGTAACATAATCATTGTAGGTAGTCTAGAAATGTAGGTTACATACATATGTATAATCCATATTTGAATATAATGCACAGAGTACTTTGTATATACGGAAAAATATAAAGCTAAATTTAAAATACAAGTAGGTAACTTACGGGTAGCGTGCCTAAAAAAACTAGAATAAAAATAAGCTTACTTTACCATAAATGTTATGTACCCACATACTAAAAATCAAGAACTTGAATATTTTCGTAAGTGAAATTTGTATTGCTACAATTAAACTGGTGCTCTTTTATCAGAAAAGTATTCGGAAAAAAAATCGCCAGGTACCCCCTCGACAACAGACAATCTAATCATGTTTAAGCTGATGGCCTTGTAGCCAAAACTTTAATAAATTAAAAAAAAACACTGTCTAAAGTTGAGCTAAAACGTAACCTAAATCACATACGTACCTGTTATGATATTCTTTACTTTTCACTTTCCATAAACACGGTTCAATTAAACTCCAGTATCACTTCGCGATACCGGGCTGTATTTTGGGACATGTTGAATGAGCGCGTGCGTCTACCACCGACCAAATTCTTGTCCTATTGAAATAAAATACGCTGACCCCCATACACGCCCCAATCGGATTGACCCAATCAGCATGATTAAGCCAAAAGAATTGAAATTTGATTATGCCATCAAGTTTAACCATCATGCCAATCCACGCCCACATACGATCATTTCTAACTGATCGAATCCGCAGCGTCATGCCGATTGGACGGTAGGCAGTGTGGTGTATGCAAACCATTAGAGTGCATGAACCTGTAGATGATTAAAAAAACAAAACGTACTATGCCCCTGCATTTTTTCAGTGAATCATTTATCTGTGCTGTTTGAAAGATTTTCCAAGGTATTTCGCTTGGCGAACTATTGATATTCCTCATGATTGATCGCCCTGATGTCTCCGGATTCGATTCCTTTTAAGATATGCCAATATATTGGAAGTGTAAGACGGGGTTCTTAATGTGTCGCGCGTAATAATGCGGACATTTTTAATTATTTTGAATACTTATTTATTTATAATATCTTACATAAACAGTCATTATAAATAAGGAACTTGAGAACCTTTAGATTCATTGAAATTTTTTTTTATTTTGTCACAAACTTCATCTTGCCCTTTCCTTAGGGCAAGACGTGGTACCCTATGGGGGCAAGATGGCGCATGGAAAACATATTCTATTTTTCGTTGCATAACTCGCAAACAAATATTGCCTCGTCGCTTTTGTCGTTTATTCCAGCACAGCTGCAGTTTGCCCATTTCCCACAGAGAGAGCATGCAGCCCATCCTTCATCTGAATCTAAGTATTTTTCATGGCAGTAAAAGCAAGGGATATTATTTTCATCGTTGTCACTTTCTGGTGGTGAATTTAGATTATTGTTGGTTTTCTTCTTATTCCTTTTCTTTGCCAAATTGGTTTTCTTTTTCTTTTTTTGTTGTCTTCTGCCAGTTTCTTTTTATTATTATTCTTATTTATTATTTCTTCTAATTCATTTTTATACGTAGAAGAAGTTATTATAGCCGTTTTTCCTCGTTTCCTTATCACGCGTGTCATTTTGCGAAATGCAGGATAAGGCATCACTTGTTGAGAACTGACAACAGAAAATACTGATGGTGGTAGTGTAGTTGGCCTTTGATCTATTTCTATATTGCTCATCCAAGTGGAGCATCCGGGTTGAGGCTCTGCTTCAATTGCAGATTGTGTCATGACAATAGGCATGCGGCATATCAGCGGTTCGCCAATAGTTTCGTAGTCAGAATCTTCAACTGCCGAAATTGAAGTTGCAGCTGTTATCATTTCAGGTACAACTGAAGCGTTAGTTGATGCGACCAGTCTATTTGGTGCTCCGACGAGTGATTTACGGTGCGACGTGGTTTCTGGCACTGCGTCAGTGATGGATAATCTCTCTATGGAATATCTGTTTTCAATGATGGAGCAAAGTCAATGTTTGAAAACACTGTTGGATCGTATGGCTAAATCCCACACTTTTTTAAGCCATTTACCGCCGTTGCTATTGTAGAAGCTTGAACAAAAGCTTTACCAAAAATCACTGCTACTTGACGGACAGTTACTAAGCATTCCGGGATTGTTGCGAAGCCAAGCTATAATTTGTTGAGTATGTGTTCAAGGGCTTCGTATATGGAGGGAAGCATAATATAATAACCCCATTGGAACGTGCTTCATTAAACGTCAATGTTTTGTGTGTGGATGCTGTGACCATCTAACAACAACAGCACAGGCCGATCAATTATAGGTATAAAAGTAAATATTTATTTTCTAAATGTATTTGTTACATTAAAAAGTTAAGAAAATGGATAATATAGCTTATAGTTCCCCATGCTTAATATCTAAGCTAATCTCTGAAATGGCTGCACCGATTTTGACGGGACTTTCACTGGCAGATAGCTGATATATCAGCTTAGGCTGGACTTTGTAGGTTCGAACGCAATTTCTATATTAAATTAATTTATATTTTAGAGTTTATAGGGTTTGTGATCCAAAATAAACCATAAGATATATCCAAAAAAATGCTGTCCAGTCACTATTCCACGCGGACGGAGTCGCGGGCACAGCTAGTTATAAATAATGGAGATAGAGTTCCGGGAGTCAGGACTTTTTTATTGGAAATTTCCTCCTCTTTAACGAGTTTTTTTTTTCAAAATTGCTCAAATATTAATATTTTCAGAGTTATTAACAAAAAACGAAATATCTTTTTTTTCATCTTATTTTGTTAATAACAATTGCAATTTTTTTAACTGCACCAAAATCCTTCAAAAATATTTTTCTAGAGGTGATTCCGAATCGAATGAGCCATCGCTTATATTTTTAGGACCTTTATCTCTATTTTTCACGTTTTTGAACTTGTTGATTAGACTATTAGCACCAAGCGGTTAATTTCATTTAACGAAAAAAAAAAATACCTACGACTAAACTTAAAAATCCCAAAGAAATCAAATCATGCGAAATAAAGTACTCGTCTACTCTACGTCGTGCGTCGTGAATTATTATAATAATGACTATCGCGGTTCGCACAACATTTTATGTAAAAAATATTTATTAAACGTAATTACGGAAATGACAAAGGTATTTTTTATATATCAATGAGAAAAATGACATTTTTTGTTGCGGACTATCTGTCTGAAGTTTGGAGTAAAATTAGTGCAAGCTATTAACATTAAATCCTGGAGATGTTCATCAGTATGTCGAGATCGAAATTTATTCATAATGAAGTTAGTTCACCTTTGAAAATGTTGTTTCAGAAATATATGTGGAATGCGGGGTTTCGCAGAGTAAAACAAGTTTCTGAGTTTCAGCGGACGTGTGCGTTTAATTCTGTATACTTCAGAAATATTAAACATTACAGTATAAATTAAAACTTAGCAGAGTGTGCGTCGTATCGCTCGTTGTCCATTCGTCGTCTCCTATACTAACTTCATTCACATGTCATTCCTTTCACTCTATGGCTTCGTTCACAAACATCGTCTTATATTCATCAAATCATGTGTTTAAGAAATGTCATCCCACATATATGTTGACGCAAAGTAAGAAGTTTCAAAGCTAAATTTTGTAGTTCTGAATATTTATTACCACACACAAATTTTATCCAGAACCTCTTCACTGGAAACTTCCGCATGCTTGTGTTTTAAAACTGTTTTCTTGCAAATCGATCATAGCAGAGTAGCTTTATCACTCTCAAAAACAATTGGAGCTTCGTTGCTCCATTCACCATCAGGATACAAAGAGTAAATGCTGCTGAGGATTTCTGCAACACAGTTGGTCATGAGTAAAACATTCTTTTCGTAGGTCGATCCCTACTAATTTGAAGGTTTGGCCTTGGAACTTGTTAATTGTTAAGGCGAAAGAAGTTTTTACCGGAAATTGAAGCCGTTTAAATGGGATTGTCAAATCAGTTGGGATCATCGGTATCCTCGATATATGGGCCAGTTGACCAGCTGCTGGGCCGGTGATAATGGTCGCTACAATTATATTATCTTTCAATTCTTTAATAAGCAGCCTCATCCCATTGCATATGTTGGCTGGCTGGCACGCAGGCTTAAATTTCTGAAAGGCATGTAGTGGCAGTCCAGAAGGGTTTAGACAATTTAACAATTCCTGTGGGTAATGGACTGCGTCTTCTATATTACTTACAGTGTTGATCGATTTGTAATTTTTTATTTGGCCAGGGACTTTATGAATAATCAAATTGTTTATTTCGTTGACCGTATCATTCCTAGGTGTCACTATTGCCCTAGAGCCAATGAAAGTCTTTTTTGTGCAAATTTTCAATGTCAGGGTATACTGCATCTATTAAAATTTCTAAATTATGGACTATTTGGCCTTGAGACTCATCCAAAAGGATATCACGATTTCTGATTAAATTTGGAGTGGGAAAAAAATTCCTTCCCCAAGTTTCAGTAGTTGTTGTGGGATATCACTATCTGTCATACCATGAAGATGAGCAAGAGCTCTATAAGAATATTCGTTTGTTATTTTAAATTTTCAATCGAAGTCCACAGGGGAGATGATTTCAAGCATGCTTTGATGATATATGCTCGCGTAATATATATGCCTCTGTTAATGAGGAAGAGTGTCGGAAATCTCCAGCAAATACAAAAGTAATCCCGCCCATGAGAGCAGAGGAGTTTCTAATATATTGTAAGTTTCTGTTCAAAGCCTCTATATGTGCTCTATGGCTCATGATACATTCATTCCACATAATCAACGAAGCGTCTTGTAGTAATTTACCAAGAGGCTCGTTTTGCGGATGGAACATATATAGGTAGATTGTTCCTCAAGATTTACAGATAGCCGAAGTTTAAAAGTGGAATGAGTTTTCCCATTCGTTAAGCAAAATAAAAATTGACAATTTTTATTTTATGTGGTAGTAAGGTATAAATGGGAACAAAGTTTAGATTTAAACATATATTTATTTATTTTAATTATAAATCTTTAAAAATAAATGATTAATCTAAAATCTTCCGTGTGGTGACGGATTAAGAATACACATGTCACCACCCCATTTTCTCCCGTGGGTGCTCTAAGAGTCAGCTAATGAATAATCTAAGCAGATAACATCTATGAGAGACGGAAAATTCGAAACTAAACCCTACACGAAAAATTGTGCCCGACGTATGGCAATAGGCTCAGCAAACCTATTACACAGGGACTAGATAAAAATGATTCGACGTACGAGGCATTGTTGCCGCTGCCTACACCTTCGGATAATAAAGGCGTGAAGATATAGATCGATAAATCTTTAAAAAATTCTAACAGTACGTACAGGGGTAAGAATAAAATTACATATTATTTTAACTACCTAATAGACATTGAACCGTTAAATAGAAATCCGACTCAAGAAGCTATTCAAGTTCGCGAGGCATTTAAAAACTGTTTTGTAAGTGCAGAAGGACAAGTTCCATGGCAATTACAAGCTATTACACAAGTTAGAATTAGATATAATTAAATAAAACAGTGAAGATACTTAAGAGGTTGTTTTAATTTTTCTCCTATCTCCCTAACAGCAGTCTTAATAGACTAATCTGTATATTGTTTACATTTTGTATCGTAAATCACACTATATTGTCGTACAATTTCAATTAAGTCGTCCATACTTGAAAGCGAACATGAAAACAGACGACTCTGACGCGTCACAACATGACACTGGCGCTTGCACATTTGTCTGACGTGTCATGACGACGCCGTCCCCCGCCCCTCTGCTCTGACTCAACCGGGATCGTTTCTGATGTAACACAAGCCATCACGACACATTACGCATTACAAATACTTGTGTTCATACGAACGTTACCATACTAAATGTATGACCCCGATACCGTTCTGACGTGTCACGACACGACACGTCAGACAAATATAAATCTATCTTTACACACTGAATTTCGATGAAAACTTGCGTTATTCTAAACTTTTGAACAATATTTACTATATTATCACATAATTTAATGAAGATCACACAACACTGGTATCGAAATATTTTAAACAACTTATCTTTTTCACTATTAAATCAAAACAATACAGAGCCGATTCACTGACGTATTGATCGTTGCTAGCCGTCTCTAAGAATGAAGTATTATAATAATAAAAACGTATGTAAATTCAAAACCCTCATTTCAATAATTATTTTAATAAAATCAGATGAAACTACCATTTTCTTCAATGGCATGTCTATTTTTTGAATGGCAATCTGTCATAGTATTCATGCCAGTCTCGTGGAATAACATTTTCAATTGTTGTAGATGATTGTATTTAGTTTCAGAAATTGACAGTGGTTCGGAATAAAGAAGTATGTTAGTGGTTGCATCAATAGCCTTTTGGCGCCTTGGCAAGAGTTCGTATTCATCCTCAATATTAAGTTTATATTCAATTGTTTATTTCGTTGACCGTATCATTCCTAGGTGTCACTATTGCCCTAGAACCAATGAAAGTCTTTTTTGTGCAAATTTTCAATGTCAGGGTATACTGCATCTATTAAAATTTCTAAATTATGGACTATTTGGCCTTGAGACTCATCCAAAAGGATATCACGATTTCTGATTAAATTTGGAGTGGGAAAAGTTCCTTCCCCAAGTTTCAGTAGTTGTTGTGGGATATCACTATCTGTGATACCATGAAGATGCCGTCTCGCGTCTCGGTGTTTATGTATAATATGTATTTATATACAAAAAAAAAAAAGTATATAAGTAGTATATCAGTTATCTAGGGCCCATAACACAAGTGCTACTTAGTTTGGGACTAGATGACGCTGTGTGAATTGTTACAAAATATTTATTATTTATTATTATTATTAATTGTACCTTCAGGTTTGTATATCAGAATTTTAATATCAACTACACATTTTTCCTCAGCCCCACGAGCGTTCAAAATATGTATTAGTTGATAATTACTGTCTGTCTGAGAGCCTTTTTATCCGTGCAGGGGCGGAGAAAGAATACTAACCTCTGCGGCCGGGGTCGGCCTGTCGTAAAAGCCGACAAAACAACCCACCCTAGCTACGTGGTAGAGCCTCAAGCCCTTCTGGATGGCGACCACCTTCGGTCTTAAGTATGCCGCCATAATAACCTTGTGTTGTGTTCCGGCATTAGTGACCCAAGTTCCTGTACCCTTATGGGACAGCAGTGTGTTCACGATGCCACTGGCGTTGCAAACATCCATAGGCGACGGTAACTGCTAAATTCTAAGCGGGCCGTCAGCCTGTCTGCTGTCCTACAGCAATAAAAAAAAAAAGATCAATAAAACCTTTAAAACAATATTATTTTCAAAAAAATATTAAAACTAATCATTTATATTAGAATTCCGAAATACAAATTCATTGACTTTCTTTGGTTTTAGTAAACTGCGCCTAGCATTTAAAATGTATCCAGTCTTAAGGAAAATAGCCTCTCTGAGGGTATCGAAAGCTACTTAAAAGCCATTCTTGAGAGTTCAGGGAATATTTTTTTTCATGTGTCTCCCAATACAAAAATGGATCTTCTTTGCGTGGAGTAAAAGGGGCTCGACATACTGCTTTACCATTATCGCAGCTGATGAAGAAGGCTGTGAGAATGATGCCAGATCCATAGCTTTTCGTTGAAATGAAGCCAGGGATCATCTTCGTCAGTCATTTCTAATGCTTGAGAGGCTATTATATCATTAGACGTGTTAGGGTTATAGTTTTCTTAATTTCTGCTGATTAATGCTCCCAATTCTTCTATTACCCACTACTATGCATTATTTGCATTTTCTTTATGACCAAACCCAAGTTTCTTGAAACGCGGATTCAAGAATGTGGCTTTGCATCTTACAGTCCAGCCATTCTTCGCGTAACTACATCTAAAAGATGTGATTTCAGCTTTGAACCAATTGGAGTTACGGTTGGAAGAATACGTCAATAGTGTTGTAACCCTCTAATAAACTGCACTATTTTTGACATCGTCACATATCGCTCATTTGCAACAAGGTCGACATTTTTCAAAAAGTATAATTTTTCAGGAGAGAAATTTTCAAGTTAAAATTATACCGTAAGCGTTAATTTTTTAGTAAACTTATTTAGACAAAAAAAAATATGATTCGTATACTTTGTGTTAAATTATTAGACCTTGTGTACAAAGTACACAATGACACACTGTTCTGTTTTTTTCACAGTATGGAAATACGTCAAGTCATTGTTGCTGATAAATAATATACTCATTTATGTAGTATTTTGATTAATGACGTTACTCTCAATAATTATTTTAAGTTTAAGGTAAAATAACAAAATATGTCGATATTGAAAAATGTTGTTTTAAATGTAGGAATCAGCAGTGAATTACAACATAGTCACATTAATATCTTTATAATTATAAAATAAACAAAAGGAATTGTACTTATGTTTGTAGCATACGCATGTGATTTGTCTGGCTTTCTGCATACATTTGGGGAATACAGAACTAGGCTCTGTCGATGTAATCGTTGTTCCACAGATCAAACGGACAATATACCAAGTTAAAAGCTAAGCACATACCTTGTCTTGAAGTCTGGTATCCATTTGCCGATTTGATTCTACCTCGTTGGGGCCACGAGTTGACGTCGACGGATCTAACGGTTTCGAATTTGGATGATTTTGACGCGAAAGCGGCAGCGCGGTAGGCCGGTGTGCCTCGCTCGACAGTCTGAATTGAACAGTCTACTTGATAGCTGTCAATCTGATAGGTGCGAACGTCGGGGTCACCACTTTAGCATTTCTAATAAAAACCTTATGAACCATTTATTATTATAACAGTTCCTAACTACCTAGCGCTACAACGGAAGGCTACAACTGACGCAGACAGTTATGAAATGCTGACTCCAAACTGTCGTTACACTAATCTTCACTGAATTTCCTTCTTCATCTTTCGTCAAATTTATTCCCATTTGGGTACAAGCATCTTTCCAATCCACAAAATCTTTTGTGCACATTTCATTCACATGAAAGGATGCCGGCTTTTTTCTAGTCATTTTTATAGCACTAATAAAGGCTTCTGGCGAGTACATAGGTCCAGCTTTAAGTATTTTTTTGTCTTGTCTTTCTGTTAGTAAGTGAGTGGTATCACCCTCATTTTGGGTATGACCTTTTATAAGGTATTTATGTTTAACCGTTTGGAAATTAGGAAACTTTTGTAATGCGAATAAATATATTGCAATCATTGTCTTGTTCTTTTGCTGGCCAGCACAATTGTCAGAGTAAAAGACAATGTTAAGACTCTTAAGAAGAAGATTAAGTAACGAAAGCTGTTCTGTTCTATATACTTAAAAACACAGGAAACTCAAGTCATTTACTCCTCTGTTAGCGTTGGATTCGTCCCAAACAAAATGTTCTACTTTGTTTTTAAATCGCAAATTGTAAAATTTAACACATTCAACTTATATTTATAATAAAATACCGATACATCACCTTTGGGACATTGAAGTACTGCCTGGAGATCGTAAACCGCTGTTACATCTTCTTTATCTATTGCCTTCTCTGCGCGACATAGTTCTTTTTCCTTCAAATGTTTATCATGTTCTTTTAGGTTTTCTATATTTTCAGGGTTTTCAAAGGCTGCACACACATCACACATATCCTTTTTTGGGGTAAAAAAAGAAATGTTGAATTCTTGAGTAAATATTTTATAAAAAAGGACATAATTTCCAAAACTTAATTGTTTTTCTTGGTGTATTTTCACATAGACATTATGGATATCATCAATATTTTTACTGCCATCTATGAAAACTCTCCGAAAAGGTTTCTCTACGATAGACCATATACATATCTTAGAGTTAGTTATAGAGAAATATCGGGAACATCAGCGACCACTCTATCTTGGATTTGTTGACTACCAAAAGGCCTTCGACACGGTTGCTCACGATAACGTTTGGCAAAGCTTGAAAGAACAGGAAGTAAGTGAAGTGTATGTAAAAGTGATCCGGAATATATATAACAACAACATGGGCAGAATAAAGCTAGATATACTGGGCCCGAGCTTTGCAATAAAGAGAGGTGTAAGGCAGGGCGACCCCTTGTCGCCAAAAATATTTATAGCCATACTCGAAAGCACCATCAACACACTGAACTGGAGTAAACGAGGAATCTACATACAAAGAACTTTTCTGAGTTATTTGCGTTTCGCCGATGATATAGTACTATTAACCGAGACTTTCTCAGAACTACAGCTCATGATCAATGACTTACAATCAGCTAGCGCAGACGTAGGACTTGAAGTCAATCTCACAAAGACCATGGTAATGACTAATAGCCTCAAAAAACAGATAAAAGTCAATGGATGTCTACTAGATCATACAGACAAATATACTTACCTAGGAAAAACAATCAGTTTTGAAAAAGAAAACAACGTACTAGAGATTGAAAGAAGAGTACAGCGAACATGGAATAAATTCTGGAGTCTGAAAGAAATTTTCAAAAGTAACATGCCAATAAAGCTGAAAACTAAGACATGGAACTCTAACCTCTTAATGGTAAGAAATTTCCATGTTCGATAGCAAAACATCGATTTTTTGGTATGAAATAAACTGTCTATTTTATTTATTATACGTGTTTATTAATTAAAACTACGTTTTACGGATTATAAGCGGGCGTTTAATTATTGGACTTGACTCCGATATTTCGGTTGGTTTTCAGCAGTCATATTCACGGAATGACTCAGATTACAAATGTCACTAAGAACACTATAGTTATTTACATCTCCCCTTACTTATTTAATTGCTATTTTAATTTATTTTGTTTATGGTTACAATTAACACTATGGGGACCTAGTCGATTATAAAGCCATCCTCATATCGTATATTTGTATGATGTGGAGAAAAAGACTGGCAGAGAATCTCCACTACACGGTCCCTTAGCTAATTCTTTATATAATGTCAAGAGAGGTATCAAAATACACTGACGGACTCATAAACTGCATCAAAGTAATAGACGACTGAAATAAATATTTTATTCAAGTATGCAAACTTTCTATTCAGATTTAAATTGAAACCTCTGGATTGGTTCGTGAACTTTAAAACAGCGTAGGGTCATATCCTTAAGTTTAAGTTTGTGTACTGAAAAGGACCTTACGACTTTTTTGAAGAAAAAACAGAAATTTAAGGAAAATTGGTTTAATTAAAAAATTAGTTTTAATTATTGACACAAACTTTATGCAAGGGTTTCGTCACTCCCATCACTGAAATCATCGTCTTCACTTCCTTCTAAAATACGCCGTAATTCCTCGTCCGCATACAAGCGCCCAGAACCCATTTTACACACATACACACACGCACACACACTTTCCAAATAATATTAGTGAACTTTTGAACAAATAACAAAAATTATATTGAATTTTTTTTACTGAAAATGTCAAAAAACATCGAAATATGTGTCATTTGCTGTTTCTTTTTTTCTTTTTGCACAGATAATTATATGAATCAAATATGATTCATGGGACGTACAACGATCAGATACGTTATGATACGCTCATGAATCATATAAGCGTTATGATTTTATTTTTTTAGGGTCCTCACATATCACGCTCACATGTATAGGTGACTCACATATCTCATAAGTTTTAATTCCAACTGCCGCTGCCTTGTTCCTAATGAATTGATTGATGCCTAACCAACCTTTCCACACAGTGAGGCTTTCATCTAGAGCTATATTTTGGGATAAAATATACAACTGGGAAAACTTGATGTTTAAGTGGTCTAATTTTGAAATGGGAATATGGGTTTAATTTTGAAAATTCTGGCCTGGGGTGTCCTGATACAAGTGGTAAATGGTAATTGTTATTGAAATGAAGGCATTTAGAAAGAAGCAGAAACCTATCATGTGTCATATACTTCTAGAAGCCAGGAACAGTAAAAAACTCATCATCATTGCTCCAGTACTCCTCTAACCAGCTGTTAACCGTGATTCCCATAGCCAGAACGATGGCCAGATACGTGTATAGTTCGGATACATTCCATGATTTCGCAATCCCATATAGCAATAAATGCATGATATGGATCCGCGAAAGAGATTGTAGGGCCACAATTCAATTGCGAGAACGCTCGGCTCCATGGGAGTCGGCGAATCGGCGAAACAGGCGTCGATGCACTACTTACTACTACTGGTTGACGCGAATAAGGAGGCCACTCCAAATTAAAGTGGGCGAAAGCTTCTACAACTTCTTCTATATTTTCTGTATATATACTTCTCACCCGGGAAATCGACGGCTGGGGAATCAACTCGTCCTCTTCTTCCTCCTCACTGCTGGAACCACAGTTAACGTATCTACAACAAAAGAAACAAGTAAAGCATCTATTTCAAAATTTAAGGTTTTCTTTGATTTCCAACTAAGCGACAGTGAATAAGTAAATACTTACAGGGCCGGTGATGGCACTGTGTCTACAATCTCCATCGTGGGCGACGGGGTTCTCTGTCCCGAAGTCCCAGGGGTTGGTTGTTGCGATGACCATGATGTTTCCGCACTGAAAACCATAATAAATATTTGTTTACTTTGCTGTTAAGAACATACATATTTAAAACAATCAGAATACTCACCTTGGATGAGGAGCCTCCATATCAGGTAAAACCCTCACCCTTCTAGGGTGGAGTGGCGTTTCTAGCGGTAGGTCTACGGGTATATCCTGCACTATAGCAGAGAACAATCTGAAATATGCATTGGCATTAAAATAAATAAATCAATAAACAAAAGAAAGGATTAAGTTTGAAATTAAGAGAAACAAATTAAAAGAAAAGGATTTAATATGAAAAAGTTATTACGACTCGGAAACCGAAGGCCTGTTAGGCAGACCACGACGTCCACCACGCGTCAGCACTCCCCTTTCGCTGCCACGTGAACGGACACCACCATGAATACCCCTAGAGCGCCCACGCCCACGGGCTGCACGGCTGTTGTTAGTACTGCAAAATAAAGCCAACATAAACCAACTGTGCGAGCAAAACAAACACACAAACAAGGTTAAAAAATTGTGAACATTAAAAGTGCTAAAATCAATCAATCCAATCAAAATTATAAGAAGTTACAAAAAAACATTTAAAAAATCAATATCAAAATAAAAAATAGTCCTCCATATTATTCCAACCACCAGCGTTTGGGGGTGTGGCCTATTAAAAACGTGTTCACGAAATGGCCGAATATTTGGCTTTGATGTGTTTGAGTTCTAGGGATGATCGATATTAGAAAAACATCGATGTTAACATCGATCTAAAAGTATCGATGTACGATAAACATCGATAGCAAAACATCGATTTTTTGGTATGAAATAAACTGTCTATTTTATTTATTATACGTGTTTATTAATTAAAACTACGTTTTACGGATTATAAGCGGGCGTTTAATTATTGGACTTGACTCCGATATTTCGGTTGGTTTTCAGCAGTCATATTCACGGAATGACTCAGATTACAAATGTCACTAAGAACACTATTGTTATTTACATCTCCCCTTACTTATTTAATTGCTATTTTAATTTATTTTGTTTATGGTTACAATTAACACTATGGGGACCTAGTCGATTATAAAGCCATCCTCATATCGTATATTTGTATGATGTGGAGAAAAAGACTGGCAGAGAATCTCCACTACACGGTCCCTTAGCTAATTCTTTATATAATGTCAAGAGAGGTATCAAAATACACTGACGGACTCATAAACTGCATCAAAGTAATAGACGACTGAAATAAATATTTTATTCAAGTATGCAAACTTTCTATTCAGATTTAAATTGAAACCTCTGGATTGGTTCGTGAACTTTAAAACAGCGTAGGGTCATATCCTTAAGTTTAAGTTTGTGTACTGGAAAGGACCTTAAGACTTTTTTGAAGAAAAAACAGAAATTTAAGGAAAATTGGTTTAATTAAAAAATTAGTTTTAATTATTGACACAAACTTTATGCAAGGGTTTCGTCACTCCCATCACTGAAATCATCGTCTTCACTTCCTTCTAAAATACGCCGTAATTCCTCGTCCGCATACAAGCGCCCAGAACCCATTTTACACACATACACACACGCACACACACTTTCCAAATAATATTAGTGAACTTTTGAACAAATAACAAAAATTATATTGAATTTTTTTTACTGAAAATGTCAAAAACATCGAAATATGTGTCATTTGCTGTTTCTTTTTTTCTTTTTGCACAGATAATTATATGATTCATGGGACGTATAACGATCAGATACGTTATGATACGCTCATGAATCATATAAGCGTCATGATTTTATTTTTTTAGGGTCCTCACATATCACGCTCACATGTATAGGTGACTCACATATCTCATAAGTTTTAATTCCAACTGCCGCTGCCTTGTTCCTAATGAATTGATTGATGCCTAACCAACCTTTCCACACAGTGAGGCTTTCATCTAGAGCTATATTTTGGGATAAAATATACAACTGGGAAAACTTGATGTTTAAGTGGTCTAATTTTGAAATGGGAATATGGGTTTAATTTTGAAAATTCTGGCCTGGGGTCCTGATACAAGTGGTAAATGGTAATTGTTATTGAAATGAAGGCATTTAGAAAGAAGCAGAAACCTATCATGTGTCATATACTTCTAGAAGCCAGGAGCAGTAAAAAACTCATCATCATTGCTCCAGTACTCCTCTAACCGGCTGTTAACCGTGATTCCCATAGCCAGAACGATGGCCAGATACGTGTATAGTTCGGATACATTCCATGATTTCGCAATCCCATATAGCAATAAATGCATGATATGGATCCGCGAAAGAGATTGTAGGGCCACAATTCAATTGCGAGAACGCTCGGCTCCATGGGAGTCGGCGAATCGGCGAAACAGGCGTCGATGCACTACTTACTACTACTGGTTGACGCGAATAAGGAGGCCACTCCAAATTAAAGTGGGCGAAAGCTTCTACAACTTCTTCTATATTTTCTGTATATATACTTCTCACCCGGGAAATCGACGTCTGGGGAATCAACTCGTCCTCTTCTTCCTCCTCACTGCTGGAACCACAGTTAACGTATCTACAACAAAAGAAACAAGTAAAGCATCTATTTCAAAATTTAAGGTTTTCTTTGATTTCCAACTAAGCGACAGTGAATAAGTAAATACTTACAGGGCCGGTGATGGCACTGTGTCTACAATCTCCATCGTGGGCGACGGGGTTCTCTGTCCCGAAGTCCCAGGGGTTGGTTGTTGCGATGACCATGATGTTTCCGCACTGAAAACCATAATAAATATTTGTTTACTTTGCTGTTAAGAACATACATATTTAAAACAATCAGAATACTCACCTTGGATGAGGAGCCTCCATATCAGGTAAAACCCTCACCCTTCTAGGGTGGAGTGGCGTTTCTAGCGGTAGGTCTACGGGTATATCCTGCACTATAGCAGAGAACAATCTGAAATATGCATTGGCATTAAAATAAATAAATCAATAAACAAAAGAAAGGATTAAGTTTGAAATTAAGAGAAACAAATTAAAAGAAAAGGATTTAATATGAAAAAGTTATTACGACTCGGAAACCGAAGGCCTGTTAGGCAGACCACGACGTCCACCACGCGTCAGCACTCCCCTTTCGCTGCCACGTGAACGGACACCACCATGAATACCCCTAGAGCGCCCACGCCCACGGGCTGCACGGCTGTTGTTAGTACTGCAAAATAAAGCCAACATAAACCAACTGTGCGAGCAAAACAAACACACAAACAAGGTTAAAAAATTGTGAACATTAAAAGTGCTAAAATCAATCCAATCAAAATTATAAGAAGTTACAAAAAAACATTTAAAAAATCAATATCAAAATAAAAAATAGTCCTCCATATTATTCCAACCACCAGCGTTTGGGGGTGTGGCCTATTAAAAACGTGTTCACGAAATGGCCGAATATTTGGCTTTGATGTGTTTGAGTTCTAGGGATGATCGATATTAGAAAAACATCGATGTTAACATCGATCTAAAAGTATCGATGTACGATAAACATCGATAGCAAAACATCGATTTTTTGGTATGAAATAAACTGTCTATTTTATTTATTATACGTGTTTATTAATTAAAACTACGTTTTACGGATTATAAGCGGGCGTTTAATTATTGGACTTGACTCCGATATTTCGGTTGGTTTTCAGCAGTCATATTCACGGAATGACTCAGATTACAAATGTCACTAAGAACACTATAGTTATTTACATCTCCCCTTACTTATTTAATTGCTATTTTAATTTATTTTGTTTATGGTTACAATTAACACTATGGGGACCTAGTCGATTATAAAGCCATCCTCATATCGTATATTTGTATGATGTGGAGAAAAAGACTGGCAGAGAATCTCCACTACACGGTCCCTTAGCTAATTCTTTATATAATGTCAAGAGAGGTATCAAAATACACTGACGGACTCATAAACTGCATCAAAGTAATAGACGACTGAAATAAATATTTTATTCAAGTATGCAAACTTTCTATTCAGATTTAAATTGAAACCTCTGGATTGGTTCGTGAACTTTAAAACAGCGTAGGGTCATATCCTTAAGTTTAAGTTTGTGTACTGGAAAGGACCTTAAGACTTTTTTGAAGAAAAAACAGAAATTTAAGGAAAATTGGTTTAATTAAAAAATTAGTTTTAATTATTGACACAAACTTTATGCAAGGGTTTCGTCACTCCCATCACTGAAATCATCGTCTTCACTTCCTTCTAAAATACGCCGTAATTCCTCGTCCGCATACAAGCGCCCAGAACCCATTTTACACACATACACACACGCACACACACTTTCCAAATAATATTAGTGAACTTTTGAACAAATAACAAAAATTATATTGAATTTTTTTTACTGAAAATGTCAAAAACATCGAAATATGTGTCATTTGCTGTTTCTTTTTTTCTTTTTGCACAGATAATTATATGAATCAAATATGATTCATGGGACGTATAACGATCAGATACGTTATGATACGCTCATGAATCATATAAGCGTCATGATTTTATTTTTTTAGGGTCCTCACATATCACGCTCACATGTATAGGTGACTCACATATCTCATAAGTTTTAATTCCAACTGCCGCTGCCTTGTTCCTAATGAATTGATTGATGCCTAACCAACCTTTCCACACAGTGAGGCTTTCATCTAGAGCTATATTTTGGGATAAAATATACAACTGGGAAAACTTGATGTTTAAGTGGTCTAATTTTGAAATGGGAATATGGGTTTAATTTTGAAAATTCTGGCCTGGGGTCCTGATACAAGTGGTAAATGGTAATTGTTATTGAAATGAAGGCATTTAGAAAGAAGCAGAAACCTATCATGTGTCATATACTTCTAGAAGCCAGGAACAGTAAAAAACTCATCATCATTGCTCCAGTACTCCTCTAACCGGCTGTTAACCGTGATTCCCATAGCCAGAACGATGGCCAGATACGTGTATAGTTCGGATACATTCCATGATTTCGCAATCCCATATAGCAATAAATGCATGATATGGATCCGCGAAAGAGATTGTAGGGCCACAATTCAATTGCGAGAACGCTCGGCTCCATGGGAGTCGGCGAATCGGCGAAACAGGCGTCGATGCACTACTTACTACTACTGGTTGACGCGAATAAGGAGGCCACTCCAAATTAAAGTGGGCGAAAGCTTCTACAACTTCTTCTATATTTTCTGTATATATACTTCTCACCCGGGAAATCGACGGCTGGGGAATCAACTCGTCCTCTTCTTCCTCCTCACTGCTGGAACCACAGTTAACGTATCTACAACAAAAGAAACAAGTAAAGCATCTATTTCAAAATTTAAGGTTTTCTTTGATTTCCAACTAAGCGACAGTGAATAAGTAAATACTTACAGGGCCGGTGATGGCACTGTGTCTACAATCTCCATCGTGGGCGACGGGGTTCTCTGTCCCGAAGTCCCAGGGGTTGGTTGTTGCGATGACCATGATGTTTCCGCACTGAAAACCATAATAAATATTTGTTTACTTTGCTGTTAAGAACATACATATTTAAAACAATCAGAATACTCACCTTGGATGAGGAGCCTCCATATCAGGTAAAACCCTCACCCTTCTAGGGTGGAGGGCGTTTCCAGCGGTAGGCCTACGGGTATATCCTGCACTATAGCAGAGAACAATCTGAAATATGCATTGGCATTAAAATAAATAAATCAATAAACAAAAGAAAGGATTAAGTTTGAAATTAAGAGAAACAAATTAAAAGAAAAGGATTTAATATGAAAAAGTTATTACGACTCGGAAACCGAAGGCCTGTTAGGCAGACCACGACGTCCACCACGCGTCAGCACTCCCCTTTCGCTGCCACGTGAACGGACACCACCATGAATACCCCTAGAGCGCCCACGCCCACGGGCTGCACGGCTGTTGTTAGTACTGCAAAATAAAGCCAACATAAACCAACTGTGCGAGCAAAACAAACACACAAACAAGGTTAAAAAATTGTGAACATTAAAAGTGCTAAAATCAATCAATCCAATCAAAATTATAAGAAGTTACAAAAAAACATTTAAAAAATCAATATCAAAATAAAAAATAGTCCTCCATATTATTCCAACCACCAGCGTTTGGGGGCATGGCCTATTAAAAACGTGTTCACGAAATGGCCGAATATTTGGCTTTGATGTGTTTGAGTTCTAGGGATGATCGATATTAGAAAAACATCGATGTTAACATCGATCTAAAAGTATCGATGTACGATAAACATCGATAGCAAAACATCGATTTTTGGTATGAAATAAACTGTCTATTTTATTTATTATACGTGTTTATTAATTAAAACTACGTTTTACGGATTATAAGCGGGCGTTTAATTATTGGACTTGACTCCGATATTTCGGTTGGTTTTCAGCAGTCATATTCACGGAATGACTCAGATTACAAATGTCACCAAGAACACTATAGTTATTTACATCTCCCCTTACTTATTTAATTGCTATTTTAATTTATTTTGTTTATGGTTACAATTAACACTATGGGGACCTAGTCGATTATAAAGCCATCCTCATATCGTATATTTGTATGATGTGGAGAAAAAGACTGGCAGAGAATCTCCACTACACGGTCCCTTAGCTAATTCTTTATATAATGTCAAGAGAGGTATCAAAATACACTGACGGACTCATAAACTGCATCAAAGTAATAGACGACTGAAATAAATATTTTATTCAAGTATGCAAACTTTCTATTCAGATTTAAATTGAAACCTCTGGATTGGTTCGTGAACTTTAAAACAGCGTAGGGTCATATCCTTAAGTTTAAGTTTGTGTACTGGAAAGGACCTTAAGACTTTTTTGAAGAAAAAACAGAAATTTAAGGAAAATTGGTTTAATTAAAAAATTAGTTTTAATTATTGACACAAACTTTATGCAAGGGTTTCGTCACTCCCATCACTGAAATAATCGTCTTCACTTCCTTCTAAAATACGCCGTAATTCCTCGTCCGCATACAAGCGCCCAGAACCCATTTTACACACATACACACACGCACACACACTTTCCAAATAATATTAGTGAACTTTTGAACAAATAACAAAAATTATATTGAATTTTTTTTACTGAAAATGTCAAAAACATCGAAATATGTGTCATTTGCTGTTTCTTTTTTTCTTTTTGCACAGATAATTATATGAATCAAATATGATTCATGGGACGTATAACGATCAGATACGTTATGATACGCTCATGAATCATATAAGCGTCATGATTTTATTTTTTTAGGGTCCTCACATATCACGCTCACATGTATAGGTGACTCACATATCTCATAAGTTTTAATTCCAACTGCCGCTGCCTTGTTCCTAATGAATTGATTGATGCCTAACCAACCTTTCCACACAGTGAGGCTTTCATCTAGAGCTATATTTTGGGATAAAATATACAACTGGGAAAACTTGATGTTTAAGTGGTCTAATTTTGAAATGGGAATATGGGTTTAATTTTGAAAATTCTGGCCTGGGGTCCTGATACAAGTGGTAAATGGTAATTGTTATTGAAATGAAGGCATTTAGAAAGAAGCAGAAACCTATCATGTGTCATATACTTCTAGAAGCCAGGAGCAGTAAAAAACTCATCATCATTGCTCCAGTACTCCTCTAACCGGCTGTTAACCGTGATTCCCATAGCCAGAACGATGGCCAGATACGTGTATAGTTCGGATACATTCCATGATTTCGCAATCCCATATAGCAATAAATGCATGATATGGATCCGCGAAAGAGATTGTAGGGCCACAATTCAATTGCGAGAACGCTCGGCTCCATGGGAGTCGGCGAATCGGCGAAACAGGCGTCGATGCACTACTTACTACTACTGGTTGACGCGAATAAGGAGGCCACTCCAAATTAAAGTGGGCGAAAGCTTCTACAACTTCTTCTATATTTTCTGTATATATACTTCTCACCCGGGAAATCGACGGCTGGGGAATCAACTCGTCCTCTTCTTCCTCCTCACTGCTGGAACCACAGTTAACGTATCTACAACAAAAGAAACAAGTAAAGCATCTATTTCAAAATTTAAGGTTTTCTTTGATTTCCAACTAAGCGACAGTGAATAAGTAAATACTTACAGGGCCGGTGATGGCACTGTGTCTACAATCTCCATCGTGGGCGACGGGGTTCTCTGTCCCGAAGTCCCAGGGGTTGGTTGTTGCGATGACCATGATGTTTCCGCACTGAAAACCATAATAAATATTTGTTTACTTTGCTGTTAAGAACATACATATTTAAAACAATCAGAATACTCACCTTGGATGAGGAGCCTCCATATCAGGTAAAACCCTCACCCTTCTAGGGTGGAGTGGCGTTTCCAGCGGTAGGCCTACGGGTATATCCTGCACTATAGCAGAGAACAATCTGAAATATGCATTGGCATTAAAATAAATAAATCAATAAACAAAAGAAAGGATTAAGTTTGAAATTAAGAGAAACAAATTAAAAGAAAAGGATTTAATATGAAAAAGTTATTACGACTCGGAAACCGAAGGCCTGTTAGGTAGACCACGACGTGCACCACGCTTCAGCACTCCCCTTTCGCTGCCACGTGAACGGACACCACCATGAATACCCCTAGAGCGCCCACGCCCACGGGCTGCACGGCTGTTGTTAGTACTGCAAAATAAAGCCAACATAAACCAACTGTGCGAGCAAAACAAACACACAAACAAGGTTAAAAAAATTTTGAACATTAAAAGTGCTAAAATCAATCAATCCAATCAAAATTATAAGATGTTACAAAAAACATTTAAAAAATCAATATCAAAATAAAAAATAGTCCTCCATATTATTCCAACCACCAGCGTTTGGGGGCGTGGCCTATTAAAAACGTGTTCACGAAATGGCCGAATATTTGGCTTTGATGTGTTTGAGTTCTAGGGATGATCGATATTAGAAAAACATCGATGTTAACATCGATCTAAAAGTATCGATGTACGATAAACATCGATAGCAAAACATCGATTTTTTGGTATGAAATAAACTGTCTATTTTATTTATTATACGTGTTTATTATTTAAAACTACGTTTTACGGATTATAAGCGGGCGTTTAATTATTGGACTTGACTCCGATATTTCGGTTGGTTTTCAGCAGTCATACTCACGGAATGACTCAGATTACAAATGTCACTAAGAACACTATAGTTATTTACATCTCCCCTTACTTATTTAATTGCTATTTTAATTTATTTTGTTTATGGTTACAATTAACACTATGGGGACTTAGTCGATTATAAAGCCATCCTCATATCGTAAAAGAGGAAAGTCACCAGGTCACGATGGTCTCAGCGTCGAACACCTGAAGTTTGCGGGTGAGCATCTACCCCGGGTGCTAGCGATGCTTTTTAATCTCTGCCTGGCTCATTCCTATTTACCGGAAAGTTTAATGCGTACTATTGTTATACCGGTCGTTAAGAATAAAACGGGAGATTCGTCCGATACAACAAACTACCGGCCCATCTCGCTTGCCACTGTAATAGCCAAAGTGTTCGATAGTGTGCTAAATGGCAGACTAGCGCGACACGTGCCGCTCAGTGATGCACAGTTCGGCTTCAGGGCTGGTCTCTCCACTGAAAGCGCTATACTGAGCCTGAAGCATGCTGTCGGGTACTATACTAAGAGGAGGACGCCGGTGTATGCGTGCTTCCTTGACTTGTCAAAAGCTTTTGACCTAGTTTCTTATGACCTCTTGTGGGACAAGCTGGGGAGTGCGTCTGTGCCGGCAGACCTAGTCGCCCTCCTCAGATTCTGGTACGCTAATCAGATAAATCAGGTGAGATGGGCCGGTGCTTTGTCGGATGAATATAGGCTGGAGTGTGGAGTGAGGCAGGGGGGAATCAGTTCGCCGCTGCTCTTTAACGTGTACATTAACCAGCTTATTGAGCGACTCAGTGGCACTCATGTCGGATGCTATGTTGATGGAGTTTGTTTCAATAATATCAGCTATGCAGATGATATGGTGCTGCTGGGTCCCTCAGTCGGTGCTATAAGGACGCTTCTTTCAATTTGTGAGGCATACGCTGGGGAGCACGGGTTGAGGTACAACTCCAAAAAGAGTGAACTACTTGTATTTAGAGCTAAAACCCGTAAGCTCACCCGTGTTCCTCCCGTATGTCTAAACGGCGTGCCTCTTAGACTGGTTGACAGTGTTAAGTACCTGGGGCATATTGTGACATCTGACCTCCGAGATGACGACGACGTAGAGAGGGAACGTAGGGCGTTGGCGGTGCGGGCCAATATGCTCACTCGCAGGTTCGCTCGGTGCTCCAAGGAGGTTAAAATTACGCTATTTCGGGCCTACTGCCAATCGTTCTACTCGGCTGGCTTGTGGGTGAGCTTTTCGCGGCGGACTGTCAACGCTCTGCGTGTGCAGTACAACAATACTTTCAGAATGCTGTTGGGGTTGTCGCGGCGCTGCAGCGCGTCCGGGATGTTTGCGGAGGCGCGAACAGATGGTTTCAAGGCCATCATACGCAAGAAGACCGCCTCCCTACTGCAGCGCCTGCGGGGCAGCACCAACGGCCTTCTGAAAGCCATTGCTGCCAGGTTTGACTGCCCCATCCTAAATCACTGGGTAGGGGTAGTAATTGGAAAATTTTAATCTTATTATAAAATGTTACTAACAATACTAACATAATTGTAAGTGAAAAATTGTTACTAATCCATTAACAAACTATGGACTTGGTCCGAAATAAATGATTATTATTATTATTATTTGTTTTCAATTTATATTTATATCTCAGGTGAACCTGGTACAGAAACATATTAACACGGGTTTAAACCAAGTGCTAATTTGTACGTAAATGAATAGTGTTTTAAACTGTGTAGAGTGTGTCTTCATTCAATTGCAGAAATTTTCTTACGATCCTACAGGTGTTTAATATTGCGGCTTTCTGTAAAGATATATATGTGAATTTTGGGAGGTCAAGAGATTTGAGCCTAGAAGTCATATCTTTGTCTATAACCCCGGTGGTTGATACGACTATTGGGACTATTGTTACTTTTTGCATTTTCCAAATTTGCCTAACTTCTTCTTGCAACTCTGTATATTTCCGAATTTTTTCGGTGACTGTAGTTTGAATGTTATGTGTATTTGGTATTGCTATGTCTATAATATATGTGTGCTTATGTTCTTTGTCTACAAGTGTAATATCAGGCCGGTTACTATGAATGGTGTGATCAGTGAGTATAGTGCGGTCATAATAAAGTTTATGGGTAATATTTTCAAGCACTGTATGTGGTTTGTACTTATAATATGGTGTATACGGCCCAGTAATAAGTTTGTATTTTAATGCAAGTTTTTGATGTATTATATTTACGAGTTGGTTATGGCGATGGGTGTAATCATTTTGAGTAAGGGTTATACAAGCTCCGGTTATGTGCTGAATTGTTTCTGGTTTTTTGTGACATTTTCTGCATATGTCATATATTATTATTATTATTGTTTATTTGATTTTTTTTCTCAGCTGATGCTGGTAAATGTGAACCTAGCACGGGCTTACGCCAAGTGAGTTGGTTCATTGTGTAGTGTTGCAGGGGTTTGAGTAGTGGATGTAAGGAATCGTCGCACTATGGAACAGGTGTCGATTATTACAGATTTTTGTAAAGCGATGTATGAATATTTATTAAGATCAAGTTCTGAGAGCGATGTGTGTAATGATTTTGGAATGAGTCCGGTTGATGAAATTATTATGGGTATAATTTTAACGGTGTGTTGATGCCACATTTGTCGTATTTCATCTGCTAGCGGTATATATTTTTGTATTTTCTCAGTGTATTTTTTCTTACATTTTCAGAATTAGGTATTGCAATATCTATTAAGTATGTAATTTTTTTATCTTTTAGTGTTAGTGTAATATCCGGTCTATTATTTGTGGTGGTTTTGTCGGTAATGATGTCTCGGTCCCAGTACAGTTTTACTGACTCATTGTTGAGTACACTTATAGGTTTATATTTGTGGTATGGTTCTGTTTTATCTAATAGGTTATATTTAAGTGCTAATTGTGAGTGGATTTGTTTTGCAACGTTGTTATGTCTTTCTGTATACTGTTTATTGGCTAAAAATGGACAACCCCCTGTTATATGTTCTATTGTTTCTTGACTTGAGTTGCATAGGCGACATCTATCTGAGACTACTGATGAATCTTTAATAATGTACTTCTGATAGTTTCTAGTTTTAATGATTTGATCTTGGATGGCCAGCATAAACCCTTCAGTTTCTTTGTATATATTGCCTTTGGTTAACCACGTGTTTGATGCCTCTGAGTCTATATGTTCCTGTTGGAGTTGGTTAGGGTATTTTCCGTGTAGTGTTTTCTGTTTCCAGGTATTTATTTTTTGTTCATCTGTTATTGGCGGATCTATGGAATAACTATTGTCATTTAGTTTCAAGGATGTGCCAGATGTGGATATTAATGTAAGAGCTTTATGTATAGAACTATCATTAGATTTGTTGTACATGTATGTGCGAATTATTATTATTATTATTACAACAACTAATTTGACTTAGAGAAAATCACACTGGCCCCTGAACTAGTGAATACTGTATCTCAGTGGGCCAGTATTTTTAACATAAGTACTAATATATAATAATTACCATTATATTAATAATTAAATAATATATAGTAGTTAAATGAGATATAGTAGTAAAAATAAATAATAATTTAAAATAAAATATTAATGAAAGAAGAAGGGAAAGAAAAATATAGATACATATATTAACTGAAACAATGATTGTATGCAAGTTATATATAAGTAAAATGTTATATTTAAATAATTGCTTTGATCTCTTCTGACTCTTGATAATATATTATATGGGAACAGCACCCAACAGTTCTACTACCAGCCTTACAATTGCAGTAATAGCCTGTTATGCTATATTCCGTGTCTTCGATGCATTGTTGGTATGTTACATACGTATAATATACCTTACTAGAATGCCGGGACCGTATGCGACCACGAATCAAAATTCCTGATATGCGATCACTCACGAGGGCTTCCACGTGAGTGTTTAATTCAATGACAAACATGCCGCCCTCTCTGACATGTTCTCCATAATAGGATCGAGCCTGTTTTATTTGATAGGTGCCAAGAGCTATCAACTCTAACTGACTCATAGTCAAATTAGGAAAAGTGGAGAGATGTGGTATATGAGCGCTTATGCTGCGAAAATTGACCCTTTGCCTGTTCATATTTTGTTCAACAATTAACTCCCGCAAATGGTTTGGCTTGTGCAGTCTACTGAGAGCTCGGTTTAGAATTTGATGTGCGTCTGGTCTGTTTGTTATAAGAGGGTGGAAATGATTTATCATCGCAGCGGCTATTGAAAAATCAATCATAACATGGGGAGCCGCCAGGTTAAAAAATTCTTGCCTAAATTATTTAAAATCTCTCTTAAACCGCCCATTAACTACTACGACCCAACGGACTAATGTGACGAGTCTGGTTTTGTTAGCTTCCAGTGTTCTAAGTTGGAAATCACCACTGGCAACAGATTCCGGCATGTGGACATTGTAGTCGTAGAATTGCAAATCTTTACAACATCTCGAAACCCTCTATCTACTATGAATACATCGCCTGGTCTGAAATATGATCTCATCGGTCTTGTAAAAAAAATGTATTTTTCTTTAGATGAGTAACTTATTTACAATATGGGAAATTTTGAAAAACGAATGTTTGCACTTGGTTTTGAAAGGGATGCTAATTTTCCCAATTGCATAGGTGCCCTTGACGGAAAGCATACCATAATCACGTGCCCAATAAAAAGTGGATCTGTATTTTTTAGAGGAATGCCAGGTCGCCATAGTAAATTAGGCCCAAGAGTGCCCAACATATTCATAGGATGGAACAATGATATAACATTTGTTAAAAAAAATTCAAATTGTTAACTAATGATTTAAAGATGGGAATAATTATATTTAAATAAAAAGTACTCAAACGATTGCGAACATTGCGATGTTTGAAAAACAGCAACAATCATTGTCAATTGTCATTTTATTGTAGTGTTGCCATTTCGTAAATAATTAAGTTGATTAACCTATCATTGTAATCGATTGTAAGATTATTATTGCACTGTTTAAATCGGTGATAGTCAAAGATTGTATATCAAATAGCAACTATTAGGTTATTTTAAAAAATTGATTTAAATCTTTAGAAATGATATAAAATTGACTCAAGATAGTTTGAGCGTGCCAGACACGTGTCGGGGCAGACACTGACAGGCTCCGTTGTTAGCGTCGGGGCCGCTCTAACAAGCAGTTTATGAACAGCTTTCACAATGTTCAAACACTTCTCTGTGAAAGATTTATTTATTTATCGGCATTTAACATAAATCTGCAGAAATCCTATCTTCTCACGGGATCTCCCTCTTCGATAGCATGTACCGGCGTATAATGATATAATGATATGGTATTTCTCGAAGTCTTCGATAAACTCCGCCGAACACGCTCATATCCGGCACTCGACGGCCGGAATAGCGTGTTCTGTACTCATTGCGTGCCTGTGCGGACACACAATTGCAGTATCCGTAGCAAATTAACATTTCAGCATATTCCTCATTCGTGTAGGTCGTCATCTTCAACAGTTCCGTATCACAAGCACAAATCAGAGTCCAGTTTACAAGTACAGCAGTCAGGTATCAGAGGAAACAGTTCAGAAACACAGCGAAGTCGAGTAGAAAACAGAGAACACAATAATATCGTATCTACCACGGACGATTCACATAAGCAGACTAACAGTAACAATAACAAGTTAGTAACCAAACACAAAACGTGTTATATTCCCGAACCGGCTTCTGCACATTATTTTTTTTTCATTCACACCTGCATAAATCGTAAAGTGTCTCGCTCGCACGCACCGCATTAACATTGAAAGATAATTGGCGAGGGACTGTTAGAACTGCTACCTGGAGGCTCGCAACCAAATTTTTTCTACAATTTTTTGATAAATCCCTAGATTGTCATACCACGTTGGATAGCTGATGAAACGAGATGAGATGATTTGCAAAACACATTTGCAAAACAGGTGCTATAATATTATTTTTAGATATCCTTTAAAGAAAAATAAACTTTCTAAAATTTTATTAGTTTTTATAAGTTTTAATTGTCTATAATGACTTATTTGTTCATTTTACGTACAATATTGGTTATTGAAGTCATAAAGCATCTTATTTTATATGTAAAAACCAAATAATAATAATAATAAGACTTACAAATTTCATAATATCTAAACTGATAGCCGAAAATCGGGAAATTTTTCTAAAAAACCGTTAAATTCAAATATCTCGATAACTGTTACATTTAGGATAGGGTGTTTCATAGTCAAATCAGTCAGAAACAATGTTAACTACACGCCCTTAACGGGAATAGGTCGACTTAACATGTAACCCTGTATACAATAAGATAGGTTATATACACACATCAAAAAAGTCTAAGCAACATGTACTAATTTAAATTTTAGGATGATTTTTCACATTATAACGTTGTATTTTATTTTTAAAATAATATTTTTAGGGTCCTATGTTGTAAAAATAACAGCTGTTGTCTTTATAAGTTCTTTTAATCACAGAAATTAACAATATTATAATATAATGTAGAAACTAAGGTACTTAAGCAATTAAACATTTTTTTTTACAAAATGAAATTTCTAATGAAAATGAATTTATTGTGAAAGTATTCTTTCACAATAAATTCCTTATACCTTAATACTTTGTATTAAATTATCCTATTGGATAATTTAATACAAAGTATGGCTTCCTCTGCTATTTAGAACTTGTCGGCAATGATTATTCATTGAATTAATGAGACTGTTTATGTCATCTTGCGGTATTCGCTCTCAATGGAATTGTAGCAAATCCTTCAGCTGTTGGGTTGTTATCACTCCGTCCAAGTCCTTCAAAACACGTCTCTGGATCATGTCCCATGCGTGCTCGATGTGGTTGAGGTCTGGCGATTGTGCAGGCCAGGGCAATACCCGGATGTTCTCCGTTGCCAAGTATTGACTGGTTCGCCGACCTGTATGTGAACGCGCATTGTCATTGCACCTGAGCCTTTCAGTATTTCCGGGCCGACGGTACACTCGCACCCTTCTTGTATCAGGCCTAAACCCGAATCGCGACTCATCGGAAAACATAATTTTATCCAAGTGTTCCTGGGTCCATGTTCTGCGTTATCTACACCATTCATTTCGACGAGTGCGATTCCCGTGACGTATCGGTGGGCACCTAATTGGGCGTCGAGCTCGTAGCCCGTACTCATGCAGTCGATTTCGCACAGTTTGGGGACTTACATCAACACCACTTGAATTTTGTAGCCTCAAACTTATCTCTCGAGCGGTTAACATCGGTTGGCGTCTTGCAGTCAGTTGTATGTACCGGTCTTGCCGAGTGGTTGTACTCCTTTTACGGCCTGGGTGCTGTTCAGCGGGTTCCCTTGTATTATTGTAGCGCTGCCAAAGACGACAAATACACTTCTGTGAATGCCAAAATGACGAGATACCTGAGATTGATTATTTCCTGCTTGCAACATCCCTACAGCTCTGCATTTCATTTGCCGTCAAATGACGTCGCTCCATGACGTAAAAAATATCTAACAATTCAATTTTGTCGCTAACTTTATTTAAATGGTTGGTAAAAAGCTAGCCATACACGCACAGATATGCCCGCCGGATTTGTCCGACAGGCAGATCCGTGATTCGCCACACACGAATACAGGCAGCAGTTGAGATCGTAATTCCAGCAAATACGGTCGTCTGTAAACATGTATATTTCAAAGCATAAATTAGCAATAATATGTGGTGATTTTATTTGTCTCGAAAAAAGAAAACGAAGAAGAATTTGGGTAAAGCAATGGCTAGAAAAACGACCGCGATATAGCCATATGAATCTATGCAGAGATTTGTCAATCCATGAGCCTGCTGATTTGTTCAATTAATATATTATAATTGAATATTTTTTTAATATTATTATAATATTTTTATATGAATATTTTTCTTATTGATTGCGTTGCATTTTTCGACCAATTTTTCGTATGCTTGTGCTTTTAAATCTTTATTAAGGTACAATTGCTTATCTTTGATTTTCCACAAACAAGGCAAAGACTTTTATAGTTCTATAAAACTTGTCCGAAACTCTTTATTGTCACTAAACGCCATTTCTGTGATCAAACTCATGTATTCATGTATATGTATTGTATATGTAACTTCGAATGTTAGTGCGCGACTGACATCAAATCTGGCGGATATATCCGTCGCTATGCACACACGCACAGTTTGGAGCTCGGATCTACCCGCCCCGTGCCCGATCCGGTCGATTTGACTACGGGCAGCGGGCAGGCACCCGACGTGCAAATCCGTGTCCGTTCTCACCATACACGCACGGATCTGTCCGCCAGGCACGTCTGTCGGATAGATCCGGCGGGCACATCTGTACGTGTATGGCTAGCTAAATTATAAAATCAAGACTAAACGTAGGAATAAAAACGCACTTAAATTCAAACAAATTCCCTTTCATTGAATTTTATGAAAAAAACAAAACAATCGAATTTTTTTTACAACCAGCTAGTATGTCATCAATAACAAAAAGTTTATATACCTACGCACTTTGAGTGAGTAAAGACTTAGAAATGATATGATAAAGATACATACTTTAGAGCATGTTGTTCTAAAGTATGTATCTTTAGCTGTTTTCCATCTTTGTTGGATCTGTTTCAGATAGTATACGGAGCTTATTGGCCAGAATCTTGCCATATCGGTCGAAATCGTCCTCGGGCACTTGCTGTTTATTCAAAACATTGTTCAGTGAAGTTAAGGCTTCCATCATTGACTTCCCAGCTTCTTGCAATTCTGCCGGATTCTTTCGGCGCCGCAGTATAGTTGTCAATGAAGAGAAAGTCGTAATTTCTGATTGATGATCATTTTCACTTGAATCTTCATTCAAAATTCCACTTTCAAGCGTTGGAGGGTTCTGAAAATAACAAGAAAAACTATAAATATTTATTTTAGATTGTAGATGCTGCAGTATCCACAGTCGTGGTTGCAAATAGCAAGAGGGTTCAGAAAATTTCCTAGGTGTATAGGAGCAATAGATGGGAATCACATCGTTATGCAATCTCCGTCGCATAGTGATTCGGAATTCTACAATTATAAAAAAGAGTTTTAGTATTGTACTCCTTGCTTTTGTCGACAGTAATTACAATTTTATTTTTGCTGAAATTGGAAGCCAGGGAAGAATTAGTGACGGCGGTGTCGTTCGCAGTAGTCAACTGTGGCGAAGAACTTGTTATAATAATCTGAATTTTCCGGGCCCAAAGCCACTACCAGGGAGTACAAGAGATGCACCATATGTTTTTCTGGGGGAAGGAGCATTTGCATTGTCAACTCATGTGATGAAGCCGTTTTCCAGGAAGCTATAATGAACGTACGCCGAAACGATATTTAATAAGAAACTTTCGTCCTCACGCGTGGTAATTGAAAATGTCTTTGGGATACTAGCCTCAAATTTCAGAGTATTTCGAAAACCCATTCTACTTAACCCTATAAAAACCACCATTATTACTATGACTTGTGTACTGCTGCACAATTTTTTAAGAAAGAGTAGTACGTCATCTGCAATATATACACCTTAAGGTTCAATTGACGTTTACAACAGTAATGACGAGCTGGTCGTGCCAGGTACGTGGAGGAATGAAATTGAAGACACGTCTGACATCAGGCCCTTGCGACTAATACCAAGAAGACCATCATAGAATGCAAATCAGATTAGGGAAGAATTTACATCATATCTCTTTAATAGTTATAATAATAACTAATTTTAACTAACAGAATAAAAACTGTGCTTATTTATAAATACATAATAATAAATAAAAAGTTTACTTACTTGTGTATCCATGTTTATAGATTTTCTACATTGAAAAATACACCTAAGAATGAGTCCATTTAATCAAATGCGAACCATATCGGTTTATATAGAGTGACTGACAAACCTGTCCAAATTCACACAGAAGAATCTTTAGTAAAAGTTATGAGAAACATGTATTTTAGTTTTGTATCACATAGTACAAAAATGTTGAATAATCAGCATCATAAAGTCATTCAAAGAACTCGCAATTTACATAATACGGCGTTAGAGTGTCAATGACCTCTCCATCTGACCTAGTAAAAGGCCGAGGACGGCGGCATTACACCGGGCGAGCGAATACGCACTAATCATTTACGCCGGAGAGACAGAGGCAGGTTAACGTATGAAGGTTGCACCATAGGACTATTCTGTACGATTGAATTAATGATCATATATGAAATATTTTATGGTGAAAATTTGACATACAATTTTTTTTTGCCACGCCCCCACGGAGCCCCCTGGAGGATGCGCACGCCCCCGGAACTATCCATTGACAGGGGCATCCGCAACCTCCATAGCCGTCGGCTCAGCCGTTCCCTGTCGTGGCAGGGGACGCCAGGTACCCTTAACGTTGGGGGGCCGGCAATCCTTGCTCCCCATTACGTGGGTCGCTATTTTGCCGGCATCGGCGCAGACGGCGCACCGCGGGGGCTTGTTGCACTTACCGGACCCATGTCCCGGCTTCCCACACCGGAAATATAGGTCCGACCTGTCCACTTGGGAGGGGCACATCGCTTTGATATGCCCCATCGAGAAACATTTGTAGCATCGCCTGGGATGCGGCTCGACGAGCCTCACTTGGGCCGCCCCCCAGCCGATGCTAAACTCCGGCACGCATGAGTCGAAGGGCTCCCTCGATGGGGCACTGGGCAATTGATGAGCCCATGCCCCCTGGTCCCTGCCTAATCTCCGAGATCTTGAGGGAATTAGCAGGGACCTGTGCCGCCTCCGCCAGCGACGACAGAAGGCGCTTCTCCGTGACGGAGACAGATAACCCGTCTATGTAGATGCCAGTTCTTTTGGCTGGCCTCGACACGAGCCCTCTGTCCCCTAGGACCACCTTCATACGGGAGGCAAGGTGATCCGCCTTCTCCTCCTTGCCCTCCCCCTCAACCTCATATAAGATGCTGCCATCGGCAGCTCGGCGACTCCTAAGCCCCCTTTGGAAACCCAGGTCCTTAATTTCCATCTGGGTCTGCGCTATCAAGGCCAGTTGTGGGAGGGAAATCCCCCTCTCTGAGGCGCCCGGTGGCAGCGAGACTTGGATTACTGCCACCTTAGGGGGATCTACCTTTACCTTCTTCTTTTTCCGCCTCTGCTGGGTTTTGGGGGGAGATGCAGAGGGAGCCGGAGGCGCCGTGCCACTGTTGCCCTTCTTTTTCTTCCCCTTTTTGCGGGCCACCACCGTCCATGCCTCCCCGAGGGGTCGCAAGGGAGGCTGGGGCTCTATGGCCGTCTGCCCCCTCCTGGGTGGCAGCTGGGGGAAGTCTTCCCGATTCCATCCCACATGATAAGTTGGCGGGTGGAAGGCGGGCCACGGCAACGGTACGTACGACGGGCCCGCTCCTCCATACATGGGAGGTGGTCGCGGCGGTATGGTGGGCCGGACAGGAGGTTGCGTTCTTAGTGGTCCGACACCACGCGCCGCCACATGTCTCCGGGCCCCTAGCGTCCTGGGATGCAGGGACGCTGGAGCACGGGAAACCTCGGTTTCGGTAAAGGGCCCGAGAGTCTGGGCCGCCTTCTTTTTCTTCTTCATGCCCAGTCTCCCAAGCTCCTGGGCTGCACCCATCCGGGGTTCCTGGGCCGGGATTGCCAGGCGCTTCCCCTTCGCCGCGCCCGCCAGTGGGCCCCGCGGTCCCCCAGTCGCCGCCCCCGTAGCGCCCCCAGCAGGCGGCGTCGGAGGTCTGATCGCCCCCAGCAGATTCTGGGACGCCGAGACCCCATTCTCTCGTCTGGCGTCCGCAGCGAGGGGGGGCTTTCTCCTGATCGCCGGTAACAGGTGCTCCTCGAGGCCCTCAAAACGGGCCTCGATCAACCTTCCTACCGTCTCTAAGACCGACCTCTTCAGGTCGTCAATGTCAAACCCGGCCGCGACGGATGTTGGTACTGCGGCCGGGGAGGAGCGCCTATTCGCCGTCGCCTCCGCGTAGGCCTGCCTCTGCGCCTTGAGCTCGCCCTAGACAGCCGCGAGGAGCTCGCGTCTGAGGCGGTCGTTGTCAATGCGGAGACGACGGTTTTCTCAGGCGGGATATTCCTCCTGTGCCAACCCTATCAGAATAGGTAACAATTCTGCTCGCTCTTTAGAAGCTTGGTCTCTATACGTTTACTCATGTGCCATTACTATGTCATTATATGTGTATTATGCATCATTGTATGTGTATTATGCTGTTTTTTTGTAATAAATGCACTTTGATTTGAAGTAAAACAAGTAAAATATTATAATCATTTTTATTAATTTAATTGGTAATAAATTATAGTTATTTTAATATATTCACAACTCTAAGACTGAAAAAAATTTGAAAAATCTGCATTATACATCGGCTTCAATTGTTATTACATTAGAAGTTATAATATTATTTTGGTTATTTTCATCAAATATTATGTCTTGTGGACCATACTCAAACTGTTGCAATTGTGTCAGTGGAGGCCTTAATATTATTTGAGATGGAACACCGGTGGTTACAGTTGGTTGACGGTGACTTAGACAAAGTCTGCGGAGGTGTCATAATAATAGTATTATTCGTGTTATGTTTATTGGTATATTTGGAATGTGGTGAAGGAGTTAAACTGTATCTCGAAATTGAATCTTGTGTGCTTGGTGATTGATTAGGTGATGGTATATAGTTAACTCTGGAATGATCTAGCGACTGTCTAGGTGGCAAAGGCGATGAAGTATATGGTACGTGCTCATTAATTTTGTGTGCCATGCATGCACACTAATATTTGTTAAGCATTGTTATAATTTTATCAAATATGTTGTATTTGTCGAAAATGTTTTTCAATGTTATACAAAACCAGTGTTTTCACTGGTACGTGATACAATTATTTCCCGAGCTTCCAAAATTTAATTTTGAAATGCCGAATATAGTGGATTGTCTGAACTAATATAGGATTTCTGATTATGTGATTACCAAAATCGACATGTTTAAGGTCTTCAATTACTTTTAACCATATATCGTTGTTGTGTTGAGGAATTAGTTTAGTCGTTGGTCTTCCTAGATGGCAAATTATATTTGGGGCTAAATTTTTTGCATAGATGAGTAAATCCTTTATCTTCCACTATGGACATTGGCTGGTAGTCTTAACTATCATTTTAACCAATGATTTGTCTATGTCGCATATTTGGTGTTCTGTCAATTGGACCTCTTGCGCAGTCAGCCAGAGTTATCTACTTCGCTTTGGTAGTGGTGGGTTATTATTTGACAAGGTTCATATGATCCATGTTGATCGATGTAGTCGGAGTTGCAGAAGTCTCTTGAGTTGAGGGTATTACCGTGTGCAGTTGTTGGCTGTCTAACTAAGCTACTTTCAGAATTATCCAACGGTTCCACTGTGTTATCTCGAAGTTAAATAAATGGATGAACTATTTTTAAATGTTCTTTTAGATTTGTCGTGTTACCAAAGAATTCATATTTTTTGTTACATATATTACATGTAACTTACTTTTTTCAGTATCCAGTTTGAAATGTAACGAACAATAACTATACATATTTATTTAGGTTCGGAAATAAAAAGTTTCTTAGTTTCTTTATACAGGTTGACTTTGACAAACCCGTCCAAATTTTTTTACGCACTAAACATCATTTACGGAACCCATTTTTGCAAAAAAAATTGTATGTCGAATTTTCACCATAAAATATTTCATATAGGATAATTAATTCATTCGTACAGAATAAGCATATGGTGCAAACAGCGAACGTTAACCTGTTATTACCTGTCTCTGTCACACCCGCGTAAATGAGTAGGCCGTATTCGCTCGCCCGGTTTAATGCCGCCGTCCTCGGCCTTTTACTAGGTCAGATGGAGAGGTGTCAATGCACTCTAGCGCCGTATTACGTAAATTGCGAGTTCTTTGAATTACTTTGTGATGCTGATTACTCAACATTTTTGTACTATGTGATACAAAACTAAAATACATATTTCTCATAACTTTTACTAAAGATTCTTCTGTGTGAATTTGTACGGGTTTGTCAAAGTCGTGTGTATATGAGAGCAATGAATGCGGGTCACCTAAAAAAAAACCTATAAATCTTGGAAACTAAGAATGCTAGCTTAGTAAAATAATCGTTGTTTAATAAACAATATATACCCCTTAAATGAAAGTAATAAAATTTATAAGTCACTACATTTTATTTATTAAAAATTACATAAAGAAAAAAACTGCTGATCTCGCCTTTAAACAAAAATAGGAAACATGACATTTTTGTACAACAATATGATTTTCTTGAATTTTAATGTGTTCTCAGCTATTTCACGCACCTTCACTCGGCGGTCGTCTAGTACAATATCATAGACTTCTTCAACAACAACCTCAGTAGTGACTTCGATTGGGCGACCAGAGCGTAGAGCATTTAAAGCAGCAGTGACTATTAAATTCAAAGAGTGTGAATAGCAGCCATAGTGCTTCCATCCTAATTCGGATTCTATCGCCTTTATAATATTGCGAGGATTATCCGATATTGCAAAATAAACCTTTTGTATTAAATTCCACTCATCTGTTACTCTCTTTAATTCTTTGGCTAAATTCGAACTGGTATGACTTTCGTTGAGCCCTTTGCACTCCAATAACATTTGTTTCGGCTCAAAATTTACATCAATATAATGAACAGTTACACCAATGTAATTTTCTAATTGAGATGATGTCCAGCAACCGGTGGTTATGCATACTGAAATAGCATCTCGATACTATTTCCTTCGTTTTATTTAAAGTGTCCGTATATAAAGCCGGAATCATTGTTGTAGATATAGTTTTTCTACTAGGCGGCGTATACCCCTGTATGTTCTTTGCAAATATTTAAAATCCTTTTTCTTCAACTATTCGGAATGGTTGATAATCACTTATAAATAATTCTAGCAAATCTCGATCTACGCGTTTCCGTTCATCAGAAGTCATTTTTTAATAGCATAAGCCTGCATTGTCTGATCAGCTTCATATACTGGAGTTTCTTTATGCTCTTTATTATTTCATACAATTGAGCTTTCAGCATAGTAGGCAGATAGGATAACCCTTTACTTGTAATCCAATTTTGCATTTCAGCTTTGGTAGAATTTAATGTTGGAGCCTTATTTAACTTCACTGTATGGTATGGTGCATTATCCATAACTAATAATATTTAGGAAGAAATAATCTATATCTGCAATGGAAGGGAATTTCTTTTTTATCTCACGATCCAGAATTGCTTTGGGATTTATCATCTTCAGACATTTTAATACTTCTGTCGTTAAAAAGAATTTTTAATATCTGTTGCAGCTTCCAGATAAAACTCCTTACACTTTATGGGAAAATTTTCAGCTGTTCTTCCTCTAGTTCTCCAATTTCTCTCTTTCTTCTGATCAGATTTGGCACCTTTCTATCGACGTATATTTCTTGAAACGGTAAATGCTTCTGCTCATGTGAGAAGTCAAGATTTAATATTTTAGTTTCTTTAGCGTCTAAAATATTTCGTGCTTGAAAACAGTAAAAATTAGGAATGAAACAGAAAACATCATCGATGTGAAAACAGCAAATCTACTGTTAAAACAGTAGGGTTGGTAACACTGAGGGCAAGTTATGCCAACTTGCCAACCTTACTAAATAACCTAACTGTAATTGCCAACAACCCTTCTGATTATAGCCGATAATAATGGCTGCAATCACGCAGAAAGAATCAAAAATGAAAGAAAAAGAAATTAAATCTATTCTTTTTTTGGCAGTATCCTTCGAAATTGGTACTCTTTCCAGCTTCTTCGCTATTTCATCTCCACAGACAGTTCTAACCATGGCTATCGCAGCTGGTTTAATCAATTCCTCAGCAACACTATGGGGTTTTTTACATTGAGCAACTTTTAAAGCTACTTAAAAAGAAGTAAAAGTAGTTTTCTCTAACGAAACTGTTGCTGAACTTGATGGTGCATCAAGTTTGATACGCTTTGCTTGTGTTTCTTTTTCTTTCCAAAAGGCAAGCGGTTTATTTACATAAGTCGGATGGACTTTTTCAAGACGTATCTTTAATTTGTTGAGTTTTAGCGACTCATTTGAAAGAAGTTGCATACAGACCACGCATTGTGGACGCCGGGACACAGCGAGATATTCTTAATATTGATTAAATTAAATAATCAAATGGGCAGATTTTGCATGTAATTAAATATAATGGCTCGCTACATCTTCTCTTTCCTGACGCAAGGCCAAAATTTCTTTCTGTTTATTATAAAACTTTTTAGCACGTTTAAGGTGTATCATTTTTTCCGCAAACGCCACTCTCTTCGCATTCTTATTGAGAGATGGACTTTTTATTTTTGCATCGAGTTTTTCTTTTATAGTTTTTCTTTCTTTTTTATAGTTAATAATTGGAAGAAGGGAATAAAGGAAGGAATTTATTTCCTTCTTCCAACTAACTATTTTATGGCCGCGTGAATCTATACGAAGCGAATTGTTTTTGTTCTTCTCTTCGAACTCACAAATGAGCGCTACGTCTAAAGATTGTAAAAGTGTAGAAAACTGAATATCTCCAAAAGTGGCGTTTATTTCCTTCTTCCACTTGGTGGTTCAATTCCTTTAATATATTGTTTAAGGTGGCTAGCTAAAGAAATCATATCTCTAGAACCTATAGGTTTGCCCTCGTCCGTAGGCTCCAGAAATACTACAAAATCAGCTAGGGGTGAATCCGGATATCAGGATACCATCTCGTATAATCATTAACATAAGAAGGTTTGAACTTATCCTTTTCTGATTTCTATTTCGTTAGAAACACTGCTGCTATCGGACGCTTCATCTACCCAATCACCAGAGTTCCCAGTCGGGACGTTTTTTTCTTTTTGAACATGATTTTTTTTTGGTCTCGGGGAAAAACCTCTCTTGACGGGTTCCCCCGGCCCGGGGGGACCGAGGTATATGTGGGACTCCGGGATTTTTCCGACTACCCACTAAAAAACCCCGCTGTTCTCCTATCGCCTACGCCCGGGCCCACGGATATATGGCCTGCCGATCTCGCGGCCCGGGCCGGCGCCGGCCCGCCCTTTGTCTTAAGGCCCTTCTAAATTGTTAGCGCCAGGGGCCACGAGATCGGCAGGCCATATATCCGTAGGCCTGGGCGTAGGCGATAGGAGAACAGCGGGGTTTTTTAGTGGGTACACGGATGTTTTACAGCTGAATACATAAGCCAGCCAAATTAGGGAATAATGATGATGATCCAGAAACTTGATAACCAATCAGTGTATTCTCCCCTATTGCCCGAACTATGTTGAAATATTTCTGGGCCTCCAAGCACAATCCTGGCATAGCTTTAAGGAGAGGACCCCAGGGGAAGTCAGGAAAGTCTGTCAGACTTTTACTAATCAGATAGAGGGATGTTAAGTTTCTGTATGATGCCTGGGTGACAAGTGGTTTGATTCTCATGTTCTCAGACCCCTCAAGAAGAAGGTCAAAATACCTCAGCACTGATTCAGTGTCATTTCTCCCGACATCAAATCCCAATTTAAGGATTTGGTAGAATTCTTGCAAATCATCAGAGGTGAACTCTGGAACAAGCATATGTTCAGCATTAACCAGGTTTTTGAGTCGCTTGTCAATATGTGTTTGAGTGACTGTTCCTGTTTTAATGAAGCTCAGTAAGAATGCTCCTGCTAAGTACTCTGTTAACTTTTTAACACTTCCGAATTCTCGTCATACAACAGGACAATGATTTTTCCAATCATATATTCAGTTACCAATTCTTTAACTGCAGATCGATATGCAGTTAGGGAAGTCTGATTATTAAGGTTTGGGTGGAGCTGTTTGGCCTGATCATTAAGTTCAATGTAATCAATTAATGGGTATTTTGTTGCTTTAATAAGTAACTGGGTAATTACCTGGGATTCTTCCACCTCGGACGGATTAACAAGAACATCATGGAAATATTCCTTAAGAAGATGAATACTATCATGGAATTCATTGAGTGAAATCCATTGCGCCAAGCAAAACTTCGTGAAAACAATCTTATCAGCTGCGGGATCTTCCCATGCAATGTGAGCAAACCGATCAACTACAGGATCAGTGAGCATTGTTTTATAGGAGACATTGTCTTCTTTTTGAGATACAACAGACACCATGGCATCGGTTGGTACAATAATTCTAGCCCTAGTTTCTTGGAGGGCTCTACACTTTGCATTCACATTATTTAGGACTCGCAAGTAATTAGACATTGTAAAGAATTTGATGAATTAACTATACAAAAGTAAATAATACTAGCTTTTAAAAATGATTGGTAATAACAGTTCTCGCATCAAAGAGTATATTATTAATATATGAGGCGTATAGAATCAAAGGCAGCTTTATCCAATACGCCAAATTTTTCACAAAACAAAAAAAACGATCATTGCATTGTATTTTTACCCGTTATTAAAGAGATAACCTCCTAAAGACTTAGTGTAGGAATATAAATCTATGACCAAAGCACTCGAACAACCCTTGTGGTGACTTCAATAGATATTCAATAAATTAAAATCCACTTAGCTGTTTTTGTTACGAACTCCAGGATTTAGCTGACTTTGATTGTAAGTGAAACGAATATAGCTATATTTATTTCTAACCTTATCTCAATTTACTCGAATAATATTAATCGGAATAAGCATAATAGTTAATAATTACGGTTTATATGAAAAAAAAAACAAGTATCTTTATTTTATTATCTTATTACTATTTCTTTATTTCACAAATTTTGTTATATTTTTTATAATATCTTTTTTTTTTTTATAAAAACAGTACCATAGTATTACTTTTATATAAAAATCAATAATAAAATATCCTAAAAAATATAAAAAATCGTCTTCCAACAGCAGCGGGTCCTTGCAGTTCCAAACTACCGGTGGTCAGGCAACAGAGTAAGGAACCTCCTCACAATTCGTGCCGTATAATAATAATAATAATAATTTATTCAACAACAACAAAATATTGACAATATAAAATACAACATCAATTACAAGTTACAATTAATTAAGATAAAAAGAGCAATAGTACTTTAAATTAAATTAATTAAAATTAAATTAAACATTATGACGGTGAAACTTAAAAACTCCAAACTTAAATAAAATGACTAAAAGTAGATAAAATAAAATAATTGATTCCACTTGCTCCAGAACTAGATCTATCTGTATCTCTGGGGCAAGTTTATTCTCCCATTTTTAATTAACTAATTCTGCTTAAATGAATATTATATATTTTACAACGTTAGTTATTATGCACGAGTGTGAGGAAGTGTGTGTGCGTGCACGTGTGTGTGTGTGTGCATATGTATGTATGCGCGTGTACGTATGTGTAGGTGTGAATTTTTCTAGCTAGCATAAACATGTATTATTCTCCAATATGAATAAATTTTTCTGTGTCTGAATAGTCCATTTTTAATAACCATGATTTTATTTTATTTTTAATTTCAAATTTATTTAATGTTGCTATGTGAATTTCTTTATCAACTTTGTTATATATGACGGCGCCTCAAAGCGCCATCTAGTTTAATTATTAAGAACCTGTCATTCTTTTATTACAAGTCAGTAGTTTTGCGCGGACAAGAATGGCAACACTCTGGTGAAACGTCATTGTGACCGGGCAGCCATCTTACGATCATTACGGTGGATGGCGGAACGGCCGACAACGACGGATCGCTCACGTCCTGTGATTGTTATCTAATTTAATCGTGCGAAAAGGGTTATAGTTTTTGTTAATTAGCTTCGTTATCGAAATTAAACACTGTGACTGTGAAACAAGTGCCTTTATTTCTGAAATACCACGCCCGCATACTAACCTAAAGTTATACAAAGGTTACCTGAAATGGACCACTCTGATGAAGGGCCTGAAGGGCCTCAAGAGCCTTCATATAAATATGAGCTGAATACTGAGTATTGTTTACTAGCAAATGAAGTTCTAGTTATAAGTGTATTATAGGGTCTGAGTCTCCTTCTACTCGATATATCTAATTGAAATAATGCATTAGGTACTTCAGTGTGCTTTTTTAATATTGTGTAAAGAATAAATATTTGTCTAACAGACAGAACTTCACTTTCGCGATATAATAGTGAGGTTGGATATAAAAAAGGTTTAAATTTCATGACCTTTAATACTGCTCTTTGAGTTCTTTCAAGTTTGATCATATACGTTCTATATGTTCCACCCCATACGGGTATACAATACCTAAGTATAGAATTGCACAAGGCATCATAGATCATGTTAAGTATATTTGAATCCGCAGAGACACGAAGTTTTTTCATGACAAAAATAATCTTGCGTACCCGAGCACATAAATTGTCAATTTGTTTTTGCCAATTGAGGTGTTCATCGATAATAACACCTAGATATTTAAAATTATTGGTTCTGCATATATTTAGACAGCTACATGTATCGGAGCTTGAAAAACAAGAATGAGATTTAATATAAAAATTATGAGGTGGTTTATGAAAATTTGTCAAATAAAAAGCAATGAATTTAGTTTTGTCGATGTTTAAAGTTAAGAGGTTTTTGTTAAGCCATCCAGTGACAACTCTTAGAGCATGTTCAGCTCGAGATTTAACCTCACTCCAAGTGATTCCAGAGATAACCAATGCAGTGTCGTCTGCATAGCAAAATATTTCGCAATGAGGTATTAGCAGTTGACAAAGGTCGTTTAAATAGATTTTAAACAAAATTGGACCCAAAACGCTTCCCTGAGGCACTCCATAGTTAAGCATTAATTCTTTACTGACATAATTTTCAATTTTTACCTTTTGTATTCTGTTAGAAAGATAACTCTGAAATAATTCATAACAGGAACCTCTTATACCGATATTCTCTAATTTCTTTAAAAGTAAGGGGATTGATACGGTATCAAATGCTTTAGATAGATCTAGAAAGATTGCGATACACTTATCTCCTTTATCTAGTTTAAAAGCGATTGTTTTAGATAAACCGATCACTGCGTCCTCTGTGGAGAGCCCTGTTTGAAAACCGAATTGATTATTTGCAATCACATTGAATTTAGTTAAATAATTTTGTAAGCGTTCATTAATTACCTTCTCCAAGATTTTTGATAATGTAGATAGAACGGAAATTGGTCTGAAATTATTGAAAGAATCACAGGGATCAGATTTTGGTATAGGGTGTACAAGAGCTATCTTAAAGTGAGAAGGAAATGTACCCGAGGCAAATGTCAGATTACATATATGTAAAATAGATGGAATGAGTTTATAGCGAAAAGTTTTTATTAGCTTTGTAGGAATTCCATCATAGCCAGTGGCACAGTCATTGTGTAAATTTAAAATAATAGATTCGATTTCAGCCTCACTTACATTAAGTAAGACAAGAGAATTACACTGTGTTTTATTGTTAGCTGTTGTTGGACAATATAAAGAGTTTATATTTATCGAGATTTTTTCAGCCAAACGCTGACCTACATTGACGAAAAATTCATTAATATTATTAACTGTTGCATTAGGATCCTTTCTGAATTGCTTTAAATAGATAGAGGACGATGATTTATAATTTAATTCTGTTACAGTCTTAATAAGATTCCAAGTTTTTTTAATATTATTTTTAGCTTTGAAAAATTCTTTTTGTTCATATTCTTTTTTTATTTTCCTAAGCAAATTATTTCAAAAATTTCTATACCTTGTATTAGTTAATTTCATACAAGCATTACCAGGGTCTGCTTTAGTGTGTTTGTGTAACTTGTCTCTATGTCTAATGCATCGTAATAGACCCGGAGTAATCCATGGTTTTAATATAACTTTTTTCTTGGAAATTGTAATCTGTTTTGAATTATTTTTAATAATAAATTGCAATTTTTCGATAAATATAGCGGTCGCTAGATTAACATTAGTCGTATTAAGAACGTCATTAAAAGATATGTCATCTAAGTCTGCACTAATTGCGCTGTAGTCAATAATAGTTCGCTTAGACGTATGTTTAGTGGTGGAATTATATTTCATAAGATTTAAACATGCAATTACTGGCATATGATCTGTAATATAAGATTCTAGTTTTAAGACTGTAGCTTTTTCACGACCTTTGTAAAATATATGGTCCAAGCAACTGTTTAATCGTGTTGGTGTGTCATATGCAGGGAGCAATCCATGAGAAGCCAGTAATGTAAGATAATTGTCGCAATTGCAATCATCATTTCCGTTTGATATATTTATGTCTCCTATAAGTAATATATTTTGAAATTTATTCAAAGATTCTAGTAAGAGGTTCAGGTCATTAAAAAATAGGTCCAGATTTCTAAAGGAAGGTGAGCGATAAATTACTACAACAGCAGTATTATCTGTGGTAACAACCAAACAATTAGCCTCTGAAAATGTCGCCTTGCTGATTGTTAAATTAATTTGGTTTTTTACATATATAACCACACCGTCATTTTGGTTTCTATTATTTTCTGAGGAAAAAGATGTGTAACCCGATAGTGAGGGAATGCTGTGGGTTTTATTTAGCCAACACTCAGACAGTGCAATAACGTCATAACTCAGGTTTGTTGTTTCCAACATAGTTACTAAGATGTCAAAGTTTTTATTTATACTCCTTATGTTTTGATGAAAAATATTGAATGTATTACAACTATTATTGACATACTTAATGCAGTCTACTGGTAAACATGTGAAAGTATCGGCTGTAGTTATAGTGTCAATATCGTTGGCTAACAAATTAAGAGTAGCCATCAATAACTAAATATGATAAAGTATCAATATATTGTGACTTATTGATTGGGTATACATAAATAGAGAGCAAGGACCACATTAAGACTGCAGAAGCATTAAACCATTTGATAATAAATATGGGAACAGGATTAAACAGTGCAGAATTGCTCTGTTGAGTATTATTTTTGTATTTAAAACAGAATAACCACGTTTGCATTTTTTCTTTACATATTAATGCAAAACCATATGATATAAACTTATAATCTTCTTGTATAAAAAGTACAAATGAGAATAAAATTAAGCATCCAATATTACATGTATTACACGTTGTTAATATAAAAAATATTGTACAATTCATGGACGGATTAATAAAGTAAGTTTTACATTTGATTATTGTTATTGGAGAATGGACATATAATATCCAAGAAAAATTTTTGATTATCATATTTGTGAGTAAATGTTTGTATATTATTTTGTGTTCAAATATTAAGTTTGAATGTGTAGAAACTATGTGGAGTAAATAGATGAAGTATAGAATAAATACAGTGAGTAGTAATAATAATAAAAATACAATAACAAAAATATAAAAATGGGTGAGAAAATAAAATAAAAACATTACGACTAAACATACAATTCCACACGTTTGTGAAGTAAAATTACTACAAACTAGTCATTTACGAGTAATTTTGTTTTTCAGCTCTTCTAGGCAATTCTCATGCTTAATAAGGATATATTCAGATTCTGAATCCTTACGTAAATAAATACGTCCATTTGAGCACCAACAATAATACAAGAGATACGTATACAAGAGAGCTGCCTTCTGTATTCGTCCCTTCAGCCAGGGACCAAGCGAGAGCCTTTCAAGGTGTCGATCAAGACTCTTCGCTATCAGACCATTCACTGACACTACTATCGGAATTATGATTGTACTATCCAATTTCCACATAGCAGTAATCTCGTGTGCGAGATCAATATATTTCAATTGTTTTTCTTTTTCAGCACCGACAAGATTACCATCATGTGGAACTGCGATATCTACAATCATAGCACGTCTCGCAGATCGGTCCACTATCACGATGTCGGGTTTATTAGCAACAATACATCTATCCGTGATAATCAACCGATCCCAGTAGAGCAAATATGAACCATTATCGAGAACTGGCTCAGGCCTATATTGGTAATAGGGCACCTCCAAGGTTACAAGATTATATGTCAAAGCTAGTTGTTGGTGGATAATCCTGGCTACTAGGTTGTGCCTGTGCAAGATTCGCTGTTAGCAAGACGAGAACAACAGGAAGTAACATGTCTGATGGATTCACCAGGGAGGTGACACGCTCGACAAATATCAAGCGTACCGTCCTTCAGAATGTACTTCCTGTAGTTGTTCGTCTTGATAACCTCGTCCATAATTGCACAGACAAAACCTTCGATTTCCCCAAATAGGTCTCCGGAGCGTAACCAGTTTACCGACGCTAGTAGGTCTACATTGGGCCCATTCAAGGCCTTATAGAACCTACCATGCAACTCCTTGCTTTTCCATATAACTGCTCGGTCGGAAGCATTCATCACCACTGGACTTTGCCAGTTCTGTTTCGCTAAGGATAACGGATTTAGTCCCTTGTCAACTGACACCACATCACAATGCATACTCCGAGCCCCATCGGCATTTAGAAAATATTCTCTAAGATTGTACACCTCGCGGTTATGGAGGTCTTTGACATTTAAGAACCCTCTACCTCCACATTTCCGTGGAATGTACAATCTCATAACCGACGAGCGTGGGTGATGCATACGATATGCTGTCAGCAAACAACGGACTCGCCTATCTATGGCATCTAACTCAGTTTGAGTCCATCTTAATATGCCAAAGGAGTATACCAATGATGGTACGACCCAACTATTAAAGGCTCGAACTTTATTCCCCCCAGAAAGAAGACTTTTCAGGACCTTTCTTAAGCGGGAGAAAAAGCGATCCCTTATTGTCTGTTTCGTATCATCATTGGGTATACCCAATGACTCTGACATTATCTTTATTTTTAAACTCTCAAATTACACTCTTCATTACATATCTGGCAAATATCTTCTCCTTCGCGTTCTTCCTCCTTCGCCTGCTTCTTGTTCAGTATCTGGTAAGTAATTTATTGTTTTTGAATAGAAGTCCAAATTTGGCAGGTTTGGCCAATTGTCGCCATAATAGTTTGTAAGGAGCTTCCTAACGTCTCGGAGTTTCAGTTGTTTAACCTCCAAACTTTTCGGAATTACAGAAGCCCGTATCATTTCTGCTTTTAATTTGATTTTTTGGATCATTTGATTATGAATCGTTTACATTATGTTATTTTAAAATGGAACTGAGCAGTTGTTTTTAAGACTAAGAATGTTTGTAAGTTCTGTAGTATATTGGCCAATAATTGCCGCATACTCAGAAGGAGAAGTGCTGACTTCTCACTTACATACTTCTTTCTCGATGTTACCAAAAATTCTATCTGCGGGCATAAATAAGTGACTTGTTACAGGAAACACCAATTCCATCTTTTTTATAGACCCATTGTCTAAAAGCCAACAAGAACATTACGCTATTTTTGTTTTGTCCGCCACATCTGCCACCTGACGGATGTGATTTTCATTTGTCAGATCACTTTGTTTAAGTGTATGAGAAACAGCAGATGCTATTTCATTAAGAAACAGCAGATGCTATTTCATTACTTTCTTTAAAGTGCTCATATTATCATTGCCACCCACGAATTACTGCAAAATTGTACAAATGTAGTTGCCTACTATAATAACAACTTTGATCCGGAACTTTGGGTAGAACCAAATTCTTCTAGCAGTCAAAAGAAGATGTTACCATTCCTTCTTTTTTTTTCTTTCAGTAAGTTGAAAAATGCTTTCGCCTTCAGCGTATGTACTCTTTTTTCTGTAATTAATATCACTTTGTTAGAAGAGTCTTTTTCTGTTTTTATTTTTTCAGTTAACTCAATGCATTTAGAACAAGCATCAGTTCTAGGGTTCCCAAAACCTAAATTGAAATCCGCATTGAAAACACTTCGGAAATACGATCATTTTACCGCACTGTCAGGGTTTTCTTTGCGAGGCTACCATATTAGATTATCGTTTAAAAAAACGGATTTAGTGACCTTCGTAATTTTGAAAGAGCCGCTGCAGCTATGAAATTAAGAATTGGCTCAGATCGCACCCAGATACCAGTTCCACAAGAAACAGTTGAAGAAGTGCCGGTTCCTCAGCCGAATACTACTTCTATTTGGGATGATTTCGATGCCGAAATTTCCGTTTTCGTTCCCCAAAACCCGACTGCAGTTGGTATTGTGGAGTTCGACAAATATATGGAGGAACCACTCATTAAAAGAATTGAAAATCCACTGCTGTGGTGGAGAGATCGCAAGAGCGTGTATCCGCGATTATATAATTATATGCCGAAACGCCTAAACATCACAGCTACATCATGCGAGCGTGTGTTTTCTAAAGTTGGCTTAACATTGAATGAGAGACGAATACGACTCAAAACAAAAAAAAAACTATCGGAATTGATTTTTATTAGTTGTAATTAAATATGTATAATGTATGTATAATAAGTAAAAAAAAGTATATTAATAAAAAAAGTTTACCTATTAAATTATGTATATGAATGGATATATGTAAATATGAAGGTACGTTTAATCTGTACATAAAAATACGCAATCATTGTACATAAAGTTGATTTTTAAATACGCCTATATTCATGGGTTTTTATTCATTACTCATTCATAAATAAATTTGTTGTTTTCTTTTTACTTGATCCTTATTTTTTTTTAATTTTGCTGTAAAAAGAGCAACTGTTGTACCTTCCTGACACCAAGTCGTGATCTCTTCTCCGGTCACATAAAATGTTGCCAGCTATGGAAAACAATCTTTCACAGGGCATACTTGTTGCTAGTGAATTTGATGTTTTACGAGCAAGTATTGCCAAATGTGGGTAAGAATTTTTATTACTCTTCCACCATTCTAATGGCGAATGACTTTTTGGTATGACTGTGTCATCGATGTAGCGCTGAACTTTTATCACGGCTCTAGAATATGCAGTAACGGTGGGCCTAATATTCTGCATTTTTTTGTAATAATGGCTCCAAATAGAATTATTAGCTGGTCCCGAAGTTGAAGTTTCTGCAGTAACTGTTTCTTCATTCTCTTCCACAATAAATGAAGTAAATAAACTAATTACATATTTTTTTTGCTGTGTCGGCGGTATTTTCATTTTCAAAATAGAGTTTGTATCTAGGACCCAGAAACATGCAAGTTGTAAAGGTGCGACTGTTTTCTAGTGAAGAAAATCGTGATTGTAGTCCACCTTGCCTGACTATTTCTACTTAATCCAGCAAAGGCTCAGTACTGTCTGAAACAGATGCCACTAACGCCGATTTGAGAGCAATAGTTATTGGGATAACTGAACTACCAGTCACGTATCTATCGCCGCTAATTTCTTTAGTCACTTCTTCACAGGGCTTCAAGACAAGTTTACCGATAATATCGAAAAAGTAGTGGTGCATCAAATAAAATATTGCTGGAGAAAGACACTCGTTCCATGAATGGCATCCGCAGTCCCCTGGGACACATGTGTGGCGAGGTCTGTGTCCAATGTTGTTATCCACATTTGATGTATTTTAGCTTTTTTCTCTTCCCCTCCTATGGAGATTGTTGATCCTGGCAGGTCTTTAGAGAGTTCTAGGTGGAACGCTTCAATGATGTGTAGGAAAGGTCGCAATAACATCGTTGCAGATGCTATTGCCCGTCTGTCCTTCTTTCCTTGTGTAAGAGGCAAAGCTGCACACTAATTTTTGCATTTTGGACCTTACGCTATCTAATCCTTGTACTACAACCTTCTCAAGCTTCATGACGGTTCTCTCCTTCATGTATCTTTGTTTAGTTTCAGGGTCTACAGCCTTTAGGTTTTCGGTCTTAGGCACTTTGCAGGTAACAGTCAATTTTTCCTTTTCAAAACATTCTATAGTTGCTTGCACCCAGTCGAGTGAGCTAAAACAATCTCTTCCTGTGTTTTCCTGCAAAAATTCAAAAGCCATCTCATAGGCCTGGGCTGCAGTAACACTTTGTTCTCTGAATGGGTAAAATGTCTGTCTTCCTTGCGTCAAGATATCAGAGCTACTGTTTATTATTTTGGTCATTATTCGCTGCACAACCGTGTCGATTTGAGATGTGTAATTAGTCAACATGTTTACACACATAACCCGCATGACAGAAGTAATATAGTTACCATGAATTTTGCCATGGGGGAATTCACCATCCTCTTTCTCGGATCAAGATCGTTTTTCTCGGATAAGGATCGTTTTCGGTTTCAGCAACCTTTGGGGCTTGGCTCCCGTACCCATGAGATGGTGTTATCGTGTATATGTAAAGGGCGCTTACTGAGGATAGGTTGTTTGTGGTTACACTAGGGAAAATTCTACTGTAGTGGTCATTTCCGTCTTTCTTTCCTTCATCGTCGGGTAGTAGGGTCTCTAATAAAAAAATATTGTATTTCCTCCTAAAAATTTTAAATGGGTTAACCAATTTTATATATCTTTCACCGACAAGGCTGGAATATTTGCATTTAAATTGGAAACTGCACTGTTTATTTCATTTTTTGTATCGATAAACGTTCCAACATGTAAAACGTTGAATTCCATCGACTTGGAATTTCTTGAAGGGGCTTCAAAATTGATTTTCCTGCTTGTTTTAAGTAGCGTTTCAATTTTTCCCACGCGACTGTGATTTTTTTTAAAATAGGAGACAATAGCTTTGGCTTTTTGTATAATATGGGTAATAGTGCTATTTTCTAAGGCTTTGCTTACCACCAAATTTATGGAATGTGCATAGCAATTAAAATGTTTCCAACTCAAGCATTTTTCTACAGCACACTTAATGTTAGACCCATTGTAAGATACGAGAAGGATTTTATTTTCTATGCCCCATTCCTGAACAATTCGTAATAATTGTTCGGCTAAAGCCGTGGCTGAGTGTGATGTGCCATTCAATGCACAGCATTCTAATAGAACCGATCGTAGGACCATATTGTTTTCAATAAAATGTCATGTAACACCCAAAAACCAATCGCCATTTCGAGACGTCCACATATCGGTTGATAAACCGGAGAAGTATGGAAACCATTTCCATACTAAGCAACTCCTTGACTTGACCCTTCATCATTTCATAGAGTGCAGGCAGCATATTATTTGCAAAAAATGTTCTTGTTGGTAATGTGTAATTTGGAAATGCAAACGCAATTAACTCACAAAAACCTCTGTCTTTCACAATGAAAAATGGTTGTAAGTCATGTACAAAGAGCTTCATAATATGGTGATCTATATCTTTTTTTTATTTTGGAGCAGTCTCTTCGTAAGTAGGATGTCATTGTATTCCTAACTGTCAGTATTAATGATTGTTGCTGCGTAGATGTGGAGGGCAGATTTATTTGCAGCTGTTACTGCACCAGTAACAGAAGCTGCAGACTATGTTATTGCTGCCAACCCCTGCCCACTCGTAGCTGAAGAACAGTGTCTAGACACTAATTGTATCGTGCCATGTTTTCTATTTATATGTTTTGTTAAGTTTGATACCGAAGACTTGTACGATATCGCACCTTTATTCATAAACTGAAGTAATTCAAAATTTTAGTTTTGTGGGAAATCGCATTTAAAGTTTCGCCGGTATAAATTTATGATTTAAAAAAATCATAAAATAATAAAGAGACAGTATTGGTCGAAAATACATAGTAGATCAACTAATAAAGTATTAAAACAAGGTAGCGGCCGCGGGCGGCCCCTCCGGGGAGGATCCGCCGCCCGCACTATTGCCGCGAGGGTGGGGGCTGCGTGTTGTTCCGCGGCCCCCCTCAACTCCTAGAGTTACTACAGAAGAGCGCCGGGGGGACGAAACCCTGACCCCCTGGCGCCAACACTTTAGAAGGGGCCCGCCTTAAGACAAAGGGAGTGCCGGCGCCAGCCCAGGCCACGAAATCGGCTGTTCGGGCTAGCTAGGCAGCACCTTATGTAATGTAGGCGTGCGTCACTGGGGTTTTTATAAAAATTAGAAAAAAATACTTATTAAAAAATAACGAAAAATAAATAAAAAATAATAACAGAAAAAATCATTAAAATAAAAGTTCATAGAAATAATATTATTCAAACTTTCTTTATAATTTTATTTTTTTAGTAACCTGATGCAAATAGAAGGGTTTATGTGTGTGTATATGTTACCGACAATCTGTATAATTCAGGTATTCTATACAATACCTAGATAATGTATAGAATACCTAAAACGTTAAGGTAATGTATAAAATATTATGAATATTATTTTCCAGTATATACTTTACCTAGGTAACGTATACAATTGCTAGGTATTGTATAGAGTACCTGCTGGTCCACCGGCAATGTGGAAAATAACTATATTTGGGCCTGTATTTATCAATGTTATGTAAGTAAGTAAGTAGAAGGGTATAAATTGACAGACAAAAATAACACATTAGATTTGCTTAAAATCAACTTTATTAAAATTAACAATTAGTAAGTTCTGAATAAAAACAATCTTTATTCAAACTTAAAATTCTTCTGGGTTAACTAACATAATCTAATTTACTCATATGTAATCAGTTAAAAAACTTAGGCAACCAAACAATTCTGTAAAAATATGAAGTAGATCTACTGGCTTCTCAGAATACATTAAGTAAAAAAATATTTATTTATTTTTACATGAAGAACTATTGTAGTGCATTTGAATTTTGAAGTGCATAAAATCTTACTTTTAAGACATGAACACTTTTTAGTATTACAGAGTTTTTTTACGTGTACATTTGACAAATCCCTGACCTGTCCCCGTAAATTGCCGATTTGCAACTATACGGAGCGTCGTTTCTTCATTAGGGACATCTTCTTAAGTAATTCTTGATGACAAACTGTAAACTGCTGTCTTGAATACAACGTCTTTATAACACCTTGCTTTGTTCCAATTTTGTAAAGTTCGTCATCCGTTTTTTGTAAGACTACAGCCAATATTTTGCCGCGACCTCTGTCGACTTTCTGAACAGGGATTCTAACAGTAGTACCTATTGGCACAGGAGGAAATTTTCTTTAAAACTGATGCGGTTCCCTACAGCTAAGGTGTTTTTTACACAAAGGACAAAAAACTTTAGAACCATAGCCTTCTGCAATATCTTTCTCCGGAGCAACACAAATAGCATGGATGGGTTTATTGCATTTTCTATACGAATGAGCACCCGTAGTCTCCTCTGCTATCGTCTTTTACACACATTACCGGCAGCGCATTCGGTATTGTATAGGATGCCTAGGCAAAGTATAAAATGAAAAATATTTCATACATTACCTTAACGTTTTAAGTATTCTATACATTGCCTAGGTATTGTATAGAATACAGATTGTTATACAGATTGTTGATAACATATATAATTTTTCATTTTGAAATTTTTGTTAAATACCCGTGTGAAGCTGGGGCGGGCCGCTAGTCTTTAATAAGAAAACAGATGTTAATACTATCAGTCTTCAAAATAATAAAAAAGTAGTTACCCTCTATTGAAAAAATATATTTATAGTATTATTATTACTAAGAGATACAAAGAACGGAGGATGGGCAGCAGCATCTTTCCGAGAGAGCATCATCAACCGCGAATACTGCGATCGCCAACCCGCCTGCCAAGCGTGGATATTCTGGCGAAAACCTCCCGAAAAAGTACATGACAGATAATATAAAACCCAGCATAAAAAGATGGGATTAATGCCTTAGAAATCAGCTCCCTCAAATCTTTCTTTTTGTTTTCACTTCATCATCATCATTTCAGCCGGAAGACGCCCACTGCTGGACAAAGGCCTCCCCCAAAGATCTCCACGATGATCGGTCCTGCGCTGCCCTCATCCAACCTATTCCGGCGATCATGACCAGATCATCGGTCCATCTTGTGGGGGGCCTACCAACACTGCGTCTTCCGGTACGCGGTCGCCATTCGAGGACTTTTCTGCCCCAACGGCCATCAGTCCTTCGAGCTATGTGCCCAGCCCACTGCCACTTCAGTTTTGCAATCATCCGGGCTATGTCGGTTACTTTGGTTCTCCTGCGAACATCCTCATTTCTGATTCGATCTCGCAGGGAAACTCCGAGCATAGCCCTGTTTTCACTTATTTCTTGTTTATTAATATAGGCTCCTTGAAGTGCTATTTTTGTAGTTAGTTTCATTTTCTTTCTCTTATTTTCTACATTTACTTCCTTGTAGGCTTTTTCCTTGTATGATGATTTGTAGCAAAAACGGTAGGGTTATCTTTAGTTATTTTTAATACTTATTTCATTCCAGTTAATGTTCTGTCCATCTGTATTTATCGTGTAACTATACCCCCATTCTTCTTTCAATGTTTTTAAGTCATAAAATTATTCATAATTCATCTCATGCACAATTAATGGAGGTTGAGACTTTTTAGCATTCTTAATCAAAGTAATGTACTGATTGGGCGTATATTGGGCCTGATTTTAAGTCTTTTTATTTCTTTCTCTATGAGGCTATGGATGTTATCAGCTTCATTTTGCGTGTGGCCTTTGATTAAAAACTTATGCGTTATGCTCTTAATATTTAATGTTTGTGTAGCATATAAATAAAGTGATGTTATATATTTGTTTTTATTTTGCCCACAGCAATTATCTTCTCTTTCGAAGTCTTGAAAAGCAATAAATAATGCTTCGTTAATAATATTGGGCTGCGAGGATACGATTTTCTGATCAGATATAATATTCATATCTGTGTTTTGAGTATTTGAAGTGGTAGGTTGAGCTGAGTACAATGTTATAGTCGGTTTCTGGAGATCGATGAACAATTCCATAAGCTTTGTTATCATCGTTTTCTTTTGTATTTTGAGGAGGTGACGGCACCACAGAAGCGGTTTTTCGGTGTTTTGGAACGAGGTTCGCATGCAATGGAACAGATTTTAGGGTAGATAATAAACGCTTTCGAGCTGTCACATTTGAATTGGGCTCTGAATTAGACGATTGAGCAAATTGAGATCGATGAACATTTGAACCAGATGCGTAAGTAATATTGTGGTGATAGTGTTTCTCGTGCTGTCATATTAGTAGATGACTGTGAAGAATATGAATGACTAGATGGAGGTCGACGGTCAACTGGATTCGATGAATGTTCATAGGAATATTGTGTATCCCGACTCAAATGTAATCGATTTATAAATAAGCCATCAATTTGATACATTAGAGTCTGTCTTTCATGTTTAGGTAGGTCTCGAAGCTTTTTCGCAAGTAGCTTGCCGTAAAGATCGCATGAGAAAAATTAAATCAAACAAGTTTGTAAAAAATAGTGTGTTTCATTCTACTTTACTGGAAGGTTTCTTTTATAAACTACTTAAATTAACAGGGTTTACAATACGCAATGTGACACGGCGCTGATGTGTAGACGACTGGCGGCTCTGTCGTATTTCGTACTCGCCTGCCTTATTCTGCGAGTCAGCAATATTAACCGCCACACTAGTAATTGATATGACAATTATTAGTCTGTGGATTTAATATACTCTGTTAAGAACATTACAACAAATTTTATCGATCTTTGTCTTGAATGTTCGGGACATTTTGGATCAGTTGCTTGATGGTGACCGGAACAGAATAAGCATGATGTATCTACTTCATTGACATTACAGATTTTGACATCATGGTGGCCAGCGCATTTTGAGCAACGAGGTTTTGATCGGCATTGGTCAAATGGTCACGAACATGACCAAACCTACAACATTTATAGCACTGAATGGTGGGGGGGTACTGTGTGTCTCTACAGGTATTGACATCTATCGTCTTTTTTGTTTAGGCGACAGGCTTTAATAATTATTGTAGACTTAGGCCTACATTCAGTCATATCAACCTCGAGGGTCCAGTCCAGGGGAATTTGTATGACAATGCCCATCCTTGTAATATTATACTTGAGGATTGAGGTAGATGATAACTTTAATGATTCTAAAAGGGGAGAAGATAGAAAACTATTGGCTTCTGAGGCAGATTAGAAATGGATAAAGATTCAATCAAACAAATATTAAGGTTGAAATTCTAAACATGTTACCAAAATCTTAGTTGTTAGCAGAAGTTTCTTGTAAAACGTCACGTTGAATAAGAAGTTTTCTATTTGTATTGCTATGTAAATAATATGGGATATTGGGATTACATTCTATTTCGAACGTTTTGGAATTTAATAGATTGAAAACTAATTAAGTTCCATTTGTACTTAAATTTTAGAAATTTTTTTTAAACGTAAAGTTTATTTAATAAATAGATAAGGAGAATAAAAATTGTTTCTGTGAATATTTAAAAAAAGCTAGCTAAAGTCCGGGCGCGAAGCAGGAAGGATGTCGTACGTTAACCTGTTATTACCTGTCTCTGTCACTCTCGCGTAAATATATTGAATCCTCGCTCGCACAGAGCAATGACCGCCGTCCTCAGGGATCGTAAACAATTGTAAAGCAATTTTGAACACCACCACTTTAAGAGTGGAATAAATGTTATAATAACTGGTTTGAGTGAATGGAAAAGTGTAATAAGCTACGTGGTGAATACTTTGAAAAACGATAAAAAGTACTTACTGTAAGGTTTTAGTTGTGTTTATTTCTTTAAACGACAAAACTTAAAAGGCATGCCTCGTAGTAATTGTAACTCGGTTTTTATAACCGTTATAATATAAAATCTAAATAAATAATTTATTATAATAACAATAATTTATTTAATAATTTAGTAAATTTTTTTCTCCTTCAAACATTTTATGTAAAGCGCACTTAATACAAAAATGTTTGTGACCACTATCAGTAGGTAAAGAGGTCATTGTACGAAATTCTTCCTGCTTCGCGTCCAGACTATAGCTTAATTTATATTCGTACAAACAATTACTTAAAGATGGATTTGGTAACATTTAATTTGTAAGTGTACATTTCAATTTTACATCTTGGAAGTGGGTGAGCTTTTTCCCTCACTTCTTATTTTCTTTTCTTCTGCCATGAAGTGTCCCAGATTCAGCTTGTTGCCACTCGTACGGACCAACTGAAAGGGACCTTTCTTAAGCAGCTGAAGGCGTCGGCCGCCAGAATCACAAACATCGTGGAGATCCTGGCGGAAAAATCGGAAAGCAGTGAAAATCGTCGTCTCCGCATAGACAATGACCGCCTCAGATGCGAGCTCGCAGCTGTTAAGGGCGAGCTCGAGGCTCAGAGGCAGGCTTACGCGGAGGGACGGCCAATAGGCGCTCTTCTCCCCCCCCCCCCCCTCCTGCCGTCTCCCCGGCCCCAGCACCAACAGCTGTGGCGGCCGGGTTTGATATTGACGACCTGAAGAGGTCGGTTTTAGAGACGGTAGGGAGGTTGATCGAGGGCCTCGAAGAGCGCCTGTTACCGGCAATTAGGAGAAGGTCCTCCTCGGTGCGAACGCCAGGCGAGAGAATGGGGCTCCAGCGTCTCGGAGGCTATTAGGGGCGATTAGGCCTCCAACGCCGCCTGCTGGGAGCGCTATGGTGGCAGCAACTGGGGGAGCGCAAGACACCCTGGCGGGCGTGGTGAAGTGGAAGCGCCTTGCAACCCCGGTTTAGGAACCCCGGATGGGTGCAGCCCAGGAGACAAAGAAAGGGAGAAAAAGAAGGCGTCCCAGACTCCCGGGCCCTTTACTGGATCAGAGGGTACTCGTGCATCCCAGGACGTTAGGAGCCCGGAGAATTGTGGAAGCGCGTAAAGTCGGACCACCAGGTATGCAACCTCCTGTCTGGCCCACTATACCGCCGCCACTACCTCCATGTTTGGAGGGGCGGGCCCATCGTATTTACTGTCGCCGTGACCCACCTTTCACCCACTAACATACCATGCGGGGTGGAATCCAGAGGATTTACCTCAGCTGCCATCCAGGAGGGGTTAGACGGCCATAGAGCCCCAGCCTCCCCTATAACCACTCGGGGAGGCATGGACGGTGGTTGCCCGCAAGAAGGGGCAGAAAAAGAAGAGTAATAGTGCCACGGCGCCTCTGCTTCTCCTCCCAAAACCTAGCAGGGAGGAAAAAGAAAAAGAAGCAGGTGAAGATAGACCCCCCCCTAAGGTGACGGTTATTCAGCTGTCGCTTCCACCGGGCGCCTCAGAAGGCGCCCTGCCACAACAAGCCTTAATAGCGGAAACCCAGGTGGACATTAAAGACTTGGGTTCCCAAAGGGGTCTCAGGAGTCGCCGAGCTGCCGACAGCAGCATTCTCTACGAAATTGAGGGAGAGGGCAAGGAGAAAAAGGTGGACCTCCTTGCCTTTCGGATAAAAATGGTCCTGGGGGACAGAGGGCTCGCGTCGAGGCCAGCCAAAAGAACTGGCCTCTACATACACGGGTTATCTGTGTCACGAAGGAGCGACTTCTGTCGACGTTGGCGGAGGCGGCGCAGGTTCCTGCTGATTCTCTCAAGGTCTCGGAGATCAGGCAGGGACCAGAGGTCTTGGGCTCATTTGCCCAGTGCCCCATCGAGAGAGCCCTTCGGCTTACACGTAACGGATAATTGAGCATCTGCTGGGGGGGCGGCCCAAGTGAGGCTCCTCGAGCCGCTTCCCAGGCGGTGCTATAAGTGTTTCTCGATGGGGCATACCAAAGCGATGTGCCCCTCGCAAGTAGACAGACCTATGTTTTCGGTGTGGGAAGCCGGGACATGGGTCCGTCAAGTGCAACGTGCCCGCGCGATGCGCCGTCTGCGCTGATACGGGCAAAATGGCGACCTACGTGATGGGGGGCAAAGAATGCCGCCCCCCAACGTTAACCGCCACGACAGGGAACGTCAGAAACGACGGCTATGGAGGTTGCGATTCCCGTTTCAATGGATAGTTCCGGAGGCGTGCGCATCCTCCAGTGAAACGCTAACCACTCCGCGGTGGTGCAGGACCTTTTCCTGCAGTCCCTCGCGGAGTGGGGTGGTGATGTCGGGATGATTGCAGAGCCCTACCTCGTCCCAGTCCGTGACAACTAGATCGGTGACTGGGACGGCACGGTGGCAGTGACCGCCCGGGCAGAATAAAGCCTCCCCTACCAACTCCTGGAGAGGGGGTTGGGATATGCGGCGGCAGGTTGAGGTGGTTTCACCATTATTAGCGTGTACTTTTCCCATAACCGCTCCCTGGTGGAGCTTGAATCATTTCTCGACTCCATTGGGGCCGCCGTCGCACAGTGGGGCCGAATCCCCAAAACCACAAAATGACGTTTAATTTAAACAAAACTCATCACTCGGAGGTTTTTGAGGTCGCTGATTACGAATTTGAAGTTGAAATTGTCCAAACAAAATGGCGGATCCAATATAGCAACGAGACGCATGAAAACCCGTCATAATTTATGAATGGAAGCATAATAGAGAGTTGGAGATCCAATAAATACAACAATTAATATACTGAAAACGTAATTGTTTTTTTTTTTTTTTTTAGTTACTTTAGGTTTTATTTACACAACATTGAAATACAAATACTTTATACTAATACAATAAATTTAAAAATAACTAGGCTAGCATAAAAAGTAAAGAAGAACAGTTTAAATATAAAATAGATTCTCATCAAGGCTGCTGCCCTTAGGGAGAGTGCCTAAAATGCTGGCGACATTGCCCCGCTGTAAAGCCAGGCTTAACCGCTGGCCAAAATAAGCTCCAGCCCTCTGGTCACCTGTGCGTTCTACGAGGCGGGATGATATACAATTGAAAAGCTTTTTCATATCATCTCCCCATGGGCCTAACGTTTCAAACGCCAGCGGCAAAAATATGTAGTCACGGCTTAAAGATACATATTTTCGCCGCTTACGCGTTTGCGCTTCGGACGCGGCCGCACCAGCCGTCACTGATGTTCCATGTAAATAGGAGGCCGCCAGTGTGTCAACACATGTTGCGTCCCACACCAAGCACCTCCCACCTTTCCATGGAACTAATGTTAAACCGTCGGGTCTCCTGCCATCATCACGAGCAATACCATTCGGCTCTAAAATAGCCGGAACGTTGATGGAGACAAGAGCTCGACGAATAACATCATTCAGTGCTGCGTGGCGCGAAAGACGACCAGCGCTCCGCTGGCAAGAAAGCCCATGGTGACCCAGACGATCTACCATAGATCCACAAGGGCAGCAGTGTGGATGGTTTGTTGGCAAACCTAGTCGCAGACTGATGGCAAGGGAGAAGGTGGTATTGTCCAGAAGCGTGCCTAAATTTGGAGATGGAAGTGCTTGGAGCTAGAGTCCACATTCCCAAGTTGCAGCAGCAAGAAGACGGGCCCTCTCAGCCGCGTCGGAACTAGAGTTAACTAGCTTATCAAATACAACACGGCAAAGCGGCTCATCCCAAAGACGCTGCAAACATAGGTTGACTGGAACGGCCCCATTGGCACTAGCTTCTCTCCAGGCCTCTAAAGCTTCATTATAATACGGAAAATCAAAATGACCAAGAGAAGGGAAGAGAATTTGGCGAATCAATGGACTAGTGCTATTTACGGATGATAAAAAGGCTGGAAGAGCAACATCTGAAACTTTCCTGATACCTATACCCCCGAAGCGAATAGGGAGTGATGTTTGGCACCACGCCCTATCTGTGACTGAACAATTAAAAGTATGGGTCAAAATTTTAAGGATGGCTGCGTCAAAAGAGGCCAAACTATTGGTAAATTTCCAAACTGGTGAACACCTTAAAAAGTATGTAAATTTTGGTACAAATAAACAAAATTTTATAATTTGATAGGCCATATGAATATTAATTTTTTCTAAACGATCATAAGAATTTTGAAATTTCCTCATTTGTTCGTCTAGGAAAACTGGAATTGACTCCTCCAAAATAGGTGCTCCTAAAAGACGCAGTGTGTATTTGTTTGTCTATTACTTTAATACTAGGGGCCAAGCTATTAAAATTATTAACTACAGCGGCTTTAGACTGAGTCGTAAATTTGTCACAAAAAAGAAGCTCGCATTTGGAAAAATTTATGTTTAAACCAATTTTTTCCAATTCGCTTATTAGACACTTTAGGTCATTCAAAACAGTGGTAGGATGGCCTGCAATAGTCCCATCGTCAAGATACCAAATATTTAATTTTGAAGTAAGGGTTGAAATTATTGGATGAATGGCTAAACTAAAAATGGCCGGCCCAAGGGGATCTCCTTGCTGACAGCCAACAGAAGAGTCGATCAAATGGCCCATATAAACGAGTTGAGTAGGCGTATTGTAACATTGCCATATAAAGGGATAAATGTCAAGTACCATGTCTAAGCACTGATTAAGCAGGGTACGGCGGCCGACCGAATTAAATGCATTCTTGATATCAACTTTGAGAACTACAGCATCGTCAGTTTTGTATGAACCCTCTGAGGCTGTGGACAGCAGCTTCACAACCGCCTTTGCAACTGAAACTTAATTGAATTGGTTTGAATTCTGCATTCAATTTAGGATATATATTTTTACAGCAGATTTTGGCAACTATTCTACGAAAAGTGCTACCCACAGCAATTGGGCGGAATCCCCCATCTTTTTTCTTAAGAGCACAGAGATTAGCGCCGTATAGTACATTTAAAATCTCCGAGTTCACTTGCCCTGAAAGCATTTGTTTATTAAATTAAATAACAGAATATCCGTCGAAAATATAGCGAAAAATATTGCAGAGCAGCATAAGCTAACTCTTGTGACGTCAAAGTTTCGCGAACTGATTAGGTTCTTCTGCGTTTCGACTTCTTGCTCAATGATTCAAAATCCCCAGAAGGACGTCCACTACTAGTCGATGGCAGATCACAGTCAGCTTGATAATTGCCACTTAACAATAGGTGCCGGAAATAAAATGGATGCATTCAGCCATTCATTATTTCGTTTCAAAAAGGGATCCTCTGTCCTGTTAGCCTTTTGCCACCTTGTTCTCTCATTTGACTGACATGAGGAGAGCGAAACTCTCATATCCTCAGGTACCTGCAACGGTCGACCAATTTTCTCAAAGGCGTTCCTCCAGCAAAGGATTAACTCAGGTAGGCCATCGTTCAACCGGTGTTTCACGATGTTTAATATTTCTTGCCGAGTGAATTTCATACATTCGTCATCCGAACCTGTGTGAAGAATATTACTTTAGCATTAGCAACAAATTAATTACAGAAAAATAGTCAAATGTCGTAAGCGTGCTGCATGGGAAATATAGTTCTAAAGCCTGCCGAATTTACTCTGGGAAATATGAAGTAAGGAGGTATTGAATTTCCAATAGCATTGATTCCGCAGAACACTGGTGAGTGAGCCTCTTTCTGCAGAAATTGCTTGTCCAACTTGCTTAGTGCTTTTAGGAGCTATCTCTCTTTGTGTGCGCTGAACAGTAGTCAATCCGGTTTCGTCTATATTATAAATAAATTCAGGACCTAACTGATGCTGTTCATAGACCCTTCATAGATTTTCAACAATATCCCTTGTCTTATAAACCTTTTGCGCGTGACAAACTAGTAGCTTCTAGTGGCAGTATTGATAATTGAGATCGCCTATTGAGAAATCCCCTTATCCAATCTTTAGATGCAACTTTGTTCTGGATCCAATTATCTGGCTCGTTAGTTTTCTTTATTGCTACAGCATAGTCATAGGCCAATACATGAGCTTGTAACTTTGTTAATCCATAGTTAAGTTTAGAAGAAACCGTAATGTACTGTGCCAATTTTTCTTCTTCTTCTGCGGTGAAAATTTGTGAAGATATAAATCTAAATAAATAATCCTTTACAGATCCTTGTTTCAGATATCGTTGCAAGTTTGATCTAGGTATTTGAAATTCATCAGTAGTTGTTTTTATCTTTCCACCTTTTTTTGACACTTCTACAGCACGTAATATTATGTCTTTTGGTATTTCACGTCGCATATCTATCTTTTTACACGCTTTATATTAGCTTCACTTGAATGTTTGTAACCGACTCCTTTGGGGGCGATTTTAACCCACTTTAAACGGCCAGATTTCGTTCAAACTTTGTAGATATATCGAGGGCCGATGACAATGCAATAATTTGTATAGTTTGTATGATTATCCTTACCAGGATCCTCGGGATTAATGAATTTTCGGTTCTCGTCCGATCACCGAAATGAAGGAGCGTCGGGCGCGGTCAGTAGCCCTGGCACGAATAACTTGCGAAAATGTATTCGTATCGTTATCGAATTATATTTGTATGAAATTTGTACAGCGCCCCTATCGTATGTAAAAGGAACTAATTTTGCTAGCACGAACAAATTTCGTAGCGCAGTCGTATCGTCACGTAAACGATACTTGAAACTTATAAACAATCAAACGATATAATTGCGAACACGAACACTGTTTTGACGTACGGTAATGTAAATATCGAAGGCTGGTTATCGAGTATTGTCGAAACTTTATTCACTTAAAATTGTTGGTGAGAAAGGTTTATTATTCTTAACGTGTTTAAATATAATTTTATCCGTGTTTTTATTTTTTAAGTTAATTTTTATAAATAATAGTTTTCTTATCAAATTAGTTCTTATATACAATATATTTTAATAAATTGCTCAAAATGCAAAGACCACCGTTGTAGGAGCGTAGACGTTTATGTTATTTTGTTGCTGCAAGTTTACTTGAAAATGTAAGGTAAGTACCTACCTCAATCAATCGTGTCATATTGTTATATTTTTTAACATATATTGAGAATCAATTGGTTTTATTACTTATAGAGAAATTACACGCACAGTTGCTCTGAGAAAGAAAAATAATCCTGTGGTATGTCCACCGGAATGACGCGGAATTCAAAAATAGATACCGGTTGAATAAAGAATCATTCAAGTTTCTTTGTAATCAACTTGAGCAAAAAACATCTTTAAAAGCAAGTTCCAGGATAAGTTTGGAACTTAAGGTAAGTTTGTTTTTATTATCTCATTAGATAGACGAGCATATGGCCTACATGATGGTAAGTGGTGACTCACTTGCTCGCTCGCTCATGTATGTTAGCAATGCTAAAGGCAGTGCCAAGTCTCTATTGTGAGAAAGGCTTAAATGTAACATAAAATTCAAACATTTCAGGTTGTTTGCGCGCTATCTTTTTATGCCACTGGATCTTACCAACGTTTAGTGGGAATGGCTAAATATTTAGGCCAAACGACTGTAAGCAAATATGTGAAGGAAGTGATGCTCTTGTAACTCCTGCAATTTTAAATACTTTCATAAAATTTCCTTATGCCAGAGCTAATAGAGATGTAACAAGAAACTAGTAAGTGTGAACTATATAATTTTATTACAAACATTTATTTTTATATTATCACGATTTGGCGTAAACTTATGGCTACAAAGTAGTATTGTTATTTGTTTTTACCTTACAGATTTTTTGCAAAGTATGGTTTCCCAGGAGTTATAGGATGCATTGATGGATGTCATTTCCATATTTTCACACCCAAAAAGAAGTCGAATTAGTATTATAGTAGAAAGCATTTCCATTCATTAAATGTGCAAATGGTATGCGCCAATTTTTTACAATATCAGCTTTTTTGATGATTTTTCTTCAATTTTAGATTTGTGATAGTGATAGTCGTATTTTAAACGTAAATGCTTGGCCAGACTGCAAACGCGGGGCAGTCGTGGCGCGGCATACTTAAACATATGAAACCTTATTTGAGTGTCCGTAGTGGGCACGCGGGCGCGGCGAGCGGCGCGGGCGGTATGGCGCGTTGAGCGCGCGGCAATTCAAATCATAGCACATTCATACAAGTGACAAGTGGCCGCAGTGACTGCGTGGCCGTCAAGCGGCAAACAACGCGGAGCGCGAGGATCTCAATGCCTGTGCCTGATTGTGCGCCTGCCTGTGTGGTGATTACTTCCCTAATCATGGTTTCTTATGTGGCCTCTGCTACCCTTAATGTTACTTTACCATTAAAGGTGTTTGGTGATGACATGGATGTGACGACTGGACTTCTTTTTGAAAAGACAACTAAGTTCTACGTTTACACTGACTTCATCTATGTACCAGTTGAAATCAAAGTTGAATATGATTATAGTGACATAGAGAGGGAAATTGCTCTGTATAACATAACACATCCCAGTGTCTTATCCTTTGAGCTTATCACACAAATTCAGAATTACACCAATGCTGTGCGTGTCAAGCGGTCCTGGCCAGACAATGGATTATTGCCATTCATTGGATGGATCAACTCCAAGATCTCAGGTGTTGCCACCCTTGATGACATTGACAATCTCCGTATCCAGTCAAGATCACTTTCAGAGTATGTTGACGGATTGAAAATGATTTTGAGGAACCAGATGGAACTGAATGAGCAACTTGCCCCCTTCAGGGACGCTTCTCTGTCCGAGGAGTGCACGGGTGTGCGTACCCGAGGTGCCCAAGCATCCGCCACCTCATTCCCCCTTCCCGTCCGAGGCGGTGGAGTCCCACCTTTCTTCCCGTCTACCTCCCACATCCTTTCCCAACTTCGCTCTCTGTTCGTAGCGCGGTCCCCGGTGGGATGGTTGCGAGTACTGGTTGGGGTCCCGGGTTCTGTCCCGGGCCCTGATTTAGTAGTCGAAACCATGCCCATTTCGACTGCGCCTGCACAGAGAGTGTTCCTGGGGCGGGAACGGCATCTCCGCTCTCCGTCGGTCTGGCTGGGTTGTCTACGACGTTGGGCGACTCCCTGGTTTTCTGGGGTGTCGTCTGGTAGTCGTACCCACGCCTGACTGGCACGTGGCGGAGATGCAAGTCCCGCCCCGTCCAGAATCCTCCAGCTTTAGGCTGGAGGCAGTCAAGTCCGCAAAGGAGGCGTCGGAGCGGGAGCGGGAGTCGACTACCACACTCCCCTCCCGCCAACGCCGGCGGCGCCGGAGGGCAAGTAGCGACCTCCGGCCGCCGTAAAAAGCGGCCGCGGGCGGGCCCTCGGAGGAGGATCCGCCGCCCGCACTATTGCCGCGAGGGAGAGAGCCGCGTGCTGTTCCGCGGCCCCCCTCAACTCATGTTGATTCAGAAGAGCGCCGGGGGACGAAATCCTGACCCCCTGGCGCCAACACTTTAGAAGGGACCCGCCTTAAGACAAAGGAAGTGCCGGCGCCAGCCCAGGCCACGAGATCGGCAGGCCATATATCCGTGGGCCCGGGCATAGGCGATAGGAGAACAGCGGGGTTTTTTAGTGGGTAGTCGGATGGCCGAACATTTTTCCCGGAGTCCCACATATCCCTCGGTCCCCCCGGGCTGGGGGAACCCGTCAAGAGAGGGTTTTTCCCCGAGAGCAAAAAAAAAAAGGTTCCCATATAAGAAGAAAGATGATGGGAGTATTCCTATACTTAGTGTAAAGGTGGTCATAGTGTCCACCTTTAAAGACATAATTATGAAGGATCAAGTTGTTGATAATAAAATGTTATTAACATTCCGGCAAGCTGGCTTATTAGCAATGGTAACATTCTCTAAGGCAATTGCTTACTGTTATAGGAAAGTAAGCACAAAATTGTTGTCTCCATTATGTGGGGCTATTTTCTCTCGAGATTCTATTGTTGACATGTCTCAAGAGCTTGGAGAAACTGAAGAGAAATGTCTTCAAATAATAAATGATAGTGCAGCATCTGGGGGACAATATCTCACTGACTCAGACATGGCATGTGCAATTGTTTGTATGATTACAGCCACTAGAAAGGTCACTGATAAAAATATAAGAGACCTCAGATTTCTAAAGTGGTTAAACAATACACACATATGCATAAATAATATTCTGAACCTAAATTCATTATATTCTCTAAATATGCTTTGGGTGGTGTGCCTCCTGGTCTTATATTCAAATCATCGTCACCTTTAACAATAATGTGCGATAATCAAAGTGCCATCTCACTCACTAAAAACAACACACACCACTCTCGCACCAAGCACATTGATATTCGACATCATTTCATTCGTGAGTGCATCTCCACCAATCAAGTCGATATTAAATTCATTCCATCTACTCTTCAAACAGCAGACATTCTCACTAAACCATTGCCTAAATTGAGACACTATGAATGCCTGGCCTCTTTAGGGATAATATAATGTTATTTAATTTTTAAATTTATGGTTGTAAAGGAAATCTATCTCGGTAAATAGGGTAGGGTATTTTTTAAACAGCCTTAAAGAATACTATAAATTCCAAACACTTCCTAGGTTTCATTTAAATAGCTCAAGAAACAAAAAGTTAGAGTAAACATTTTTTTTTCGTTTTTTGCTTCACCTGAAAAGTCGCATTTTGTCCTTTACGACCTTTGAGCTCAGAGGTATCGATATTACTAAAAATGAAGAATTTATTTGTATAATTTCGAAACTGATTGACAACAGCAACCGATTCATGGCGGCATTGTTCAAGGTTTAATTAACATGACAAACCGGAAGAGCGGAAAATCGTAAAAGCTGCATCAATCGATGCATTTATTGCTGGAGCGTAAGCAAACTTGAAACTTGGAGAATGGAAGTACAAGGTATTTTAATTTTCACCCTTATTACTTTTTTATACAAACTTTGCTTATGTGAAATTTATGATTTTTATTATTCAAACAGGTTTACACCGATTTCATAGAAATCGATTAAGACGATAATATTGAATTTAGCTAAAGCCAAAGAAACTTATGGATAGCAACTTTTCCTCACGATTGTTCCTGGCGAGGTTGATTGGAATAGTGAAGATTCCACGACTATACTTCAGCTCAACTAACTGGTAATTTTTATAGATGGTTTTTAAATCTTAATAAAATTAAATATTACATTGTTTGCTATACAGTTGTATATTACAGTATGTTGTATATTACAGTTGTATATTAGTACAGTTGATTACTTGTTAGTACAAGCTTGTTGTTCGAGGTCATCAATTTTCGATTCCAATAATTTCACACTTTTGGAATTTTTGGACTTAGTGGTAAGATTTAAAAGCACAAGTTGACCAACTTGTGCTTTTAAATCTTCATAATTTTTTCTTGAAATTCTGAAGCCTCTTGAAGTTCCGACACTGATTTTGTTAAGTCCGAAATTTGAGACCTTATACCCATGCGTCAGGTTCTCCTGTATATCTCGTTTTTAATTTCATCATCTTGTTTAATATGAACCTATATTCTCCTCAGTACCATGCTAGGTAAACTACCCTATAAAATAGACTACCACTAAGAACTGTACTTATGTTCAAATTGTTACTTAAATCGTACCGGATAGAAGTTGATATTGTTGCCGTGGGGGGCAAAATCCCAAATATATAAAAATTCTGGTGTTATATTTGTAGTTAGTGTGCAACTGTGCATATTAAAAAATCTATCAGTTGAGACTGGTTCCTGATAAATTATTATATGGTAGTGTAAATGTACGGGACTTGGTCATCTGTGCGTAGTACTTCTTAGTAGTCTGTGCTCAGTACGAGTGCCGACGCCTTGTATACGCTACGTGTTTTCCGTTCTCATTACTTTGTTTTTGTTACTATTGCTGTTAATTTATTGAGATTTGTTATCTTTTGTTAGTTTCTTGTTGGCATAATGCCAAAGAGAACGAAGAAAACTGTTTTAAACAGTCAAAGTCGTGAGTTTGTGATTCGCTTATGTGAATATTTTGAGCGAGAGAACCAAAATGGCGGGCCGCTATTACCCATGGAGAAAGTATGTGATAGAGTTGCAGATTCTCTTGGCATAGGACATGCGACAGTAATTCGCATCAGCAAAGAAAAGTATGGTGAATCTTCAATCGCAGCATTGATTGAAAACGAGGACAAAGAACTTGCAACGAGAAATAAAAAAAGGAAAAAAGCTGCTCCTGTCACAAACATTGACAGCTTTGACGCTCTGGCCACAGAAACTGACGAAGATGGCGATATTGACGATGATCATGCCATGGACTGGATATAGGAGGAGTAGTGATGAAGAAAATGAAAATATCGACAATGATTAAATTTATAAAAACGATTAAATATTTTTTTACATATAATACATTTTTTTGTATTTTATAATGTTAAAATGACCTTTTTTACTTTATATAACATGGTTATAAACGTAATAAAATAATTTTCTATAAAGATCGTTATCGACTAAGCACTCGCGCTCGCACCTACAGCGGACTTTCAATATGTCTGGCAAGATTTAAAAACCATTAAAACTGTCCGGCTATTGGGGTACCATTTTTTTATAGGTCCCCAAGTAACTTAAATAAAATTTAGCTTTTATACTATAACGAAAGTATAATGATAATTTCTTAAAGTTTAGGGGTGTCTGGCAGGGGGTAGCAACTGTTAGAAGTGTCCGGCAATGGACGACGAGATTTCTAAAGTTATACCGAAGAAAATATAAAAAAATTGAGCTTCATACTTTAACGAATTTAAGGTCCTATTTTATGCACCTTTACTGCCTGTTAACTGCCCAAGTAACCATAACCCAAACTCTATAGTCGCTGGTCGTTCTTACCTGTATAGGGGACATGCACAGAAAAATTTTCAGCCTTTATAAAATGACGAAGGTCTGGCCGTCCTGGGCTCTTAGGCTATAACGAAGTTATTGAAAAATATTGGTTTTTGTGAAAATTATTATGGAAAGAACCGATGTTGCTCTTGCTCGAGTGAATTTTCTCCGAAAAGTAAAAAAAGTCACAAACTGGGACAAAGTAGTGTTTCTAGACGAGACATGGCTAAACGCCAATCATACTGTATCCAAAGCTTGGACCGATGATACTACACAATCAACCACCAAAGTACTCGAAGGCAAAGGTCAAAGATTAATCATCACTAATGCTGGGACATCATCTGGTTTTGTGCCTAATTGCCTGTTGGCATTCAAATCAACTAAAACTACTACCACGAGGAAATAAATTTTCAGAAATTTAAGGAGTGGTTTTTAAAATTATTAGATAATTTAAAGGAGCCTCGTTGCATTATTATGGATAACGCCCCATATCACTCGGTCCAAAAGCACAAACCATCAACTTCGGCAATCAGAAAATTAGAAATCATTGCAAGGCTTCAAGAAAAAGGAATAGAGGCCAATGAAACTATGCTCAAAATGAATTATTAAGACTCGTTGGTCTGCAAAAACCTGTATCTAAAACCAAGAGCAAAATATTGGCCATGAAAGGACGAAAACAAGTAGGCTCGTTATCATCTGCAGAACGAGGCCAGACCATTACAGTAGAAATATGTTTTAACGCTGCTGGAACCTACATGCCTCCACTGAAGATTTTTCCGAGGCAACGAATGAAACCAGAATTGTTAGATCACGCACCACCAGGTACTGAAGGTGTTTGCAATGCTCGAGGCTGGATAACTACTGAAATATTTTTGAGTTGGATAAAAAATTTCATCAGATTTTCCGGAGCTACTCCTACTAATCATGTGTTGCTGCTTCTTGATGGGTATGTAAGTCACACTCAAAATTTGGAAGTAATTGATCTGGCACCTAAAAATGGAGTATTATATTTTGTTTTCCTCCTCACTGCACACATAAAATGCAGCCAGCAGATGTTGCATTTATGAGGCCACTCAGTAATATTATGACCATTCTGTTTCAGCCTGGTTGAGATGAGAAATATTTGGAAATACATACGTTCAGGCAGCTACAATGTCGACAGCAATCAACGCATTCAGAAAGTGTGGCATATGGCCGTATAATCAAAATAATTTTACGGATGCCGATTTCATATCTGCTGCAACTACTGATATACAAAATATTGAAAACTCGTCAAGTGTAGAACAACAGAGAGTTATAGAAGCCGAAGGGCCTCATTATGAGGTAGTTCCATCTGTGCCTTCAACCACAGTAGTCACGACTGTATCTTCAACGGCTACAACATCTCATCTTCGAGCAGTTACAAGACCTGAAATTAGGCCAGCCGTACACGGACTGCTTCAAGCAGTTATGACTGACTGCTTGAAGCCGCGACCGCGCGGTGAACTATAGCCATTCATTCGCTGCCGTACACACGACTGCTCGAGCAGTCGCGACCGCTTCAAGCCGTCAACTACATGATGAAATTCCATCGTGCTGTCGACCGCTCGCGAGCAGTCGCGAGACATACACTGACTGCTCGAGCCGTCGGCGGCTCTAGAGCAGTCGACAGCTCTACGACCTCCCCCTCCCTTCTCTTCTGGCCTCGCGGCGTCTAGTGTCTCTCTGTCTCGTCTCATTTGTCGACTGATCTTTGAAAATGGAGGGTGTGTGCGATAGTGATGCGCTTAATAAGTGCAATTAAAACACATAAAATTATTTGGAACTATAAGCTTAAGGAGCACATCGCCAAAATAAAGAAGAACAATGCATGGGCAATTATTTGCGCCCATGTTATTGAGAACTTTGATGAAAAAACAAATCAAGAAAAAAATAAAATCGGTAAGTAAAAAAGTCAGTCATTTTATTACACACACATTTATTAAGTTTATGTCATATTATAAAGTCACACACATATTTATTGATTTATATCATATTCCATTGCCAATCTAGTTTGCCTTCTTCGCTCACAAAGTAATTAGCAAATTCTTCACGGATTGTTGTTAACATAGGCCCACCTGGGCGAACTTGCTGGGTTGAATGTACTATAGAGTGAGGAAGACCCTCAAACGTATCCTCAAATTTATTTCCATCTCGTTGTTTTATGTAGTTGTGAAGAACACATGATGCTTTTACTATATCCACTGCGAAATCAACACTGACGTTAAGTGGTCTATGGAAGATCCGCCATTTATTAGCTAAAATGGCAAACTTGCATTCAATATATCGCCTATGACGTGATAACCGATAGTTAAAAAATTTTTTTTTCTCTGGTAAATTCTTGCCACCATATGGACGCATTAAATTTTCCTGCAAGCTGAATGCTTCATCCCCAATAAACACATTCGGTAATACAGGTCCATTATGCGATATTGCAGAAGGTGGAGGTATATTTAACTTTTTTTCTTGTAACATTTTATATAGACAACTCTCTTCGAAAATAGTCGAGTCAGCGTGCCTTCCATACGAGCCTATATCCACGAAAGTGAACATATAATTACTATCACATACTGCTAGAAGTATTATCGAAAAATAATTTTTATAGTTATAATATGACGATCCACTTTGCGAGGGTTGTATTGTTCTAATATTTTTGCCATATTATATAACGGCGCCAAGGCAGTTCGGAAACTTAGAAGTTTTTTTGAAACCATTTATTATGTCTTTCCATTTATCTTCAGTTAGTTGTTCCATACACATATCCTTCATATGTATCCATATATTTCTGCAAACATCCCTCACTATCTTACCAATTGTTGTTGATGCTATTCTAAAACTATATTGCAAATCCATAAATGTACATCCAGTTGCCAAATACCTGTAAAAACATATTTTTTAATCAATAAATTGTACCAATTAATATTTTTTTTTGTTGTTACAGGCATGTTAATACAGAAAAAATGGAAGACATTAAGAGATGGGTACACCAGATATGCTAAAAAAATAAAACCAAAGAATGGTTCAGCAGCCCTAAACATTCGGCCATATGCATATTATCAGCAGATGTCTTTTTTAAAGGTAATAATAGAAGATAGACCCGATAAAACAAACAGTTTAGAAGAAAGTGAGGACGCTGAAATTACGTGTGAAGAAAGTGAAAATCGTCAAAATAAAATAAACAAAGAAATAAACTAAAGAAAATTAAATACTACAATCACAGATGAGAACGTCTTAGTTGAAAAATTAGCTAAACGCTTCGATGAAAAATCACAGAATTCGCGCATTTTTGAAGATGAAGATAAATTGTTTTTTCTGTCATTAGTTGGCGAGTTTAAAAAAATTAATGAGCAGTATAAATTAGATGCTAAGACAGAAATACTTAACGTAATTAAATACTTTAAAGGGATGACAAATCACATATATCCTGCGAGCAGGGGATATTCATCACAGAATTCACCTTATGATTACCGTGGACAATATGGTTATAATACTGGCCCCTCTACCTCTGCATCAGCGACTGGCCCCTCTAAATCAGCGACTGGCCCCTCTACATCAGCGGCTGATGACCAAAACTCTCAATTTGAAGACCTTTCATCATCTTCAGTAATGTCTGATAAATTATTTTCCAATATTTTTAATGAATAAAAAATTAAATAATTGTTATTTATTTTTCGAACCTCAATGTTACTGCTAGTCTTTCTTCTGCTTGGATACTTCTCCTCATGATTGTGTCTTCACGTTTAATTTTAGACCTTAGTATATTATTCATTTCAGCAAACGAAGACACTGACATCCTAAAATAGTTGAAAAATTTTTCTTCATCACTTCTAAGTTCCATAAACAAATGATGGAATTGTCCATGTTGTTCTCTTAATTCCAAAATTGGATGAACCCAAAATTTTCTCTTTTGACGTCGCCGCCGTCGTCTCCGCATGAGCAGAAGCAGCAAAAGCAGTGCTTCCTCGTCAGAATCCATGACTAGACTGCGGTAGAAATTCAACTGCTCGAGCGGTTGGTAGAGACAGCTCGAGCAGTCAACAACCGACTGCTCAAGCAGTCAATGCCGACCGCTCGAGCAGTCCGTGTACGTCGGTCAGCCGTTAACTGCTCGAGCAGTCCGTGTACGCCCGCCCATAGTCCCCGTCTGATGTAAAGTGCAGTTGTGAGGTGTTCTTTGGCACTGTGAAAGATTTTATCATAATTTTTCAGATTATATCTTTTCGTCTCAAAGTTTATTCTGCATTCATTGACGATGAAGATGTCCGGTCTTTGTTTGTCTATAAAGGCTGTCACTTCTTTGAACTTCTGCTTCATGCCTTGGGCGTTCCAGTGGATAATGGAAATCTTCTTTCTTTTTACTGTTTTGATTGTATTATTCATTGGAGAAGTTGCGTGATTTGACTTTGCATGGTGGCTATCGTAGTTTCCAGCCTTTCCATCCTGTCTTCCTCTTTACTGATCGAGGGTTGCGCTTGTTGTGTTGATGTCTGTGTAGTTGATTGTGACGAGCTTGACTCCGACAAGCTCGGGAATTGTTCCCTAGTCACGTCTGTGAAAGAAATCCGGGGCCTAATTTTGGCTCTTTCAGCCAGATATCTAGCTCGTTCAGTGATTTTCTTCTGTTTGCTATCGATTTGTTCTTGTCGTTTTTGTATTTGTCTGTTGACGATCGGGCATCTGGCCTCATTTGCTCCGTGACCCTCTTCGCCGCAGTTGAAGCATAGCTCGATGGTGTTACCTATTTCCGTGATTTTTTGTACGGTGGGTTCGTCTTGTTTTCCGTAGCACGACTGTTTAGCATGGTCGAACTTAAAGCACTTTTTGCATTGTGTTATGTGCATCGGGTTCTCCCTGTATTTTTCTGCCTTGATGCTGAGGGCCGAGAAAAATTTTCTTTCACTATGTTTGAGGAGATTTAGTACCTCTCTGGTTGTGTGTTCTTTGTTAAAGGTAAGCAGTAGTATTTTTCCCGATCTTCCGATTGTTTTCACATTGTTCTCCATTCAGCCAAACCATTCTTCGGCCGTGAAGTTCTCGATGGGTTCAATCTGTTTTGCCGTTTTGCAATCTGCGCATTTGCGAATGTGTCTGACGCAATCTTCGCTCCTGCTTGCGTAGATGACCACTTTCAATGTGGGTTGTAACATATCATTGTTGAGTCCTATCTTAACGTCCGCACACACTTTCACTGCTAAGTTCTGTGCACAGTTGTTGCATTTGAAAAGTCTAGTATTCATCTGATGTAGGCCCCATACTGGTATACCTATAACCGTGTCACTTTTACAAATCAAATCAAATCAAAATATACTTTATTGCACACATTACATTAAATCAAGTGATACATATCTATATAAAAGCACAATGGGCGGTCTTATCGCTGAAAGCGATTTCTACCAGACAACCTTTGGATGGATAGAAACATACAGTTAAGAAGGAAGAAGGTAATTTTGCATGCTATTACATAATATAAATAAATATTCAATAAGAACAATAAGAAATATATATATACACATACATACACACACATACATACATCCATACACACATACACATTCATATATACATACATATTCATAAACAGAAAAATAAAATACATTAGATATTCAATTATTCAAAGAATTATAGTCTATATTATGTACACACACAGCCATAGCATAAAATATGCAAAATAATAAACAAAACAAAATGAATTCAGCTCACAGCTTCAAATAGTGCTCCTTAACAAGATTATTGAACGAATTTACGGTCTTAGCGACTTGGATGTAATGTGGTAGATCATTCCACAACCTTACTGCTTGCACCGTAAAAGACTTACTATAGAATTTAGTCGTGTGGGCAGGCATTCTCAGTCGTAGATGCAGTGATGGCCTCAAGGTTTTCAAATAACCGTCGGTGAAAAATTGGAAACGGGATTTAAGATAACAGGGTAATTTAGGGTTGTACAAAACATTGTGTAGAAGAGAAAGAATATGTGCATTCCGACGAAGACGTATTGGAAGCCACTTGAGTCTGTTGCGAAATTCCGTAATGTGGTCATACTTACGTAAGCCGAAGATAAATCGGATGCAAAAGTTTTGCAATCGCTCAAGTTTGTCTAGCTGCTGTTCATTAAGGTCGAGATAGCTGACATCTGCATAATCAAGGATAGGTAAAAGGAGGGACTGTGCAAGCGCAACCTTAGTATGGTGTGGCAGAAAGTTTCTTAGTCGTTTTAAGGACGCCGCGGAAGCAAAGATCTTTCTGCTGACTTCCTGTAACTGAGGACCCCACGACAGTGTTTTGTCAATTAGTATTCCTAAACATTTTACTTTTTCGGTTATATCAATATTAACCCCATCAATTATTATTTTTGGAAGATAAGCTGAATTTATTTTTGCCATCATTTTAGAGCTACCTACAATAATCGCTTGCGTCTTATTCGGGTTTATTTTAAGACCGTATGATTCACTCCACGATATTAAAGCTTGAAGGTCTTGGTTTACAATATCTATACTTTCATGCAACATTTCAACAGGTGAATGATAGTAAATTTGAAAATCATCTGCATAGAGGTGGTAGGAGCTTTGAAGTTTATTAGAGATAGAATTTATATAAATTGCGAAGAGTAATGGAGATAAGACGCCTCCCTGTGGCACACCAGCAGATGTATCACACCATGAAGAAAAACATTCTTCAATGCGAACACGCTGCCGACGGCCGAACAGGTAACTACGAAACCATTCAATAACCGTTGGAGATATGTTAAGAGAATAGAGGATACCTAACAAAATATCGAAGTCAACTGTATTAAAGGCGTTACTGAAGTCAAGCAACATAAGTAGTGTTACTTGACTGTTTTCCATGGCGTATCTGATATCATCTGTGACTTTGACTAGAGCAGTGACAGTGCTGTGTCCAGGGCGAAAGCCAGATTGAAAAGGATTAAGGAGATCATTTTGGTTGAGAAATTGGCTTAATTGACTATGAACAAGACGTTCCAGGACTTTAGACAGGAAAGGGAGAATGGATATAGGTCGATATTCAAAAATAGTACTAGGGTTCGCCTTCTTTGGGACTGGCGTGATTAGGCATTCTTTCCAAACAGCTGGAAAAGAGCAAGCATTCACTGAAAAATTCAGGATGTGTGTGATAATCGGAACAATTAAATCAAGAATAGGTAGAATCATATTCCGGCTAACATCGTCACTGCCCACAGCCTTTGATGTAATAGATATTATATTCTTCTTAACATCACAATCGGAAAATTGAGAGAAGACAAATGGTGAATGACTAGGGGGTGAAAGTGATGAAAGATGTCTCAAGGTTTCTCGTTTGGAAATCGTCTGTATATGAGATGAAGTTGAAAAGTGCTTATTTAGATACTCTGTATCAATATTGGAAGAAGTAGGTGAATGTGATTTTCCGATTCCCAAAGTTTTAAGAAATTTCCAGACTTTGGCTGGGTCACCATTTTCTACTGATTCATGAATATGACGTCTTTGGGTATCTCTACACACCTTATTACAGTGATTACGAATTGAAATATATTTTTCCCAATTTGATGGGATGGGACGACGTTTATATTTAGTTTTCGCTAAAGATTTTTTCGCTAACAATAACTTTATATCTTTTGTTAACCAAGGTGATGGACAATGTCTAATTTTTACGGGATGGATTGGAGCATGTAGATCGTATAAACTTATCAAAATTTGGTTAAATCTCTGTACTATTTTATCTAAACAATTCAAAGAAATTATAGATGACCAGTCGATTTTACTGACATCTTGCCGAAGTTGCTCAATGTTAATACCACCAAAGTTACGCTGCATAAGAATTTTAGGTTTTTTCTTAGGTGGTCGGACTTTGTAGGAGAGGAATATTAAATCATGATAGGAGAAAGCATCGGCCGGATACTGGCCATGTTTAGCCACAAGATTAGCCCAAGATACTAATATGAGATCAAGGAGTGATGGGTTGCAATTGGGGAGATGGTGAGTGGAGTTAAGCGGGAGGACTGATAAGTTCAGAGATTCGACGCTTGATTTAAATGAAGATGATCTTGAATCATTCTTTAGTAAACAGGTGTTAAAATCGCCCATGATAATAGTTTGACTGTAAGAAGGAGTTAAATTTTCGAGGAGAGTTTCAAAGGAAGTAAAGAAATTAACACGTAGTGAAGGACAGTAATATACACCTAGAAGTAACTTAGTATGGTTTAATTCTATCTCTAGGAAAATATATTCACCCTCATTAGACAGCGGTGGCTGTGCTGACAACTGTATAATTTTATAGGAAATTGAGGAGTGAATATATATGGCAACACCTCCACCACCGCCAGTAGTGCGATCATTCGTTATGAGATTAAACCCAGGTAAAGTGTAGAGTGATGAAGGGAGACTTGGTTTTAGCCATGACTCAGAAACAAGGATTGCATGTAGATTATGACAGTTAAAAGTTGCCAGCATGTCAGTGAAGTGAGCCGGAATGCTTTGAGCATTGATATGGACGGCATTAAAATTCCTTGAGACATCAGCAAATTGGAGTTCAAGGGTTTCATTTAACGAGGGAATACTATAGAAGCTGAGATCACTGCTTGAAGAACTGTTTGAAATATTATCAATATTAGGTAACATAAATTTAAATACAATATACTATAATCTGTATTAATCATACAAACATATACTCAAAATTAAAAATATATATATCCAACGTATAAATATATAACTCTTAAATATATATATATACACATACACACATATATACCCCTAAATCCTATAAAAACGTATATTTTAATTAGTGCTAACATATCCATCTGCCAGCAGTTCTCACTTTAATACATATTTATTATATTCTGATGTAATCCTTAGTTTATTAACTTTGATACAAAACTACGTAAATCATAATATAATAATATTTACTAGTACAATTCTATTAACCAACAACATATTTACTCAGTTTTAAAATATAATTTTGTGTATAAAGGAATGAACTTTAATGACACATTTCAGAACGTACCTTAGTATGTAAACAACCTAGAGGGTAGAGATAAAAAGTAAATAAATAAATATATGACGGTAATTTTACAAAAGATAAATAATAATATATTAATTCGTAAAAGACAAAAACAAAGAAAGTTACTGATTACAGATAAAAATATACATAGTATTATATGATATGATGTTCTAAAACAATGAATAAAATTTATGATTTTTTACTAGTTGCCGGACGTTTAGATTGCTTGCTAGTTGCTTTAATAGGTAAGGTTTTTGCACTATCCTCTTGGAAAATTTGCTCCTGGTGTATTTTATTCAAATCGGCTGTGGAATTAATACGGTGACGAGTGCCGCCTGAACTTATCAGGTAAATGCTGCCATCTCTTGTCCAACACTTGTTAATACCGAATTTTTGTCGAGCAAGTAGAAATACTTCATGGCGCATTCTCGTAAGGCCCACTTGCACGTTCCTGGGTTATCTTAATTAACTCGGTGTTAACTGCTAACACAGGGCTAAATAAATAATTTATCTTGCGCCATCAAGAGTTAGGAGTAACCCTAGGGTTAAAATTTTAAATATCTTAACCCACCGACGTGGACAGGTTAAATCACTAACACAGGGTTAGTGAACTGTAATGTCAATTGTCAAAATAAATTGTGGTTAAGTTGCGCTGTATATTGTGTACCTATCTATACTATTTTGTAGTGTATTTAGTAAAAATATTGAAATGATCAATGAATTTTTATTCTCGGATGATGACGAAGAAGTCATTGAATATATTAGTTCAAACTTTTATGACAGAAGGGTCGCAGAACGGTCAGATTATTATAATTCACAAAGGGACAAAGAGTTCCATAGAAGATTTCGACTTGAAAAAGAAAGCGTACGCTATTTATTAAATAAAATTAACCACAAATTACAATACTCACACAGGAACAAGTAAGTTATATAACCATATACTTTTTTGGTACCTACATACGTAAATTTATCTGATAAGTATTTTCTAGTACAGTGTGCGATTTTGTCATAAATGATAGAATTTCAGTAGGTACAAAGTTTAATTTTGCTTTTTTTCAGTGAGGCTTTATCGCCTATGAACCAATTATTATGTGCACTACGGTTTTATGCTACTGGAAGCCAACTATTGACATGTGGAGATTTTATTGGAGTGCACGAAGCTACAGCGTGTAGGACTATTCATAAAGTAACTGATGTCATAGCCCGGTTGTATAAGGAATTTATATTTATGCCTACAACTGAAGAAGATCAGAGACAAGCTGCAATGAATTTTTATCGAATATCTTCTTTTCCACGTGTTCTAGGAGCAATAGACTGTACTCATATAAGGATGAAGTCTCCAGGTATGTACAAACAACTACCTACATTTATTACGCCAGGCATACACCTATAATCTTTCAAATTATAATTATGTTGATAATGTATTAATTGTATTATTGTTTTAGGAGGCGAAAATGCTGAAATATTTAGGAACAGAAAGGGTTATTTTTCAATAAATACCCAAGCAATATGTTCAGCGGATTTAAAATTTACAGATGTTGTTGCACGCTGGCATGGATCAGCCCATGACTCTCACATTTGGGATAATAGCAATCAGCGTAGACACTTTCTACAAGTTACCTATGGAGATTACTGGTTGCTTGGTGATAGTGGATATGCCCAAACTAAATTTATGATGACACCACTTGCCTCTGTAAATACTCCCAATGAATCACTCTATAATGAATCACAGATTAGAACCAGAAATACCATAGAACGCACCTTTGGTATTTGGAAAAGAAGGTTTCCCATTCTTACCAGAGGAATCCAAGTTAATTTAAAAAGAATACCAGGCATTATCATTGCTACATGTGTGCTACATAATATTGCTCGTCAACATAATGATCTAGAACCAGCCCTAGATCCTGAATATCCTCCCATACTAGAAAATACAGATGATGCACCAGAAGTACCAAGAAATAGGTCGACAAGAAATACAGCAGGGTACCATGCTCGTCAAGTGTTGATTGAACAACATTTTGGTAGATTAAGATTAGAAAATTAATGAATTATCTTGTCATATGTTATTTATATGTTATATGATGTGTAAATAACAACTTAAAATAAAATATAAGTAAAAATACAAAATAGTTGTTATTTATTGTTTATTATATATTTCTAGTTCTAATTTTCTCATTATTTCACTATGTTCATTTTTTTTTTCACATCTTCCATCTCCATTGCCCTCAGTCTACGATTGTGTTCCAATTTTTCCTTTTCATCTTCTAATTGAGTTTTCAGAAGCTCACGTTGTAACTCAACCAATTCCAACTTTTCATTGGCTAATTTTTTAAATTTTTCTGAAACTGTTTGTTTACTTGGTGTATCTAATTCTAGTTTTCTTTTACCTGTAATTAAGATGAAATATATAGTTCACTGCATTTTATGTTAACCACTGATTTCATTTAGAAATATATATGAAAAGAGAAAACTATATTGTGTAGAATGAAATCTACACAAACAAACTAATGACTTTTCTTTAGAATTCTAAGGTATAATAATTTTGTATCTATCGAATGCATGCCAATATATTATGGAAAGCAAAACAAGAAAATACTCACGTGTCAATAAATGATTTGGTTTTTTTTTTAAATTTGATCTGTCATTTGTGAAATAGTTTTTTCTATCCGGAGTTTTACAATCCTTTTCTTCTATTTCTACATAATTTTCGATATCTATTTGTGGACTGAACATCACCTCTGAAAATAAATAAATGAATATTTAATTATACAACAACTAGAGTTTTCAAATCCTGTGGAGTATCTGGGCAAAAGCTAGTATATGTACATATTATATAAACCTACCTTGGAAAACTACCGAACTTAGACAGACAGATGAACAGACTTGGAAAGTGATTTCGTTTTATACTACAGAAAGATAATTCTAATATCTATAGACTACTTTAACTATTACTATATAAATACAATATTGTATTATACAGTAATTTTTGTTGATAGTCAAAGTTGGTATATTTACCTGCTTCTAGAATCCCAGATTCGATTGGTGGTTTATTCTGAGAAGCCGTAATATTCCTGTCTCCATCATAAATAGTAAACAGTCCATCAATAACAGGTCCGACTAAGGCCTTGACCTTTTCCAATACTGGATCATTTTCATTGTTTGGGAGTGGCCCGCTATCTGGCAAGGAAAACAAATGTCAATTATAACATTATATCTACTAGAAAAAACAAAACAATTTATAAAAGGTGGAAACCGCATGACAATAATTTATAGATTTGCATATTAGATTGTACTTTAAATAATAAAAATTAAATAAAGCACAGAAGGGGTAGTAATAAGCACTCATCTGTTCCCATGATATTCTTTTTAAAATTTTGTCTTTGGTATCTGCTTCCTTTGCTAATGTGGCAAACGTTTCTCGGCATACTTGTTCCGATACTCCAGTATCTTCAGCAACTTTTTCCCATCCTTTGGATGAAGTGCCGTAATCCTCAATATTTAAGAGTAAAGCTTCCTTATCGACTGCATAAATAAACAAAGTTCCATAAAGTACCAACAGTCACATTACAACAACAAATATTTAAACCAACAAAAATGAACTAATTTTTTTACCTGGAATTATCATTTTGGCATCAGAAGCACTTTTCTTCACTTTCTTCTTTAAATTTTTATACGTTTGTTGTAAACTTTCTAATGTGCGAATACAACCAGTAGTACTTGAATTATATATTTTTCCCACCTCAAGCCAAGCTGCATGTTTTTGGTGAAGAGTAGCTCCATCCGTTTTTTTATTTTCAATAATGTTTTTATATTTTGCTACTATATCACACAGAAGCATGTTATCATTAGTTGTGAAATTAGGGGCACGAAAACGCGGTTTCCTATCCATTATTCTTTAAAAACTTGTATATATTATTATTTTTACGCCACAAACTCACCAAACTAAATAAATGACACGAGACACGATACGGTTAAAACAAAAATCTTCAAAATATTATAAATTGTGGGATAAAAAAGGAAGCTTATATACAGTATGCTGTAGTGTAAAAGAGATAGACATATAAATTTCGTTTTTCATCTTTAGTTGGGTTATAATTGGAAAGCATAGACATTGCAATGTTCCCAGCTAAAAAAAATAAATGTCAGGTTAGTTAACCCGGTGTTATTTTTTAGTGGTGCAAGGCACAATAATAATAATATATAATAATAATATTTTGTGACAATTCACACAGCGTCATCTAGTCCCAAACTAAGTAGCACTTGTATTATGAGATCTAGACAACTGATATACTACTTATATACTTTTTTTTTGTAAATAAATACATATTATACATAAACACCCAGACGCGAGACGGGAATCGAACCCGTGACCTCCGCAAGCGTACCGAAGTGCGTTATCCGTTACGCCACCGAGGTCGTCAATAACAATGAGAGTTAAGATTTTAATTAACTAACCCAGAGTTTACAAACTCTACACTTATTTATTTAACCCGACTATGCGTGCAAGTGGGCCTAAGAAACTCAGATATAGTTATGCCAGATCCCTTAAGGTTAGCTTTAGCAAACCAAATCTTGTTTCTTGTGGTTAAGTCAGTAAACTTAACTAGAATTGGTCTTTGCTTTTGAGAATCAGCTCGTCCCATTCTATGGCAGCGACGAATAGACTCCAAGGAAAAGTCGGTAAGCTTCAAGTGCGTAGTTATTACTTTCATTACAACATTGGCAGTAACTTCATTTTTCGCTTCGTTTATTCCGTGTAGTAGTAAAATTTTTGTACGGGAGTGCATTTCCAGACGATCAACATTTTGTGATAAAACTTCCACCTGCTTCTGAAGATTATTTAAGGCATGCATTATAAACGATTTAAATGTAGAAAACTGCAAGGCAAGGTGAGAACTATTTGACGATGCCGTTGATGATGATGTAGACAATTCTTTTAAATCATTTTCAAACCGAGCCATCTGTTCTTCATAAGTCTCCATTAATTTGGATATTGAGCTCTGAATGCCCTCCATAGTTTTGTTTATTCACTTGGATATTTATAATGATAGGATATGAAGAAATGAACTCACTAGCAGATAGACATAACACTATTCTCTAAATTTATGCATTACAATTACACTTTAAACTGTTATTTATAATTATTTATATTAAAAATTGAAAGAGCTAAAACAAAACAATCTTTACTGTTCAACAACCTTCAAGTGATATGACTTTTACACTTGTTGCACTTAATTCTTTTGTTTTTATTGAAGTCCTGAATGTCATATTCTTGTCTCATCACCTTATTATAATCACTTTCACTCGATGTGTACAAGTCTATTGTATTGTCCGTGTCCATTTCACTGTTGCTCACTTCTGTACTCCTAGTACTCATATTGTCTATTTGCTTATTAATTACACTAGTAGCCCCTAGGGCCATTTGGTTGTCCCGGAGGGGTGCCCCTCCGGGCATGTTAACGTTCATTTATTGTCTTTACGCACTTATTCACAATGGAAAATTCCACTATCCCGTTATAATTGCCAGTCGCGTCGATTCAAGATGGCGGACACTGAGCGGTAGGGTGCGCGTCGCGCGCGCAGCTCTCTGGCGCCCACTCACTGCGGAGCTCGGTAGACACGTCCACTCGCTACCGCGGTCCGGCCGAGACTCTCAGCTTCCCCAGATGGTATTAATAAAGATGCAATTATAGAAATAAAGTGCCTTTCTGTGGAAAAAGCAAAGAGAGTAGAGGTTACTTAAAAGATGGTGTCATTATGGATAAATATATGGCACAAGTGCAGTTACAAATGTACACCACAGGAATGGACAAATGTTATTTTTGTGTTGCTGACACCAATTATGAAGAGTCAAAGAATGTTGAAATTAGTGTGGTATTATGATAGTTATTATATTAGTAATTTAATGAACAAGCTAATGTCCTTTTGGGTCAGAAATATTTACCCTCTTTTATGTAATCACAGGGGAAGGGTAAACAAATTGTATTACTAGAATTTTGAGATTAAAACATTTTTTTTAATTATTTAATGTTTTATTGTAGATAAATAGATAACTCTTTATTGTACACCAATACACAAAACTTATGAACTAGTACTATCCTAATTGTGTACAATGGGCGGTCTTATCGCTAAAAAAGCGATCTCTTCAAGACAGACCGTATGTATTGTATTCCAAATATTTTTGTACATAGTTATTTATTTTCATTACATTTTATTATCATTATTTTTATATTTATTTTGTTACCCCAGATGTCGAAGACAATTTATGTGATTTTTCAATCTTGAAGGGTGATGTAGAGCTGTGCTTTAAGGTAGCTTTAAGAAGGGAAGTAGATATACTTTTCTTTGAAATAATTGTTTGTACAGATTTACTTCTATATCGCATTTTTTCCGACTTGTGCAGATTTTTCACTTCTTAGAATATTGTCAGTAATTGTTTATTTATTTTGAACATTTGGTGATCCTGAAAATAAAACAATAGAATAATAATGTTAACAAACAAGATAAAATTTCATTATTGTTCATTTTATAATAAGGTAAAGTTATTGTGTTATGTTAGTGGTATTGATTGGACAGCAAAGTTATTTAATTTTCAAAATATTTTGTTTTGTCATGTACATATCCTCAGGCTTCAGGTTTTTAGTTTGGTTTTAATATTTTCATCTATTTGAATAGGTGTTTCAGTTTTAGTTTCTCATCACAAATTCCTCTCTCACATTCTTTAATGACATACATTCTTTGCCTCTTTACAAATACTGCACGAGAAGTACCAACATCACATAGTCGCCTTTTACGATCATCATGGCATTTAAATTTTGATGGCAAAGCTCCATCGACTAATAGTAGTTTATTACTATAACCCATTTTGTATTGCATGTATATCAGAATAGTATGTTACAGAAACACGAGACTTTTGAACATTACAAAGATTATATTATTATTGAATGGAATTTTGTAATACATCATTAACAAGATAGTAGCAATATTAATAAAAATGAAATGTTACTTACATCTAAGTGATCTTCACACATAAAACATTCGATATATCTCCTATGCTCTTAGGATCTCTGCGAGCTAATAACAACCATTTCTTTCGTGTTTAAAGAAACAAATAGCTTTTGCGAAGCACTTATTGAAGTATTTGTACATTTTGGTACTATACACGATTTATATTATACATTTTATAACTCATTGTAATTATAATATTATAAGGAAATACCATCCGTGTGAAGTTGGCTACAACTGTCAAAATCAACTGACATATCGAACACAGCATCGTTCAACGTTCTTTTTGCTCGAGACAGCTCCGTGGACGGACGCATCACTTACATATCGTATAGCCCGCGATATAGGAGTAATTCAGGACCACGCGAGTCCTTACAAAGGATCATGAGCCGGTTAAATGCGCTAGAAGATAGGCCGACTCCGATAGCTTTGTTACGTATGCAGAGTACGTACGTCGGTCTTTGTTGCGGTTACAAATTGTTAAAGGTCTAAGTGATGAACTTAAAATATGCAACTGGAATGAAATATTTGGCAATAGTATTAATGTTGACGATATGGTTGGTAGGTTTTATGATGTGATTAATAATCTAATAGAAATACATGTTCCTATACGTAAATGTTTTCCTCGTAAATTTCCCAAATGGTTTGATAAACGCCTGATGAAACTTATAAACCAGAAGAATAAGATTCGCAAGAGATATCGAAAGTTTAATAAATCCACGAGATAAGTTGGAGTACGAAGTGGTTCGGTTGCGTTGTCACAAACCATATGATATTTGCTACTCAAATTATTTAAGTTTTGCTGAAGACAATATATCTAAGAAACCGAATCATTTTTGGCGATTTATCAAAGAACAACGCAAGGGATGCTCTGGTGTTCCTGCGGTGATGAAATTAAATAATATCAGTGCTTCTAATGGAGTTGATGTTGCGAATCTCTTTGTTGAGCAGTTCTCATCTGTTTATTGTCCCACATCCCAAAATGTAACACTGCAAGAGCATTCTGATACAGCAACTGGTTTTCTCAGCCGCATAGTATTCACTGAATCTAAAGTCCTAAAAGGTTTGAGAAACCTTAACGCACAGAAACCGGCTGGCCCCGATAATATACCTCCTCTTTTTGTAAAACGTATTGCAACAGGTTTTGCCTATCCACTGACCTACATCTATAATCATTCATTACTTTCTGGTATATTTCCTCTTGAATAGAAAAGAGCTAGAATCATACCTATTCACAAAAAAGGTGATGAAGCTGACGTTAAAAATTATAGGCCAATCTCTATTCTCTCTTGTTTTTCTAAATTACTTGAATCTTTAATATATCTCCTAATTTACAATCTTGTTGATCATAGTTTATCGGATTTTCAGAACGAATTTAGAAATGGTAGATCAGTTGATTCGAATTTAGTGTCATTTGTTTCCTCTGTCTCCCTCGAGGTCGATAAAGGTAGGCAAGTTGATACTATTTATACTCATTTCAGCAGCGCCTTTGACAAGGTAAATCATGCTATACTATTGTCTAAACTTAAAAGCGCAGGTATTGATGGGTGTTTGTTGAATTGGTTTCAATCTTACTTAACACTAAGACCTCAAACTGTTGTTGTAAGTGGCCATAAATCTAACGTCTACTACGCTGAATCTGGTGTGCCACAGGGTTCCCACCTGGGGCCAATATTATTTCTCATATTTATTAACGATATAACTGCGCATATCAAACACAGCGAAATGTCATTGTTTGCTGATGATCTCAAAATTTTTAGAACTATTCAATCAAGAGATGATGTTACACTTCTACAAGCAGATATTAATAACGTTAAGGTGTGGTGCGATAGTAATGGCATGTCCCTGAACTCTAGTAAATGTTTTCATTAATGTGAAAACATTTACTAGATTTGACTTATTTGTAAGACTAATGTCTTACAAAAAAGAAGACACCGTTAAATGCTACATACTATCTGGATGGAATAGCTCTAAATACAGTGCCGGAAATTCGTGACTTAGGCATTGTAATAGATAGCAAGCTCAAGTTTTCTACCCATTTTGATGTAAAAATTAGTAAAGCTGCCCAAATGTTAGGTTTTTTGAAACGCAGTACGCGAGGGTTTAAATGGCCTAGCACACGTATACTTCTGTATAATAGTTTTGTTCGAAGTCATCTTGAATTTGCTAGTGTCGCGTGGAACCCTGTGTATAGTGTAAATTCCCAGAGGATCGGAGGAGAGTATACAACGTGCCTTTACTCGTCATCTGGCTTATAAAACTACTGGAATTATGTGTACTCAAACGCATACGGTTGGTAAGACTGGTGGAAAGACTGAAATTCTTTCACATGTCTACCCTTCATCATCGCCGTATAATGAGTGACTTAATATTTCTGCATAAAATAATCAATAATAAAATCAAATGTCAACATCTCCTTGATCGTATACAGATCAATTTTTTTTGCCCTTTTAATTGCCCACGCAATTTTCAACCTGGTGTATTTCGGATTCCCCTGTGTAAAACCAATCTCGGCCAGCACCCTACCATTGTCTAGAATATGTAATAAATATAATGAAATGGCCGGTAAAATTCCGAACATAGATATCTTTTGCGACTCATTGACGGATTTTAAAAGTAAATTAATCATATATTTTCGTGAAGATTAAGTTAATTTAAGTTAGAAGTTAAAATAAATATTAACATTGTCAAATTGTAGACAAAGCTGTGTACGCCTGTCATTGGCATGTATGCATATAATATGTATATAATTGTTATGTTTGTTAAATCATGATCTTATTTAATGTGTACTGTGCTGTTGGTGTACTTATAAAATAAATAAATAAACTTATTAGTGCTATTGTTATATGCGGTGTCACTGAATCCAATATAAAAGCGGCCTGCTACGAATGAGAATCTGAAGCCGTGCGAAGTTAATTATTTTTCTACTTTTGTGAAACCAGTTGAGAATAAACATGAAAAGCGTTTAAACCACGACTCTGGCCTATGTAAGGAGATTGTCAAACCACATTTTCCTAAACATCCTGTCCACAGGATTCCACTTACATGCTTTTCATGTGGACAAACGGGATATAAACAAATTAACTGTCGGGCGAAACAAAAATCAACGACGAATAGTGATGTAACACGCACAAACACAACTACAAGTAGCAGTGACGTGAAACCCCATTATCATTATTGATCGCGGTCGTATGTTTGAATCCACAAATTTTGTCAAATGGATTAACGAGTTAGGATGCACCATACATTACATAACTCCTGAGATGCATCATACGAACGGCCAAGTGGAGAGATATGTGCGTACCCTTCTTAATATGTTACGTGTTGAGACCAATAGCAAGAAGAGTAAGTGGTCTGAAGAGTTATGGCGCTTACAGCTTGTGCTGAACATAACGAAACAAAAGACCACTCAAGCATCTCCGCTAAATTTGTTAGCTGGTATAGAAGGTACGACTCCTGTAATACAAACTTTGGTACGTGATGTCGCTATAGACAGTTCGAATAGTGATCGTCGATCCTTGCGAGAACTTGACCGGCAGAGAGCAGCTGAACGTCTTAAGGATAACCAGCGTCGCCAAGATACGCACGTTAACAAAATACGTCGACCACCTCATGTGTTTCAATAAAAGATGACCTTGCTTTTGTAATCAAGTAGTAATTAATCAAACTAGACCTTATGTGTTATGTCTAGTCTTGTTTGAAACTAGACCTTGTGTGTTATGTCTAGCCTTGTTTGAAACTAGATCTTGTGCGTTTTGTCTAGTCTTGTTTGAAACTAGACCTTATGTGTTATGTCTAGCTTTTTTTGAAACTAGACCTTGTGCGTTATGTCTAGCTTTGTTTGAAACTAGACCTTGTGCGTTATGTCTAGTCTTGTTTGAACTAGACCTTGTATGTTATGTCTAGCCTTATGTGAACCTAATAGTGACTGATTGTTTGTAATGTTGAACAGATTATAAATAAACCTTCACTCTTTTCCTGTGGGTTACCTTTCCTTGACATATTTCCTTTCCTAACACTTGCTTCTACTGTTATTAGTCTTGGTTGTGTTTATAACTAGATGAACATTTCAGGTGAAGACCAATCAGACGAGACGATGACTTTAGTAGATGGTGAAACTACGTCCGAGGTACAAAACACTCTCGCCTTAGATGATGATGAGTAAGCTGGGCCATCTACACCTGCCGAGGACGTCAGTATGTCAGGAGAGACCGTATAAGGAAATACCATCCGTGTGAAGTTGGCTACAACTGTCAACAACTGTCAAAATCAACTGAAATATCGAACACAGCATCGTTCAACGTTCTTTTTGCTTGAGACAGCTCCGTGGACGGGCGCATCACTTATGTATCGTATAAATTCATATTTTTATGGTGTTAATGGTATAAGCGGACAGAATGCAATAATTGTGATTGTAATTTAGGTTTATTTTTATTAAATTTATTATTTTTGTAAAGAAAATTGTTTTATTTGCTTTTAATATTGTCTTTTAATACCTGACTATTTGCAGCACAGTACGAAATTACGAACACAGATTTATAAGTATAGTACTAAAGTAATTACGAGTTGAATTTTATTTACTGGCATGTGACGTCACATATACCACGTGATCAACGCCATGACACAAATTGTGTTTTTGGCGCTTTGATTTTTATATAAAGTTTAATGTTAATTTTTATCAAAAATATTACACGTATTCAAAAAATATGAGTGCAGTTAACATTATATTTAACTAATAAACAGTATAAAATATTTTCTTAAAAGTGGTCAAGTACCGTATTGGTCATTGATGATTTTCCTGTGTTTGCCAAATATATTGTGTCAACAGATACTAGACTGAATATTTAACAGGCTAAGGAATTGAAAAATGATGCCACTTGGTACGCAAATCATGTGCATGAATCGCAATATTTACTACAAATTGTGAAATGCAAGGTTATCTATCACATGTTGTGATTTGTGTTACTTAGTGCTGTTTTAATTAGTCAGACGTCAAGCGGGTATCTAACCGTAGAAAAAGATGACACCGAAGATAAATTCGCTTTATTCAAGCGATCATGTGGCATCTGTGGTCTTTATTTTGCATCATACAAGGCCACTAAAAACACAAGCAATCACATAAGAGTCAACAATTTTTTCCAATCGCGAAGATGCGTCCTCAAAGAATTGCTGCTAGACAAGCTAGAGAAATTCTTTGTTTGGACGATGACGGTGATGCTTTATGGTTGGATGAAATATATGTTGACACAACAACGAATATTCCCGACATCAACAACCCAAACGAGAACGAAGTGATCGCTATGCCAGCTATAAATAATTTAATGGAGTGAGTTCAAAGTACATGGACTCAAGATAATAAGTTTCCTTTAATTAATAAAGTAATCGTTTTTTGTTTTGTTAATGTTTGACTTGATGTTAATTTTTATAAAAAACAATTTAAATGGATATAAAACTAATTTCGGAACTGCAGTTGGAATTCAATAATTTCTAAATTTTAAATTGCAAAATATGTGATGTCACACTAGGGAGGGTGGGAGTCTCACAAATGTAATCAGCTGTGACAAGGACGGGGGAGGGGTCAAAAAATCATGAAATTCGTGTGACGTAATATATGGACGGCCTCTTATAAATAGTTGCAGTATTCTGTCGAGAATGATACTGCTTTTTGATATCCATTCCAGCAATTTTTATCTCATGGAAGCAAACAGACAATTTATAATTGTCAATGAATTAGATTTATGTGGAAATTATATTTTGGAAGAAGAAAAAGAACAAGGGTTATTACATAATTTATTTGAATACACAAGTATGAAAGATCCAAAATTTGAACGAGGTTCTCGCTCATATATCACAAAACGTAACATATCGTTCTCCTGAAATTCAAAATTAAATAATTCAAGCAATGGTTCAAGCAGTACGAAGTTCCATTGTCAAAGAAATTAATGAATCTGACGTAAAAAGGAAATGGTTTACTCTAATGGAAGATGGGACGAGATAAAAAAATAACCGCGAAAATACTGCATTAGCAATTCGTTACGTCAAGGATGGTGTCGTCAATGAGTCGTTGCTGACAGTAAAGATTACTGTAAACCTTGATCCAGTAACGACCTCCGGCCGCCGTAAAAAGCGGCCGCGGGCGGCCCCTCGGGGGAGGACCCGCCGCCCGCACTATTGCCGCGAGGGAGAGGGCTATGTGCTGTTCTGTGGCCCCCTTCAACTGTTGATCCAGGAGAGCGCCGGGGGACGAAATCCTGACCCCCGGCGCCAACAATTTAGAAGGGGCCCTCCTTAAGACAAAGAGGGGGCCGGCGCCGGCCCGGGCCACGAGATCGGCAGGCCATATATGCGTCCCATATATCCGTGGGCCCGGGCGTAGGCGATAGAAAGAAATTAAAAATGGCAGATTCAACGGTGATGACATCGCCAAGAGTATAGGTATTAAAAAATCATGCTTGATCTGGAATTCCGAATGGCCATGATTATAGGCAAAATAATCTTATCCACGCTACAACCTGCAGACACAGCTTTGCAAGCCCGAAGCGCAGAATTAAATGACGCCATAACAATAAAGTTTAACTGTCAATGGGTCACGAGAGAATGGCTAGTATGGTATTTTTGGCCTTTGAAAATAAAAAAGAACAAAATCAGTTGATTTGAACGAAGTTCTTCGCATTTTTAATAACATGGCGAATCATACAATTCAGCTGTTTTAAATATTTTTTATTATTATGTTAATTATTATAAGTTTGCAGAAACATTAAATAAATAATAAATAAATAAATTGTTTATTGACATATATAAAAATCCATAACAATTAAATCATTGGTCCCCAAACTAGGTTGACCTGTATCTTGGGTACCCGATTCCGATTGATACAATATAATCTATGAATTTACGTAAAACTAAGCTTATTTCTTATTTCTATGTTCTTATTCTAAAGGTGCATGCATGTGTGAGAGAGAGAGTGTGTGTGTGTGTGTGTGTGTGTGTGTGCGTGTGTGTGTGTGTGTGTACGCGCGCGTGCGTGTGTTAATAATTCATACACTCAAAAATCTTTCTGTTTCCTCATAGTCTAAGTTGAGTAGCCACTTATTTACTTTCTTTTTACATTGTAATTTATTTAATTCGTGAATATGTAATATTTTGTTTATTTTATTGTACAGAAATATACTCATATAACAAGATTGATGCTGTAAATATTTTGTACGTGAACATTATGATCTAAATGGTATTTTTGGTCATATTTATATCCCGGGTTGCCTGGAAGAGATCGCTCTGTAGCGATAAGGCCGCCCATTGTAAGTCAAGTACATATTGATTGTGTAAATAAGTTTCATTGTGTTTATATAATTGGTTTACAATAAAGTGTTATCTATCTATCTTATTTACTCGTATCACCCCACCTAACAATTAATTATTACCCCACTCTCACTTAGACGTCTCTACATTCAAATCTGGAAGTTCAACCATCTTGTTCGCTTGTTCTTCATCATTGAGTATTTAATAGTTTTTAGATCCATGCTCATGCTCTGTCACAGAAAGTAATTGTTTATCTACGAATAGCTATTGAATGTACTTCACTGACCTAGAGGTCAGTGATATGCATAGTGATTGATTTAGGAGCCCGTTCTTCGAGAGCAGATCAATTATGATAATTTTTTAACTTCCACCCTACCTGTAAAGCAATGCTGCCCTACCTCAAAATCGACTCTAGCTACAGCTCTGCATTAGAGTCGCGATCTGGTTGAAGTGCGATCGGCTTTCTGAGTACCCGAATACGGACATAATTCCAAAAACCGCGCAATGTGCCTTAGTTATGGCTGAGGAGGTGTGCCCCAACGTAATATAGTCTTTCTACAAGAACGTGTACCCGGCGAACTGAAGATTTGGCCGATAATTTATGTCAGTAGCTCCAGGAAAAAGCACAACAATTTGAATGGTTCTCTTTAGCTACCGATGAAAGTAATGACTATTCAGATACTGCCCAGCTTTTAATATTTGTTCGCGGAATCGATAAGAACTTAATGTATATGAGGAGCTTTTACAGTTATGTAGTTTGAAGGGAACCACTACAGGGGAAGATTTGTTTTGTAACTTAGAACAAGCGCTAGTATCAATACAATTACCATGGGAAAAATTGGTAAGTGTAAACAACTGACGGAGGCAAGTATACGAATGGACAAAATAACGGTTTGGTAGGTAGAATTAAAAGGAAACTGGCAGAGATAGGATGTGACATCCCATTATTTTTTCATTGCATTATCCACCAAGAAGCGTTATGTTCCAAAGTAGTATCATGGAAAGAAGTAATTAATGTACATCGTGGTATCTACTGTAAACTACATTAGAAAAAATGGATTTACTCGTCGTCAATTCCGGCAGTTTCTGTCAGACACGGAAGCAGATCATCGAGATGTTGTTTATTATTCTGAAGTGAGATGATCAAGTAGAGGTGCAGTACTAAAAATATTTTTTGATCTCAGAAAAGAAATCAACACTTATGAATGAAAAAGGCAAATTTATTCTAGAGCTGACAGATACTCAATGGTTAATAGACCTTTGATTTTTGACAGATGTAAATCATGAATTAAATACGCTGAATGTAGGCTTCAACATAATAAAAAAAACTAATCTCCGATATGCACACAGACGTAAAGGCATTCCAAATGAAAATCAAACTCTTTATAAAACATGTTGAAGAAAAAAAGGTGTATTATTTTCCGAATTGTAAAAAGGCTGTCGAGGAAGCTGGAATTGATTTTAATTGGAAAACTGCAAAATCAATGAAAACAGAAGGAGGAGTATCTCGTGGTCAAAGTACGAATGAAAATGTTTTGTGTAAGTGGGTCTATGCTATGTTTGCTACATGTGAAGAAATGGAAATGTTCTGTAACAATTCCTTGGACTCGACAGAACAACATGTAGATTCTAGAGATTCAAGAGTAAAAAAGGAACCCATAAAAACGAGATAATTGCAAAAATTTTAAAAAGAAAATCGATTTTTGTGACCATTGACCCCTGACTTTAAAACTTGCCACCATTCAATTATATGTGAATTTTGAGAAAAGTTTAAGGATGCCAAAGTACAAGTTGTGTGAACCCCCCATAATGACTGGACTAGAGTACAAGACATTTTAGAGCCCGATTACCCCGTCAGGGCAACATTTTGCTCATGGCTCCAACGTCAGCAGACTGGACAATAACTTTATTAAAAAAATTATGTGGACAGATGAGGTGAAGTTCACAAAACGGTATTATCAATCACAGGAATAATCACCTGTGGTTAGATGAAAACCCTCACGCAGTACGACAAAGTACGTTTCAGCACGAATTTAATGTATGTGGGCCGGAATGATCGATGGAATTTTGGTAGGCCCAGTTGAGCTACCACCGAGATTAGACGGGCAGAGATTTTTAGAGTTTATGCGTAATGAGTTGAGTCAATTGCCCTTGTGCTATCGTCGAAACATGTGGCTACAGCTTGAAGGGGCTCCTGTACATTTTGCGCGAGCTGTGAGAGCACATCTTGACCTCAATCACTCTCCGTGGATTGGACGTGGAGGTACCATAGCGTGGCCGCCACGTTCCCCGGATTTGACACCCTTTGACTATTTTTTCTGGGGAACAATGAAGCAAAAGGTCTACTACAACGTGTCGTCGATTAGGGAGGAACTTGTAGACAGAATTAAGACCGCAGCAGAAGAAATAAAAAATGATATGGAAATGGTTCGCCGTACTACACGGCAAATAGCCTTGAGAGCCACAGTTTACATTGAAAATAACGGAGGCCATTTTGAGCAGCTCTTGTGTAAAGATGTAACTTTTTTATTTTAACCGATTATTTCCGATTTAGTCCCTAGCAAGGGCCTTCTTAAACGATATTCTCTCATAAAATAAGGTACTTAGGATAACAAAGGGGAATGCCCACCGACAATAGACACTTCGGCCCTAGGTGCACATACATAAACGCATATGGAAATGATTATATGTAATTTATAGAGTAAAATAGTAAAGGAATTGATTTACAAAAAGTCCGGATTTTTAAGTTATAAAATGGATTTAATTGTCACAAATCAGTATTATAACAACCATTTTGTTTAAATACAACATATACATTATTAAGTTTTGATAAGATCTAATAGGTATTTTATGATCATAAACATCATTTGTATCATATATGATCAGTACATCATCCAGGAATTGAGCAGGCGGGAAAATATTTGTCTGATGCCGTGCCCAACCCAAATACCATATTACTGTCATAACATGGGTACAGCGTCCTACCGTTCGTTGGCCAACAATACAATTGCAACAATACTTTTTCATTGCACTTCTACCAGAACATTAGCATTAATTAAAATATATATGAAATATAAAGTCCATTTAAAATGGTTATTAGAAATCCACAATTCCACAAGAAAACAAACAAAGTTGTAATAAAAATGCAAACAGTATCGACTTTGGCAGTCGCCAGCCGCCTAGCTGTCATTATGTCAGTTTCGATGTTGCTGCTTAATAAACATAAAATCGATAGATCAATATCGATTTTAGGTCGTATTATAATTCATCATTAATTTATTAAAGAGCGAATTAATTAAAGCGCTTCAAATATTATCTAAAGATGATTATTTTAATTTTTCATTTCTTTTTCTATGTATTTTTAAATAAAGATAAGAATAACAGTTAAATTATGCAGTAGCTTTATTTATTATGATTTTTTTATATTAGAAGTCATGGTTAATCACCTAGGGATAATAAATTGCTTGTTCAATCAACATAAAATCATAATAAGTATCGAATAAACAACAAATAATATTGGAATTAATTATATTAATTACATCTTATAAATCGAACAACATAAACAGTATCGATTATATTTTTGACGAAATTAGTACATAATTGGCAACACTGCTTAGTGCATATTTTATCCAATGAATTACGGATTTCCTTAATTTCATTTTTATCATTCAGTACTTTTTTTTGCACATAATATGTTGCAATCTTTTTTGGATAAATGAACACCGCGATTAATTATCATAAAACATGATGTTTTTTTTAACAAAACCATATTGTTGGGCGTTTCTTGGCCAAAAATGAGCATGCCCCTTTGGTGTTGTTTTGTAGACTACTGGCTGTAGAAGCAATATAAAAATACAACTTAGCAGGCTAGTTTTTGCGTTACGAGAGTAAATGTAAAAAATGTTATTTTTAGCGAGGAATTTCATGTGGTGGATTTTTTTGTCTGTAATGCTTTTAGTATCTAATTGTGATCTAGGTATCTTTGTTAATTCTAAATGTGCGATTTGATTATCTTTGTTGAGACTGGAACTAAGAGTGTAATAATAATTTTAGTAATTATTATTTTTATATAAGAGGTATAAGTACCTAAAAGAGATTGATGATTCTTCTAAGTACAAATACAAACCAAAGTATTAATTAATAAGATTTCAAAATACCAATACTTAGTATTTAATGAAACAGTAACAATTAGTGATTTGATTATTGATAACTGATAAACATTTTGCTAAGAGAACTTAATTTGAAAAAATAATAAACATATTATTAACATTTTTTATATTATATTAAATAAATGATTACAACAAAATTAATATACTGTGTTTCCATTTCATGTCGTAATTTTAAATAATAATGGGTAAAATGCACCAAATTTCAGTATTTTAAGAAATTTTATACTTGATCACGTGAGTTTCGGTTTCGGCCGAAACTGAACCCACGGCCGAATATTTGGTTTCGGTTTCGGCCGGAAAACCAGTTTCGGTCGGACACTAGTATAAATTAATATTTTTGAGTGTGAATAAGTAATTACTTATAGATTTAATTTATAATGATAAATATAATAGAAAAAAATGCATTCAGGAGTTTTAACCTTTCTATATGTGCTTTTTTATCATTTGCGGTGAATGTAAACAGAATATTTGGTTGTGATGCAGTATTTGTTACTTTTTCCAGATTCCAAGGGTGTCTTCAAATCTCGATGAACGAAGCACTTTTCCGATAAATAGTTATTTAGTAAGTACTTAGTCAGGTCATAAGTATTGTCACACAGTAAAAACTTTTCTTTTAGAATGCTGGCCACAAAAAAGTTTATTGAATTCGAATTTCCAATTGTTCATGAAAATAAAAATGTATACTTTTAGAATTTTACTCATTTTTAAATATGGAGTGGACGCTTAAAGAAGACCGTGTTGCAGTTATTGCGTTGCATCGTTGCGGTTACGCGCCAATTCAAAGTTTTAACATACTGAAAAATTTGAATATAACCAAAAGATACGATAAACGAGTACCATCAAACGATACAATGAAGACTCTAGTGTAGATGACAGGTCAAGAAGTGGTCGCCCTCGGTCTGTTAGGACTCCAGCAGTGATAAAAGCTGTGAAGGCACGAATTCAAATAAATCCCAAACGTAAGCAGAAACTGTTGGCCCTTCAGATGGGGTTAAGCAGAACCACGGTGAAAAGGGTGTTAAATGAAGACTTAGGGCTTCGGGCATATCGAAGAAAAACAGGACATCGTTTGAATGCTCGTTTAATGGACCTGAGACTGAAGAGATGCTGCGCTTTGTTGAAGCGGTACGCGGGAAAAAAATATCGGGAAATTCTTTTTTCGGATGAAAAAATGTTTACCGTAGAAGAGAGCTACAACAAACAAAATGATAAGGTGTACGCACACAGTAGTGAAGAAGCGAGCAACCGTATTCCGCGTGTCCAACGAGGTCATTTTCCATCCTCGCTCATGGTATGGTTGGGAGTTTCTTATTGGGGCTTAACAGAGGTACATTTTTGTGAGAAAGGTGTAAAAACGAATGCTGTTGTGTATCAAAATACAGTCCTGACGAACCTTGTGGAACCTGTTTCTCATACCATGTTCAATAACAGGCACTGGGTATTCCAACAAGATTCGGCGCCAGCTCATAGAGCGAAGAGCACACAAGACTGGCTGGCGGCGCGTGAAATCGACTTCATCCGGCACGAAGACTGGCCCTCCTCCAGTCCAGATTTGAATCCGTTAGATTACAAGATATGGCAACACTTGGAGGAAAAGGCGTGCTCAAAGCCACATCCCAATTTGGAGTCACTCAAGACATCCTTGATTAAGGCAGCCGCCGATATTGACATGGACCTCGTTCGTGCTGCGATAGACGACTGGCCGCGCAGATTGAAGGCTTGTATTCAAAATCACGGAGGTCATTTTGAATAAACTTTAATGTCATAAGAATCTATGTTTTGTTAAGTTCATTTTGGTATATGAATGGTTACATAATGAATAAACTTGTTACAATTATTTTACATTAAACATGTGACAGAATTTATGACCTGACTAGGTATACACATAAAGCAGTTATATATTTAAAACTTGAAAATTTCAAGAAAACAATTTAATCGGATTTTCTTTTTATGAAGAACCAATTACTAGGATTAACAATCAGCCAACTACAGTTATAAATGACGAACAGCAAAGTACGACTGTTATGAACGAGCAACCAACTACTTCATCTGCTCTAGAGGATAATCATTCTCAGTCTACTTCACGTCACAGCATCTTATTTCAACGACAACAACAAATAAAAAGTCAGCCTATCTTTTTTGCGGACATGTGGAGAAAAAGGTTGGTAGACGTCGTGCTTATGTTACATTTCCACAAACCGAAGCAACAAGGAATAATAGCAATAGCTGATAAATTAAATGACAATGAAATACTTCAAAGACTAGAGGACAACAAACCGATTGCTTATCACTCAATTTGTTTGTCAATTAATCAGATGTCGCTGAAGCGACAAGCTGAAGAACGTCCACAGTCAACAGATTGGCATAAAAGTAGACACTTGCATCAGTTAGCATTCAATTCTCTTTCTGATATCATAAAAACAGAAATTATAGCAAAGAACCGTGTAATGTACCTCACAGATTTATTATGTCAATATAAATCCTTGCTTTTAGAATTTGGTAAAGGTCAAATACGCGCTGAAGATTTGAAAGATTACTGAGCTGAAAATTTGGAGGAGAAAATTTTTAATGCTTTTGATGATCGAGTAACAATTGAGTTATCGATGGGTACACCGGTAAAAAAAGTCGTCTATCTGTATGACATGGACACCGCGCGAGTAGCTGGTGGAATCAGCGCAAAAAAATTGTTCTCGAGACGTTGCTTATGAATTGCTTAATAGCATAACATCTCTGCAAAGTACTAAGCTACCGGATAAGAAATTAACTGCAGAGCTCACAGCTCCTGCTTGTGTCGCTCCAACACCGGCCACGCTTCACAGCCGTATAAAAGGACAGGCCTAATGATGGTCTTATAGATCTGTACCTTCAACTTTACCGGCATCTTGGGGTCACAAATGACACCAGTTACCTCACGCCATTTGTGTGTCTACTTTGTTACCTACCTATTTACGTAAGTAAACAACGTAATTTTCATTATTTTAGAGTCAATATGTTGTCAAAGAGGTTAATAATCTAAATATGAAAGAAAAAGTGTAATTTACGCTTTACTTTATCATTTATGTGTTGTGGCGTGTTAAATTTATTACTCTGTTACTGTGCAACTCTGTTACCAAGGCGTAGTAACAGAGTTGTTAAGAAAGTAACAAAGTTGTATATGCCTATATTCTTTAACTTTGATTTTTATAATTTTTTTAATAATCTGTTTTTTTTAAGTGCTCTGTAAGCATAGTGAATATAAATACTGTAGATATATTTTTATAAACTTAAAAACCTTGTTACAAACAGGATACTGTTTACTGTAAGAAACTCTTTGTGATTTTGAGATGCCTCTCACGCCTGCTGAAAAAGAGCGACGATACCGAGAACGGCGTAAAAATAATGCCGTGAAGAATGCAGAATCTAAAAGAAAAGATAGAGAAATACCATGCAAACAAACGCTTAGTACGAGATTTGACAATTCGTGAACATCGAGCAATAAAAAAGAAATGGCGATCTGCAAATGCTAGACGGAAAGATAAGAGCGCTCCGTGTTGTTACGTACACCCCAGAGCCATCACCTCCTCGTTTAAATAGTCCAGCGCTCCAAGTCAAGATCAAACTATTCCAAATGCTGATCGTCGTTTATTTACACCCCAGTTGTCTACTTCCCGTGAAAATACTCCTAGCTCCATCACATTAGCAGCTTCTCGCAGCAGAAAACAAGTAAAAAGAAACAGATCAAAATTATTTAGAGATAATATAAAGTCTTTAACTTTATATTAATTAATCATCCCTTTCATCCCTACATTTAATGTTACAAGAATGGGTATAGTAAAAAGTGTCCCAAACGATCTTACCTCCGAAGATATAATAGAACTTATTAAGATCCCCGTAGGCTGTGGCAGACCATTAAAAGTTCGCAGGTTTAAGTATAAAAAGCATACCTCCGATGGCTCCTTCCAGTGGGTCCCTTCTGAAACAGTTCTCATTACATTTGATGGTCAGGTCCTCCCTAATAAGATATTCCTATGCTTCACGTCTCTCTCAGTTGAACAATATACATATCCTACTATCCAGTTCTTTCATTGCTGTAGATATGGCCATACAAAGGATAAATGCCGTTCGAGCCCCTGATGTTTCCGTTGTGATAAGGACCACGCAGGAGATAATTGCTTAGCCTCTGAAGATGCTACTACTTGTATAATTTGGCCCATTTACTAACCATTTAGCGACCAGCAAGTCCTGCCCAGAATATAACAGACAATGTAATATTAAAAGTACTATGGCCACTGAAAACATTTCGTACGCTGAGGCCTCTAAACTCCAAGTTCAATCTTATATCTTAAATCGTACGCTAATGTTGCTGCTAGTATTTCACCAAACCAGCCCAAAGAATCAACTTCTTATACTAAAACTGTTTACTCATCACCTCGCCCTCGTCCCACTCTCCACCCCGGATATGATAAAAATGCCCACAACGCTATTACTCAATCCCCTCCCTCTCTGCTCCCTAATGGCAATGCCCTACAAAAGGCCCCCACTCTAGCTAACAACGAAATATTAATCTTGGATTTAATTAATCTTTTAAAGTCAGTCATAAAAATTTTCTCTTCTCTCCAATCTTCTTTGATGTCCTCCGCTGCCCCTCTTTTGAATTCTGTCCTATCTTCCCTTATACATAATGGATCAAGTAATCCTTCAATGGAACTCTAGAAGTATTTTAAATAAAAAACATGATTTAATTTTCCTAATCAATAATTATAAACCTTTTTTAGTAGCCATATCTGAGACTTGGCTTAAATCAAATTCAACCTTAAAGGTTAAAAATTTAATTGTGCTATGTGCTATTTTAGACTCTAAACATGATGGTCACGATGGTTGTGCGTTATTTATAAAAGACCATATAAATTTCACCTCTCTGGCGCTCCCAAAGGATCCCTATTCTAATTTATATGATGTGGCTGTCCGTACTCAGAACTTTACATTTCTATCTTTATATATTCCTTACCCTTCTCGTGGTTTTCTTAAATATAACAAACTTAAATTATAATATGTTCTCTGTTCTATTAGTAATTAATATTGTTTATAAGTACTTTTAATGTGTTGGCTTTAGTCTTTATCTTTAAACTTATATAAGTAGGTATAATTATCTATTAGCACTATTTTAATTTTCCTTATTATTCCTTTATTTATTAGCTATTCTCCTGATGTTTCTATCTTCTCTTCTAAATTTATATCTTATTCGCTTTGCTTGTTGTTTTGCTAAAATTTGACGAGACACTGGCAGAAATATCCCAAGCTGGGATGATTGCCATAAAATTCCAAGATGTGAAGGAACAGCATGATGTCGTCCTTAGCTAAAAACGACAATGTTTACAAGATATCGAAAAGTTGACGTGTAAGTAAATATACTGATTTTGATACTTCGCCGTTGTATTTTACCATTAGATGTATCTAAAAACATTTTTTCGAATACTCACAGCCTGTTCATGGTGCTGACAAGAAGCTCGTGTCAAATTAACGTCCAATTTCAATAACGTATAACTATACATTTACTTCTTGCAGAGTGCAGATAGGATTTTGACATTACTTGTTGTCTTATGTCACTATTACATAAATTATAGATAGTTAACTGTTAATAAGTATTTAGTTTTGGACTTTCCAGGTGGTATAAATGACGAATTAAAACCTCATCTTCAAGTTGCCCTACAGAAGCTAAAGGCTCTTGAAGAACTTACCATCAATAGTGAGAACCAGTATATAAAAAAGATCGCTGCAATGGCTGGTAAGAAACTATTACTTACGTATTTATTTTTCTTACTTTTACATTACTTACGTAATACATATTGCATTCAATATAGTTCAAATTAAATTTTAAAATTAATTTATATTTATTTATACAGGAGTCAGCGAACGAACTTTAAAAGGGATTAAAAATGGGGGCCAAAATAATCAAGGAATCTGGAGAACTCCTGGAAAAAGCGTGCAGCACGGATAACGAAAGTTAATATTGTCTATTTTGACCAATGCACCATACGAAATACAATAAATCAGTATTATTTGACCCGAAAGGAAGTGCCTACTCTGCGTAAATTACTACTTGAATTGAGGCAATCAATTGATTTTACTGGTTGCTGGGAAACCTTACGCAAAATATTATTAAACATGGGTTTTGAATTTTAAAAAAATCCTAAAAAACGGACAGTCCTTATGGAAAAACATGATGTGGCGGCATGAAGGCATAGATACATAAGAAAAATTTTGTTATCAAGAAACGAGCCTGTAGAAATGAGAACACCTATTGTATATGTCAATGAAACCTATGTGCACTTGAATTATAAACTCAAAAAAAAATTGGCAAGGACCATCTACCTCCAAATTGGTGGAGAACATCTCAAAAGGCAAACGGTTTATTATAGTTCATGCTGGGACAGAAAATGGATTTGTAAATAATGCGTTACTTGTGTTTAGTACAAAATCGAAGCATACAGACTACCATGATGACATCAATGCCATTGAGGTGGTATGGAGCCAAGTAAAAAGAAAAATTGCCGAAAAAATGTTAAAAGTACTCCGGAAGAAATGATAAAAAAAAATTGAAGAAGTATTTGCATCAGTCACAGCGGATGATTGGAAAAATATGCTGGACATGTGAAACGGTTACAAGAGGAGCATAAAATAAAAGACAGGTTACTGGATGATGCTATTCCATTTATAATAAACCTACAAGAATCTGACAGCAATGATAGTAATATAGAGATGATGAGCCCGTTGAATTTGAAGGCATTGAATATTTAGACTCTAATTCTGATGAATGATTGAGTGTTTTCTATGGTTTCATTTGTAAATATAACACGAAATAAAACAATGAAAAATAAATGATGTTTAACATTCAAAAATCTATCGTTATTCTTATACTATCCTTGAGTAGTTTCAGAAATCTCCTTAAAGTAAAGGCTAAAGTATTATTAATGTGTAGGTAAACAATAGCCTCAGTAGATTTTAAAAAGTTAGGATCTAGAATTATTATAACCTATATCTTACCTACTTATGCTCTACCTCAAAAACTGTATCAAATCCACAATGCATCGTACTGAAGTCATACTATTCTTTACCAAGAAAAAATCAGAATATAAACAAAATAACTTGGCTAAAATAAAAAATAAAACAACTAGTACCGTAAATTCACACAACTATAGTGCAGTCCGCAAAGGAGGCGGCGGAGCGGGAGTGGGAGTCGACCACCACACTCCCCCCTCCCGCCAACGCAGGTCACGTCGGCGGCGCTGGAGGGCAAGTAGCGACCTCCGGCCGCCGTAAAAAGCGGCCGCGGGTGGCCCCTCGACAATATGTGGAGCACATGGACAGAGGGTGGGCCATCTGGCACTCGTTACAATCGGTCAGTCTTGGTTTGTTGGTTGCTTGGTGGTTTGACACCAACACATTCGAGGATTAGTTTTTTTCATTGGTTCTACCCGTTTTACGTAGGCTACGTAAATTATTTTGATAAAAATTGGTTCAGTTTGGGTTTCTTTGCTGAAATGCTTTCATGGCGTTTCTTGAAAATGAGGCAATCAAAATAGGTTAGATGTAGCTAAATATATAAATAACAGCCCGTGACATCCCACTGTTGGGCTCGAACCCCACCCTGTAGGGAACAGTATATCCGTCACGGTATGTATGCAGTTTTCCTCGCGTTTTCCTTCCCTGTCATACGTGGCAATTATAATTATAGAAGAAGAAAAACTGCTTAAACTGCATGCTACGGGTGAATCCGTATCTCTGGATTAGTCTCCGACTGTCACACTAAGCTACCGCCGCATACCTTTATTACATATATACATACATACATATATTCACGCCTCTTTCCCGTAGGGGTAGGCAGAGACCACTTCTTTCCACTTGCTACGATCCTTACATACTTGTTTGGCTTCGTCCACTTTCATTATTTCCTTCATACATGCTCTTCGGTTTAGGGTACTCTTGACCTGGCTACTTTTTCAAGACGTCCCTGATTTGGTCTTGAAACGTCCGCCTAGGTCTACCCCTTCCAAAACTTTCATTCACACTCGCCTTGGACACTTTTTTCGTCAATCGTTCTTCATTCATTCTCTCGACATGGCCAAACCATCTCAACATACCTTTCTCAATTTTTGTCACTACATCTTCTTTCAGACCACGTTTCCTTATCTCACTATTTCTTATCATGTCACTCAGTTTAACTCCTATCATACTTCTTATTCCTTATTTATGTAAAATTTATTCATGTTCCTTATTTTCTTAAAAAATATTAATATGATTATTACTTAAACTTAAATTTTAACGATTAATACGGAGTTTTGTATTACAAAATTGGCAAATTAATATATTTGGATTTTTAATTAATAACAGATGTTTAATTTAAGCTTCTAACTATGATCCAGAACTCCACAACACACATTTTTAGTACAAATAGTTTAGTGGTCTTAAGTTGTCAACATGACAGGTAACTATGATCTAATTTTTTATTTAAAAAAATTATTTTAATATTCATTTTTTTATATTTGATATAAATTTGTAAATTTTTTTTATTGCGTAGGACAGCAGACACGCTGACAGCCCGCTTAGAATTTAGCAGTTACCGTCGCCTATAGGTGTTTGCAACGCCAGTGGCATCGCGAACACGCTGCTGACCCATAAGGGTACAGGAACTTGGGTCGCTAATGCCGGAATACAACACAAGGTTATTATGGCGGCATACTTAAGACCAAAGGTGGTCGCCATCCAGACGGACTTGAGGCCCTACCACGTAGCTAGGATGGGTTGTTTTGTCGCCTTTTACGACAGGCCGACCCCGGCCACAGAGGTTAGTATTCTTTCTCCGCCCCTGCACGGATAAACTATCGGGATAAATTATCCCATCTTCTTTATCTAAAAAAATTAACAAATGTAACAAAGTAATTCCATTAATTGCCCTCTAAGGGTAGAGCACAAATTTGAAATGTGACAAATCCGGACCATAGTTGTGTAGTTTTACGGTGTCAAATTAATTTTTCGTAGTATAGTCGGTGTTACTATCTACAGGTTTTCAAATTCCATAATTTTCTTACTTTTGCAGAGTTAGCGTGACCAGACTCTAGTGTCAGTTATTTTTTAACTTTAATTAGGATTTTATTTGAATACAAACTCGATAACGGGCATTTTTCCTGTAAAGCGCCATTTAATCGATAAAGCTTTAAAATTTTTTGAAGTGCGTAATTGCATAAATAGCAAGTTGAGTTTAATGTCAGTTTTTCAATCATTTTGGTTAGTATTTTGTTAAGGAATTCGTAACGTTAAGGCCATTTTGACTGCGATCAGGATAGATCGACAGGTACAACTTGTCGCGATGTGTACAAATCAAATGCGTCCTGCGTCTAGACGCGTTTTTGAACGCAAGTAGATCGCCACCACGGACGCAGGTTGGACGCGTTGGTTTGTCCGACCCCTTAATTGATTGAATGTTTTTGTTTAAGGCATTAAACTATCATGGATCCGAAGAGAAGTAGATGTAGAAGGATTATACAATTATTAAATCAGAAAAACGAAGACGAATCTCAAAATACAAAGCTTGCTTCTTATAGAAAATCCGATATTATGGAACCCCTTTCAACAATGAGTCCGTCCAATTTGAACATCATGAGAAGTTCACCCTCAACTAGCACTTGTCACAACCAAACGAAAGATGACGATGGTGACTTTTCTCCCGCCTCAGACGATGATAGAACATACTTTCCATCAAATAAAAAATGCCAGAGATCGAACTCAAGCTCGTCGTCATCGTCTTCATCTTCCAGCTCGTCCTCATCTTCTACCTCAAGCTTATCATCAGTGCAGCTTCAGCTTTCTCTGCAAAAGAGTGTCGAAATATCCAACAAATTCAAAGTACCAAAGATACACGTAATAATATCGACCCTACTAATCCTTAAAAATTTATGATATTTCCTTAACATAACCTTTAGATAAATCTGGAACATTTTGAATTGTACCAGCAATTTCAGCTACAGTTTCATCTTATTTATGTATCTGTGACATGGTACGTTGTGATTCTTGTGATAATTTTTCCTCTAGTATATTATTTTCTCTCTCTCTGTCTGTGTTTAGGCTTGAACCTTTCCTTCATTTATCCTCTTATCCAACTTTCATATAAACCATTACACTCGGCCAATAAAACAAAAAAAAGATAAAAAAGGAAGAGGAAATGACAGCAGCTGTCACTTTTAAGTAACGTCAAGAAAAAGGTACTCTCTCTACCGGCAACCGTACGTGCGTGAATACACATCTCAAAACAGAAACAAATTACCAACTAAAGCGGGGCTCAAGAGCGAGAATCAAAGGCCGGGTAAGTCCTTTTCCTTCCTTGCCCTCACACCGTGTCAATTAATCATACTTTTACCATATTTTGTGGTTACTTCGAGCGCAAATATCCTATAGATTTTGGGTTCAATTTCCTAAGAAAACTCCAATATACAATACCGAGAAAGATGGAAGTCTTTAGAGGAGGCCTTTGTCGAAAGACAAGCTGTAGTGGAGAAACCGGAAGCCGACAACTAAACACTTGTAATAGTACAGTATAGTAACAGTAATAGATGTAAATGTAATTCTACAGTAATAATTCTACAGTAATCAATCTGGCTATCTTTGGCCTACTTTTCGAAAAAAATGTTAAAGCAATAATTACGGTTACACGATGGACACTATTAGGTGTCAACTTTCATGGCATCGGATAGTCTATATTTAGCAAAATTAATACTTTACTAATATTGTTTAACAAAATAGTTGTCAATAATGTATTAAATCTATGGGCCTAAGTTACATTGAGAGATGGTCTTGGATTGGCCCAGCGCTAAAGAGCCGATTGTTTTTGCTTATTTTAAGGAATTTAAAGTCTGAGACTAACATTGGCCTACATAATTACTCTAAAAAATACAGTTGAGAACCTTAGACAATAGTTTCAAAGACTGGTTTTAAGTTTTTGGGAATTATGGGCAAATGAAATGTTACTATATAGAAAATCAACATATATATTTAATTAAACCTAAAAATTTGGTAAAAAATCAGGAACTTTTGTTTAACTTATTTACTGAGTAAACGTAAAGCTTAAATATTGAAAAAAAAAACAACCAAATGATTCATCATTTGCTTAATACAATTTATCAGGACTCCAAATTTCGAAATATTAATCACCCCATTCCATAGCCAGGAAGTCGTCTTCTATAAGAAAATAGCTCTTATTTTTCGTGACATTAGAGTTATTCAACACTCTTATGATATTATTAGGTGTACAAATTAGTTCGGTTCGTTTTAAAAAGATGGCTCTGGCTGTCATGAATGTTTTACTGTGACAGTTGATCTCGGTGGTTTCAGAGAGATTAGACATCTGTCAATAACATTCCATTCCCATCACTTCGAATTTCGTAAAAGAACTTGTTTTTAATTTTTTTGAATATGTCAAATTTTGTGTTAACTAAGCAGCATCTGCGGGAGGTTTTAATTTTTTGCTTCAATTGGAAGAAAAGTGCAGCGGAAGCGCATCCAATGCTTGTGGAAGTTTATGGTGATAATGCTCCAACTGATAAATCATGTAGGGAATGGTTCCGACGTTTTAATGATGGTGATTGCAGCGTTGAAGATAAGCCTAGACCCGGACAACCAAAAAAATTCGAGGACGAAGAATTGGAGGCATTACTCGATGAAGATCGAAGTCAAACACAAGAGGAGCTTGCAGATAGTTTAGGAGTGACCTAACAAGCAGTTTCTGTACGATTAAAGTCCATAGGAATGATTCAAAAACAGGTATACTGGGTTCCTCATGAATTGAAACCAAGAGACGTTGAAAGGCGATTTTTCACTTGCGAGCAGTTGATTCAAAGGCAAAAAGCAAAGGGTTTTTTACATCGAATTGTTACTGGAGATGAGAAATGGATATTCTACGATAATCCCAAGAAGAAAAAATACTACGCTAAGCCTAATCGAATCGTTACCATCGACCTCGACATCAACAGCAAAGCAAAATTTGAGTTCAAAAGTCATGCTGTGTATTTGGTGGGACCAAAAAGGTGTTGTGTACTATGAGTTGCTACAACCTGGCGAATCTATTACGGGCAATCGGTATAGGCTACAATTAATTCGATTGAGCCGTGCATTACGTGAAAAGCGGCCGGAATACGAACAAAGACATGATAAAGTTATTCTTTTGCACGACAACGCTCGATCTCATGTCGCAAACGTCGTCAAAAAATATTTAGAAACACTCAAGTGGGATATTTTACCACACCCGCCGTATTCTCCGGACCTTGCTCCTTTGGATTACTGGTTATTCCGACGGATGCAGCACGATTTGGCAGGTCACCGGTTCACTTCTTTTGCAGAAATAGAAAATTGGATCGGAAGTTGGATTGCCTCGAAAGACGAATCATTTTTTCGAGATGGAATTCGAAAATTGCCTGAGAGATGGGAAAAAGTAGTAATCAACGATGGACAATACTTTTATTAATCTATTAATTTATTTTGATTTAAAAATAAATATATTTTTAACAACAAAAAACGGACCGAATTAATTTGTACACCCAATATTATCATTCACTAAATAAATATCAGGACGATTAGGCCAAACCCAGCCTTCTTTCGCTTTTTGCATCATAGAAACTTTGTAGTTTGGGGGTTCTACTTTAATTATTCGTCCCGGAAACAGTTTCCCCTCATTGTTAATTATACACATCCGATTTACATTTTTCAATATATTATCATTCTGAAGTTCTAGTCTACCATCAATCACTTCATATGTCTCTATGGTATAATTTTCTTTGAATGTTGCATCTGGTACAACTTCGTTTTCTTTTGTCATTTCTGCTTCCTTTGGCCCTTCTTTACGTTCAATAAATGTGTCCGGAGATAATAAATTAGCAACGTTCAAAGAATTCTCAATATCATTATTGTCTAGTTCAACTTCATTTTCGTTTTCATTAACTGCATTTACATTTTCCAGCCCACTTACTGATGGCTGTGGATTATCTATTTGTGTGTTTGCTTTTTTGCTTGAGCGTTTTTTGAACCAACAGGACGGCCTCTTTTCCCTGATGTTTTAGGTTTATTTTTAGATTGTTCTCGCTGTTCAATGTACCTCTGAATATCTTCTACTGACACACTTTTCCCAGCTAGAACGGGAATTTGGAACTTTTGAGTTTGTTGAACGCCTAAATCACTATTTCGTATGTCATCTATATATTTTTTGAAAGTCTCTCCAACACTCTCTCTTATTTCTTCTATTGGCTTGCCATAGTCAGGAAGTTTATTTAATGGTACATTGACATCACAAGGATACAATCCAGTAGCCTTGAATCCTGCACTTAAGTTTTGTCCCGCAATATCCGCTCCCAAATCCAGAGTTCTTTTTAATAATGCAGCAAAGACATTCTTCGGCAATACGGTTGCGATTTTTCCACGTCTGGTGTTTCTCCAGTCACTTAAAACCGATCTCCAGTTGTTTTTTAGTGAACTGAAGTAGGAAACATCCAGAGGCTGCAGTAAATGTGTCGAATTTGGTATCAAACATATGAATTTTATATCATTCTCTTCACAAAGCTGCAAAGTTTTTACAGAAATATGCGAACTTAGGTTGTCCCCAATTATTGCCTTTCTTCCTGGTTTGTTTTTAAGCACTGGTAAAACCATGAATTGGAACCACTCGTCAAATGTTTCAGTGTCAATCCAGCCACTTTTCGTTACAGCCATTCTTGTTCCTGCTGGTGCACCATCAAGCCAGTTGGTCCATTTTTGTTTAGCCTTGTAAATTATGAATGGTGGTAGAAATTCACCAACAGCATTCCCACAGAACATAGTGGTAAAACAGGATTTAGTGGCATTTTTAAACTACGTCTGAATAAAAGTTTCGCTTTCTTTGGGTTGTCATGAAAGCCCGTTTCGTCAAAATTGTATAAATTCTCGGGTGGTACATCAATTAATTCAGTTTTGAGGTGTTCGAAAAATGTTTCTATCATCTCTTTATTTATTTGAGCTCTTTTTCTACTAATATTGTGCGCAATTCGTTGTTTGATTTCTGGATGTCGCCCTAAAAAGTTCTTTCCCCATTCCCAGCCCGGCATGTTATTTTTGAACGCTGTTATGGTTTTACGTTCGTCGTCTAAATATCTTTTTATTATCAAACGTACGTCATGCATTCCTATCGGAATTCCTAGATCAGCCAAAGCCATTATATGACTGAGAAAAATGTTTTCTTCGGCTTCCGAAAGAACGATTGGCTTTCCAACAGGTTTCATGTGCTGTCCTTTCAATTTATATTTTAGTGTACTACGTGGTATTTTGTAGAATTTTGCAGCATCCCTTTGAGACATTTTTCATTTTTTTATTTTATTTAAAGCCTCATCTAAGTCTTCGTGAGAGTAATTACTCTTGGTGCCATATTTCCTTACGCCTACTGCAGTTGTTTTCTTTCGACCCATCGTGTCACTATAGTTAAAGTAATAAATACAGAACAGCCTACAACAAAAAATAAAACAATGTTTTAATTTAATAAACAAACAATTTTAGATAATTTATTTTGTTTGAAAAATAAACTAAAACATGAATTTAAATATCAACACTGTGTCAGAAAAATCATGAAACACAATTGTGCTAACATTGGCCCGGGTCAAAGTTACCGTGATTTAATTGGAATGAAATATCAATTCAACATTTATGGCATAGAAACAACAAAAAAGCAATTAATTGTGTAAATTTTGATTGTGATCAACGATTAGCGTATAAAAATTAATTATAAATAACTCTTACCTCTATTTGGTAACAATCAACAGAACAGTGAACAACTTTTTGACGCACTCCAAACTGATTACACAGTACTCTTAGTGAAAATGGGTGTAAGTGTATTTTTTTCATTGCCGAGAGACGAAGAGAGGTGTTAGTATTTTAAACCTATCTTTGTGGATTTTGTCACCATTTATTTCTTTGAACAAATTTATTTCTTTGTGTAGGTAAAACGTAAAATTAAGAAGTTTTTTTGAGTCAGGTATTATAAAGTGTTGTTTTTATAGGTAATTCCTACTGTAGTTACCTTACCTAGTACTTATACAATAGGCAATGTCCTATAATTTTAGATTTCTTAGATATTTTTGCTGCGCGTAGAAATAAGCGTCTGTCGGCACAGGCCGTCATTTGTCTGTGTCTCGTTATGTGTAGATAATCAATTAAATAAGGTATAAGTTTGAATCGACGTATATTCACTTCTCACAAGGATTAATAGCAAGAAATCAATAGGTATGATGTTTAACACCAAGTGATTTCGAAATGTTTTAATTTTTAACCAACTTCAAAAAAGGAGGAGGTTCTCAATTCGACTGTATTTTTTTATGTTTATCTTTTGATTGGATGAACCGATTTTGTGGATTCTTATTTTATATGAAAGGTGGTGATTTCCGTGGGGTCTCGTTTTAATTTGTTCTAGTTCTAACAATGGCATCCATGAGAAAACCATATAAGTCTAAAATTTGCATTAAGTATGTGCGCTACAAATGGACGAATAAGTCAATATCCCGCCAACCAATTTCAATGATTTTTTTATTCAATAGAGTATACTCCTGAGATGATACCATATAAATTTCATAGTGATTGGACCCATAACCTTGGAGATATATCTGAAAAACTAAAAATTCTAAAATAAAAATTTTAACAAAAATTAAAAAACTGCTAATTTTTTAAATCTTAAAAAACAACGGAAAGTTCTTATATTATTTATAGTGAATACAAAAGCTTCTTCCTACTCATAATTTATTTATTTCATATAGAGTTTAAAAAGTTATTTTTAAACGTCTTTTTTTCAGGCGCCGAAATAATTGTAAAAATTTATAATCATTTTTCTACTTAATCTGTTCAAAAAAGTGGTTTTTTGTTTCTTTAAAGTCGATTTCTTCGGAAACGGATCGAGTAACACCTACTTTGTGAAGTGCAGCCAGGAGCGCCTCGACGCCCTCTACAACCCACACCAAGTCTGCCTTCCCAGATCCCGAAGACCGAGGAACCAGGACCAGAAAAACAAAAGCCACGTGGTGACCAACTTCGAATCCGGAACACACAGATAGCTGCGCGGCACATCATTTGACGCGCCTTAACAAGGCTAACACAAGGACACATCACACAAGAAGATCGGGGTTGAGTCTGCTGAGATAATCGGAAAAAACTGGGTTTTTTGAAAACTTCAAAAACTTCCGGCTCGATTATCTCCGAAAAGCGATCGGTAACCCCATCTTTTTATTACACTATCGTCATCGCCCACCCGGACTCAACAATATTGTAATACTCGGCGAAGTGATCCCGCTCATATCGAGCGAGTAAAAGGCAAAAAAACAAGTTTGACCTTTCGACCCACTTCGCCAGTATTAATCTAGTGAGGTCAACGGCGGCAGAACATCACAGCCCTCATCGAGAAGACCTCCCCAACTCCTTTGGAATAATTTTAGGTACGGTAGTTTGTAAGATATTACTTTTAGAAATTTGTACTTTTATAACTAAATAACTTAGGCTAGTTTTACTTTATAAGTCAACAAATTGTAACCACAGTAGCGTGCTAGCCTACCTGACATCACCGTGCCAAATTATTTTCAAAAATTTCAAACTGGGTGGAAATAACCACAAAAAACATAAATACACAAATTTGACTTTTAAAAATAGTTAAGAAAAATCTACACCTCCAAACGACATACCAAAAACACAAGTAGGACCAGTACAACCCCCTTCCACTTTTAGAAAAAATTTAAACTTAATACATACTTTTATTTTTAATATTTATTTTTTGTTTTTTGTAAATAAATCTAAAAATATTAAATAAATCAATTTTAAACCGCCCCATCGTCCCCAAAATTGTATCACGAACCGTTTGAGCCCAAAGACGGTCAATTTTGGCCTATAAATAGCCGAGATAGAAAAATTTTGGGCGCCATCTTTTTTTTTAATAAATCGGTAATATCTCGGCTAGTACCAGTATTCCAAATAGGTCCAAATAGGACGAGTCCTATTTGGACGGGATTTTCAACCCTGATACATACACCACATTTCACACCCCCTCCCATCAAAAAACACCACAAAAAACACCCCCGTTTTTTGCACCCCTCCCCTCCAGTAAGTCCTCCCCATCCCAACAAACCCACTCTCGGGCAAATCGGACTGGTATTTCCGGAGATATCCACGTTTGTTTTTTCGGTGTGACGTCACAGTCGCCATCTTGAAAAACTAAAAACCGGCATATCTCTGAAAGTACAAGTCACACGGAGACGGGGTTTCGGTTGCTTTGATCAGCATCGAAACGAGAACCGACTCCGCTATTTGACCCCCCCCCCCAAACCCACCCCTATTTTTGCACCCCTCCCCTCCAGTGCGTCCTCCCCTTCCAAACAAACCCACTCCTGGGCAAATCGGACCGGTATTTCCATAGATATCCGTGTTTGTTTTCCGAGTTGACGTCATAGCCGCCATCTTGGAAAACTTAAAACCGGTTTATTTCCGAAAGTATTAGTCACACGGAGACGGGGTTACCGACCGAACAGGGCCTTCTCCCGATCCCTTCGTAAGGAGGTCTTAACGAAGACCACACAGCTCGGGTCCGCGGCGGGATCAATAGCGAGTGACGACTCCAGTGGCCATGAGGGCCCATCACCCGCGGTACTAAAGCGGGTGCAGGAGTGGTCCGCGGAAGAGATCCCCCCCCCGGAACATACACTCAGACGGCGAGGAATCGGACGTGTCCGTGGAGGACGGGCCAGCCAGACGGCTAAGCATGGTCCCTCTAAGCTCCACCAAACGCAGCGGGGTGGAGATGGACATGTCGAACAAATTGGCAAATGAGATGCTCCTGAAAGGAAAAGAGGCACTCGAGAGGTCTGGTAATATTAAGACGGAGCTGAAATCCACAGTGTTGGAATCGCTCCAGGTCATGTACGAGACCTGTCTGGCGTTTTCTGACTCCAGGTCCAGGCACAAATATAACCTCGAGAAAGAAAGGTCGAGGCATGCCCAGGAGTTGGTCCGAGTGGAGAGAGCCCACACGGAAACTCTCACCAGGGTGACTGCCTCCCTCTCGAGTGAGCTTGCCTTGGCCAGACAGGACATCAAGTCCGGTCTGGAGTCAACGAAGTCGATGAGGGACTGGTTAGGGAGCTGTATGCCAAAATCTCAATAATAACAGACATTGCCAAGGGCATCGAAAGACAGATGTCACACGTACAAACAACTCTCCTCAACCTCACATCCTCCCCTACCAAGACCAAGGAGGGAGGGAGTGCACAAAGTGCAGCGGTCGAGAAACTCCATCAAGGAGTGGATACTGTCTCCCGCCAACTAGACGAGATGAGGCGTGATATCAACGGACAAAAAAATTCCATCGAGTCCATTAAGGTGACATCTGACTCCATATCAACCAGGCTCCAAGCTCAACAAGAGCTGGCCGAGCAGTCCCAAAACCGTCTACAAAACGTCCTACCAACATTGGAGCCCTTGGGGAGCACCATAAACACTATGAGTGGTGTATTAAACCAAATACACCACCAAATCACCAATAGTACCACACCTGTCCAACACGAGCCCAGAGTCGGCCTAGAGGAGCACCTTCAGCCGATAGCGGAAAGGCTGGAAGCGGTGGAGTTGGAGCTTCGGGAGATGCGGGAGACCCAGCGGAAGCGCCAGCTGGAACCGCCAATAGTCAGTCTGGCGGAAGAACTGTCCCGTGCCACCGACCCCCTACCAGCGTCCGTACAGGCGAAAAAAACATCCTACGCCGAAGCGGCCAAAAAGAAGCCAGTCCTCAAACCCAACCACACCTTAATCATCTCCTCGACGGATCCCTTAAAGACCGGCGAGAAGGTGATTGAGGATCTCAGAAAGACCCTCGACCCCAAAACAACAGGGGCGAGAGTGGAAAGTGAGGACCGCTCGTAACCAAAAGGTAATCCTCAGTTGCGGTTCAAGCGCTGACCTTAAACTCGTCAAGGACAGGGTAAAACTCAACAATACGCTCAAAGCGGAGGTGGCGAAAACGTCGCTACCCCTCATAATCGTGAAGGATGTGTTGGCGTACCACACAGACGGGGAAATCGAGGAGCAGCTGCTCAAGCAGAACAATCATCTCCTGAAAACGCTAACTCCGTCGGCCATTCATATTCGCGTGCGGTCGCAATCCCCACCAAAACCACATAATCCTCGAGGTGTCTGGCCCGGTCCACAAACGCTTCACGGAGGAGGGCATGGTCTATATAGGCCTACAAAAGAGGACGGTCAGTGACCAGTCCCCCCTCACCCAGTGCGTAAAGTGCTTGGGATACGGATACATTCGTGCGCGCTGCCCGGAGAGTGACTCTTACTGCAGTGGGAAGCACTCCTGGGAGGAGTGCAGAAAGAGAAAAGAGGGGCTCCCACCCACTTGCAGAAACGGTACGTTGGCTGGGAGCAAGACAAACACTCCTAGGTGAGTAGAACACCATGCCCACTACTCTGACTGCCCCGAGCGCCAAAGGTGGGACACTATAGCGCGGTCTCGGGTCAACTATAGTTGTTAAGGGCACCGACACCGAGTAGTACAATACAAAAGAAATGAAAGAATATGCGCGACAGTTTTTCTAAAGAATTAGCTATGCAACGTGGTAAATCTGATCAAGGTGCTATAAAAAAAGTACGTTCATTTCGATTCTCTGTTGTTTTTGGTAAAAAGATTAAGGTGTGGTATAATAGTAAGTGAGTAATAAATAAGTATTTGAAGAGCAAATACGTGTTTCATATTCGCTCCGGCGTCGATCCTTTATATGGCGACCCTGCCAGCGCATTTGCGATGATGGAAAGAAAAATAAGATCAATGAGTGCAGAGTGCAGTTCAAAAGACAATTAAATAATTAACCAGTAAAACCTAATTTAAAAAAATGTAACCAGTTAAATACGAAGCGTCCAAGCCGCTGATACTTTTTGCGCAGAATGGAGATGCAAATTATGTCAATGAGATGCATTCTCAGAGATTAAGGAAATAAAAGCTGGAGTGCCACAAGGAAGTGTACTTGGTCCGGTCCTGTACCTATTGTATACCTCTGATATTCCAGAGCTAGAAAACAGTACCATTGCAACATTTGCTGATGACACAGCTATAATGGCAACTGGGGTAACTCAAAAAGAAGCAGTAGAAAAGGTGCAAGTAGCCATCAATACCATAAACGATTGGACGAAAAAATGGCGAGTGAAACTTAATGAATCTAAATCGGTTCATATAGATTTTACAAATAAGAGATTTATTTATCACCCGGTGTACATAAACGGCCAAGTGATACCATATGAAAATACAGCTAAATATCTAGGCATGACACTAGACGCAAAGCTTCGCTGGAAGGCCCATGTCAAAAAGAAACGCAACGAATTAGAGCTTCGCTACAAGAAAATGTACTGGCTGCTAGGGAAGCATTCCACGCTGTCAGTACACAACAAAATACTAATATATAAACAAGTTCTCATGCCCATATGGACTTACGGTATACAGCTGTGGGGCTGTACCAAAGAAAGCAATATTCAAATAATTCAACGTTTCCAAAATAAAGTGCTCAGGGGTATTGTCAATGCACCCTGGTATATTAGAAATGACGACCTCCATCGGGACCTTAAAGTGGAACTCGTTGCCAACGTTATTAAAAGGTACGCCGAAGCTCATGAACAAAGGCTTCATCACCATGTGAACGTCGAGGCCATCCAACTCCTCGACACCACGGACATAGTGAGAAGACTAAGAAGGAAAAAACCTTTTGAGTTAGTTTAGTGCAGTGCTAGTGTAATGTAGTGAAACAGGTACTACTACAAAGAACACAAGAACAAAGTGACTTCCCCTTAATAGAGACATTAAGAAAAGTGTTATTGGACACATTCTTAGTAAAGTCTATTTAGCAAATTAAGTTAAATTTATATTACTAATTAGTCTACGTATAAGGCTAGATTGTAATTTCAAATGAGTTACCAAAAGGTAGATCATTTTCAAGAAAAAAAAAAAAAAAATGTCAATGATGTCAAATTTTAATCGTCGGAGCAGTTTATATTATTTCTGCGTTTTTACCGAAAATGCCATTCAGAGTGGATGCAAAGTCATATTAATGAATACGAATTAAGCTGCAGCGGGCTTTGACTTTGAGGCGCAGGCAACAACGGGAGACCGTGGCTGCTCCGGGTATGTCGCCAGTGTGAGTGAATAGTGTATAAAAAAAAAAGAAAATGTGTGTGACAATAAAATGCGACAAGGTAAAAAACCTTAATGATTAATCAATGTGCTGGTAAAACTCTTTGACGAACTAAGAATAGCAATATATTTTAAGGATATGCATAATGTAACAACGTTTTTTTGTTAATTTTGTCTAATTACCTTTTTTCCGTTTTTATGTGTTATTTAACCGAAATTATCCCAGATAGGCTTAACTATGTGTAGGAAAAAATAAGCTATGGAAAATGAAATTAGAGAAATATTTGAGAAGTTACAGTATATTAAAGATTATCTAACAAAATTAGGCCCAGGTAGAAGATCAGTTAATATAAGAGAGGCAAAAAGTGCGGAGACAAATGTTTTATTTAGTGGATGTATTTCTATAAGTGATATTATTCAACTTAAGATATATTTGTTTTTTTTTATATTATTTACACTTCCGTTTCTGCATCCGTTTCCGTTTCTGCTAAAATTTACTTTTGACATCTGTTTCCGTTTCTGGTTCCGCTAAGACACTTCCGTTGCATCACTATATAGAACGAAGCCGATAGCGTTCACAGTCTGATAGAAAAGGAGGTAAATAAAAATCTGAAGTCAGGTCCAATTTATAGCCCTGATCAATATGTTACACTCATCAAAAACGTAAAAAATCAAAACCTGCAATAAATGTTCATGAGCTGTCATACGAATCTTTTATGGACTTAAGAGCTCTTCAAGAGGAGTGAGGGTATAATTTTAATACTGATAAAGATGGTAAAAATGTTAATTGGAACGATATCAAGGTGTTACAAATGCTTAAATCGGAACCATTGAGCTTTAATTACAAAAATTCATACAGCGATACAAGTTTTAAACAAGTTGATGTCAGGAACAAACGAAAAAAAAATGAGCCAAATATCAGACATTTCATTAAATAAAGCCTTAGAGTATACATAAGCAAACTAAATCTAAGAATAAAGCCTATAGCCAAAGGCAAGAATTGGCTGCTAATAAAAAAAAAGACTTAAAAGAGCTAATAGCAAAGAAGTTAATTCCTTCATTTTATGCAAATTTTTATAATTCAATATTTTAAGTAAGTTAATTGTGATGTTTAAATGCATAAGAACGCTATTTTTTTATTACGCCTTTTTCAAAATGATTAGATATTTTATTTTGCTACTATGTTTACACAAACGTGTTTATATAATTTAATAATAAAAATATTGTGACTGTTTGTCGATATTGTTATTAGCGTTTACCTAAAATTTATAATAGTACTTGTGAGTAATATGACTGATTTTAATATTATTGTTGTTGTATTTGTTGTGTTCCTAATAATGTAACAGATCTCACGGGGTCCTGAAGGCTGATTGTTAATAACTTAGTTAAAGTTAGAGGTTTTTATATGTTTGTTTTTATTACAAAACAATTTCTGACTTAACTTATAAAAAAAATACAAAATAATAGATTATAACTTGTTTTATTTCAAAAAAATATTTATAATTTGTATATCTTATATTTAACAAAGATTTCATAGTACTTATACTTATATATATTATTTATATATCCTATATTTAACAAAGATTTCATAGTACTTACCCATACCCACAATTTGAATAATTATAAAATGCATTATTGTGAGATACATTGAAAAAAATTTATTCCTTTTTAAAAGTAAAGAGATTTTTTTTCAATTACTACAAGATTTTTTTTATTATACTGTGAGGTTTTTAGGATAAAGAGAAGTAAGTCGAAACATTTTTTTCAGCTTTATTTTTCAACTATAATAATGTTATAAAACGAATTCTTCTTGTTATTATATGAAACTGTACTTTCAACTACCGATATCGACAGTAAAAGTAAAGAAAAACACTTAAGTTAATCTTTAATTTTCAATTAAAGACATTCGGAAAATGTGCAAAAAACTAAAGCTTATTACCAAAAGTTGTGGTTTTTGAGTTATATCTTTTTATTTTTAGGCATGCGATATATCGAATTTGATACTATTTCGAAATAGTGCTCTGTTGTTAACGAAGGTAAGTTAGATTTATTGTATTATTACGAAATAAATATCTATTGTTCGAAAAAGGTGAAAATCTGTGAAATTGTGCACTTAATAGTGCACATGGTAGATGTAAATGGTGTCCTAAGTTGTTATAAAATCACTTATATTAATTAATTATACTTCGAAATATTTCTAAACTAATAAACTAAAAGAAACAGTTTTTACTATTTACATTCTTCTTTACTAACAACGATATTATTGTATTTTTAAGGTAATGCACTATTATTGAATTAATTAAAGTTGCAGTTATTATTTGGCAGATGATGAAGGGTTGTGGTCTCCTATTGCTTAAAAAGGCAACCGAAGTAGCTACACACGAAGCCAGACCTTCTGTTTAACAAAACAGCCTGATGATTTTTACGAACTAAAAGATTTTCAAGAATCTTGGGGTAACAATTTCAATATATACCAAGACAATAACCATCTTAAATAGCACGATATTAAGCAACTACGCGTTGGTAAACAACATCCTCTGTTTTTCTTCTTCAAAACATCTTACGAAGAGGCTGATTTTAAGAAAGTCTGTGTTCGAAATCGTTCACGACGCTACAAAGATCAAGACTTTTCTCCGCTATTGGTTAGACAAACGAATTGGCAAGACAAACGTTGAAAATTATCGACCAATATCTATCTTGCCCGTACTCTCAAAGGTTTTTGAAAAATTAGTTCACAATAGTATTTACCCATCTTTACATAATATTATAGTCCCAGAACAACACGGTTTTGTTAAACGCCGCTCCACTACTAATAACCTTTTAATATACACCTCATTTCTTTTCGAGGCCCTCGACGCTAACAAGCAGGTGGATAGCATGTATACTGACTTCCGTAAGGCATTCGATAGCGTTGATCATAAAATACTCTTAGAAAAACTAGCTTACAATGGTATAAGAGGTGATTTATGGAGATGGTTTAAATCTTACATAACAGACCGTACACAAAAAGTTGTATTCAATGGCTGAGTCTCAATTCGTATCAATCACATCTGGTGTGCCGCAAGGATCAATTCTTGGGCCATTACTGTTTATATTGTTTATAAATGATATAATCATGAGTATAAAACACTGTGAAGTCCTATTATATGCTGATGATCTCAAAATGTATCGTATTATAGAAAGTGGTGAAGATCACATTAAAGGTCAAGAAGATCTTAATCATCTTTCTTCTTACTGTTTAAACAACAAACTTGATCTAAATATAAATAAATGTAAAATTATTAATTTTAGTAAAAAGAAGAATTTAAGTAAATTCGAATACAAACTTTGTAATACACCACTTGAAAATGTGAATTTTATAAAAGACTTGGGAATGTTTCTTGATAATAAACTACATTTGGACTTACATATAGATAATATTATTAGTAAATGCTTTAAAATGTACGGATTTGTTATGCGTTCTAGTGTAAATTTTACCCGACCATCAACATACATTTACCTTTATAAAGCCTTGATTCGTTCTCAATTAGATTACGCTGTCCCAATATGGATCCCCTTCTACCAGAAATATGATGATGCTTTAGAATCAGTCCAAAAGAAATTTCTTCATTGTGTACAATACAAATGTTTTCATAACCGCCTATCGTATGATAATTTACTTAAAAAATTTAATTTGATTACACTTGAACATAGACGATTACATCTCTCGGCTATGTTATTGTACGACCTTTGTCATAATAGATATGATTGTATTCCCATTGTTAACAAATTATGTTATAGGATCCCTAGCAGAACGCATTTTCGTGGACCTTGTCGTCTCTTTATGACCACGCACACTCGAACTAATGCTGGTAAACGATCGCCACTTTATCGAATAGTAAATTCTTATAATTTCCTTTTTCACTCCATTGATATAGCAGCAACGAGTCCCAGTATTTATAAAAAAAGTGTGTTGAAATGCCTCCAAGACAAATAACTGAACTTTTCATAGCTACGGCGCACTGAGTGACTCACTCTGAATCAATGTGTAAATGTAATGTGTAATAATAGTATTCTATTTCTATCTAAATAATTATTTTTTGTTGCTAGTTCTTAGTCATGTTTAACTTTTTTTTATGTGTAACCTGTGCAAATGTTGTTGGGTTTATATTAGTACTAACATATTAAATAAGACAATTTACTAATCCTCATATAAATACTGTTTGTTTGTCCAATAAATGAAAAAAAAGCATATACAGAAAAACAACCTCTAGCCGGAAACAAAGATATTATGAAGTTAATTGAAAAAAATATAATCCCTTCTGATTATGTTAATTCCTATTATAACCGTTAACATAACCTAAGGCTAGTCATAGATCGCCTAAATGAAACTTTTTTACAACAGGCCGAAGAATCTGGAATTTATTCAGTAGATGAATGTATGGTCAAATTTAAAAGGCGTTCTTCAATGAAGCAATACATGCCAATGAAGCCCATCAAACGGGGTTATAAGGTCTGGGCTCGTTGTGATGCACGTTCTGGATATTTGGATTGCTTCGAAATTTATACTGGTAAAACGAGCACACTAGATGAAGCAGGATTAGGTTTTTCAGTAGTAACAAATTTGTGTAGGAATGTTCCTCATAACTCCCTGGTTACATTTGATAACTTTTTTACTAGTTGATGTTTTGTATCAGAATGGGATTTTTCGATCGGTACAGTAAGAAAGACAAGAAAAGGACTACCCGATTTCATGAAGGAAAAACCGCAAGATAAAAAATTTTAAGTGGCTAAAAATGAATTCAATGCAATGACAAGTAAGCCCATAGTCGCCCTGAAATGGTTAGACACTAAGGAAGTAACCGTTCTAACATCAGCACATAAACAGTCAGAAGTCACAAAAATAAAGAGGACCCAAAAAGACGGTTCAAAGGCCGAAATATTTTGCCCAAAATCGATAGCAGACTACACATTGAATATGGGAGGCGTTGATCATTTCGACCATTACCGGTCTTCCTATCAGACAGGGCGAAAGTCCAGGAAATTTTGGATGCGTTTGCCTTTTTTTTTTGCTAGATGCTACTATAATTAATTCCTACATTCTGTACCTAACAAATCATGCCAAACGAGATTCGACCCATCTGGAATTTCGTTTGCGTTTAGCAAGAATTTATTTAATTATATTAATTTATGTAATTTTATAACAGTATAATAGTGGAATGAAAATGAAAGATAATTATAAAATGACAATTGACATTTAATAATGAAATTTTTGACTTTTGTAATCAAAAATGATGTTAGATGAGCGTTTTTCCCACCGACAGACTGATGTGCAGTTTGGTGAGACTATTGCAACTATGTTATATTGTATTCTTAGGAGATTAAATAAATAAATAAAATAATGAGCGCTGATTAGCGACTTCTCGTGCAAGAAGCAGACGAATTATTTTTAAAAATAAGCAAGGAGGAAATTTCGGCGTCCCCGATGAAATTTGGCTTCAGATCGTCGGAATTTACTTTCCAGAAGCACAAGATAAGCGTTGCAAGTTTTGTTCAACGCGAAAAGATGCCAAAAGATCAAATATAAAATGTTCTCACTATGGCGTATCACTATGTGTTAAGGATTGCTTCATAAAATTTCATTTAGCTCAAAATTCAGAAGAACATATAAAAATAATACTTTTTCATTTTATACGCTAACAAAATGGTTTTATTTTCCTGTTCAGACAATGGTCATATAGCTGCCACATTTGGGAATCGTTATCAGACAACGGTCATATATTAGCCACCTAAAAAAATACTAATCCCGTTATTATTTTTTAATTTTTATATTTACAGAATTAACCGAATATGCTAATATATCGCCGCGAGTAGCTCGTATCCGATTAAGGGATAAAGACTGACACCGCATTAGTATCTACATTGCACCCGTGCGAAGCCGGGCCGGGCCGCTAGTATTTTATAAAGTGGTGGGCTGCTTCTATTCTTATACGCACCTTTTTACAAAAAATCACTGAATAGTAAATTATTTTTTCTGATGCTTCAAATTATATTCATAACAATGTTTAGCCTGTATCAATGTGGCTGCTTATTAATAATTGTTTTAAAAAAATGCTTTGCATGGTAAATGTAAGATAAGGTGTACGTACAGTTATATTTTACAGCTCCGAATTAAATATGTCTCTAATCCCAGCTGAAAAAATGAGGCGGTACCGGGAAAGATTAAAAGAAAATCCTGAAAATATGGAAGAACAAAGGAAAATGGAACCTCGAAAGAATAAAATTGAAGTATTTGTTAAAAATAGTCAAGGATATGACTGAAAAGGAAAAGGCACAAAGAAAAAATTGGCGGGATCAAAAAAGGAAGACAAAGCAAAAGACGAAGAAAGACATTGGTACCATGATAGAAAACGAAAATTCTGAAATTAATTTGATTCTTGACGCATTCCAATTGCAAATCAAACGTTTAAAAAATGCTGAAACATGTATAAAAACAATATAATAATACTCAAATTCGAATAGAATATTTAAACCGGCTTACAGAAAATTTAAGGAAAAAGATTTTTCGATTAAATCAGAAACACATGAAGACAGACGAAGATTTGAAGAAACAAATAACTATGTTAACGGCTAGGAACGAAATACTGGAGCTATCACTGAAAAATGCTTATAAAAGATGTCATAGTAACAAAGAAAAACATGTTTTCAAGTCTATTGCCAACAATGATACAGTAACAGAAAAAAGAGCGTCATCTTTCATTCATAAAACTCTTGGATTAAAAGTAAGTGCCACTTCGCAAGGAATGTAAAGGATTATTTAAATCAAAATTTTCCACGAAGATGGATAGGCCGTGGGGGACGAATAGACTGGTCCCCCAGGTCGCCAGACCTCAACCCTGTAGATTTTTTCATCTGGGGATATTACAAAGAGTTGGTGTACAAAAGCGAATACAAGTCTATCGAACAATTACGGCTAAAACTAAACCAGGCCCAAATGAAGATTAGGGAAAATGGAGACAGCTTCCGCAGGCTCAAAAGAAATTTTATAAAAAGATGTAGGCTATATATCATTAACAATGGAGCTAATTTTGAACATTTAATGTAAATAAACCGTATTACCGGTGCATGTCAGTGTTTTTTATATGACTCACTCCATTCTTTTCGTATGGTAATCGTACTATTTTACTTATTAGCATAGCGCGCGCTTAGAAAAATTTACGTACCGTACGTAATTGTTTTCTCGATTGATAAAAGAAAAAGAAAATCGGTTTTTGGCACTAGGAATATTTAAGTACATTTTTCAACATGATACCTTAGTTCTAGCCGAATGAAACTTTCAATTTCTTATTCCAAAACGCGGACTAAAAATAGTTCTAGGATTAGTACTAGGTTTAAACTAAGAACTAAATAAAAAGTTATTACAAAATGAAGTTTATCACTAGTCCTGGTATTCTATATGGTACTAAAGTTAAACCGCCGAGACCCCTAGCTTATCTATGGTACCAACTTATTTTGAGGTTATCTATCTTTTTAGACGTCGTCATCGTGTAAATCCTTTTGAATTGAGTGACGAAGACTTGAGATACAAGTATAGGTTTACAAAACAATTTGGACAAAAAATAGTGGATCTTTTACGTGAAGATTTAGCCCACGACCTCGAGGATGCCCATTAAATCCTGAAATTCAAGTGGTTTGCGCATTAAGAAACTGGACTCGCCATGAAGTAAGTGCTATTTAGAACCTTGTCCAATTCCAATGCTAACTTTAAAGTTGTACAAAAAGCCAATAAATCCAATAATTTACATATTAATATTCTTTTATTCGTAGATCCAAGATGATACAGCTGATTTACATGGTGAGTGTCAACCAGTTGTCAGCAAAACATGTAAAAAGGTAGCAGTAATTTTATCACGGATAGCCCGAAGATTCATAAAAATTCCTACTTCTATAAATGAACAACAGGAAGCCATGAGAAAATTCCGCAGTATTGCAAATTTTCCTAGAGTAATTGCCACAATTGACTGTACTCATATACGAGTAAAGAAGATAAATGCTGTTAGGGGTCAGTTATATATAAATAGAAAAGGATTTTCTTCAATCAATGTACAGGTTACAATTATATTACACATATGACCTGTGTGAAGCTGTGATTGTCACATAATTATTTCTTAGAGCAGTAAATGCCCCAACTATAGAATAATTTGTTTGACTATCTTATTAAAATCGATGTATATTAATTTAAAAGAGGAGAATGTAAATTAAGATTTAATAAACTGTCACTTTTTAGGTGGTTTGTGATGCTGACCTCAAAATCATGGATATTGTTACGAGATGGCGTGGCAGTGTACATGACTCCAGAATATTCCGAGAATGTAGATTAAATAAAACAGAGGTTTGAGGCTGGTGCATTCTCTGGAATATTACTGGATGACAGTGGCTATCCTTGCACTCCTTATTTATTTACACCACTGCTGAACCCCACAACACCACAAGAAGAGAGGTATAACAGGAGCCATATTCGTACACGGAATACAGTTGAAAGATATTTTGGAGTGCTGAAACAACGCTTTCGTTGCCTATTAAGAAGCATGTTTGGGGATATAGAAACTGCAAAAAACAATTGTTGCATGCGCTGTACTCCACAATATTGATTTGTAATATGTTTTTTATTGATAAATAATTATTAAAAGCGTTTCAAGTGTGAAGTCATTATCAATAATTAGAGAAACAGAACGTTGCTCCGATTGAGAATTGTATGAACGAATGAAAGAACGCAATATTTTAATTTTTATCTGTGGATAATACTTAAACCTGGAACTATCTGATCCTTGAATGGACTTATACCCAGTTTTTGAAAGGCTGATCAACAGTTAAATTAACTAATCCGCTGTCAAATCTCTTGTTAAGTCACATTTGGCTTTCTAGAAGCTTAATCAACGATTAGATTTGTCTGGTCCGTTGACAAGACTGTCAAATTAAGCGCCGAAGTTATTTGTCAAGCGCCATTTTGAGTTTCTGAAGCACTGGTCACGCCTTAATCATAAATTTATCTAATGTCAAAAGCTTGGTCAAGTAATCGGTGCCTGTGGAAGAGTTAAAGTGTAATCAAAATTGTTTATTTACGTAAAACTAAGTTTACCTTTAGATTTTTTCTTCGAAGGTTTCTAGCATTATTACAAGAAAAACAGAATATTTTTTAAGTATATTTGTGATATAACGTTAGTTACTTAATAGTTTGTTTTTGTAGAAAGCATCATGTCTCTATCCGATCTAATCATCAGCATGAGCACTTCTAGCAATGATGAAGATCAGGCAAAGCGGCGAATATTTAAAGCAATAATGAATCCTTTAGAATTCTACAATGACGAAGAGTTTAAGAATCGATACAGGATGACAAAAACTGTAATAATGCTAAGGAACTAGTCATTTAGTGCTTTGGAACAAGTGCTTTTAACTATAAATTTTTATGCAACAGGAGCATTCCAAATGACTCTTGCTGACCACCATATAAGGGTCCATAACTCTACAGCCTGTAGAATAATAAAAAAAGTATCAGCAGCTATTGCAGGACTTAGGCCACAGTTTATAATAATACCAAGAGCTGAACAAGACTGCAATAGAATTAAGAAACAATTCTATGCAATTTCCTGGTGGTTCCCGAGCTGAGCTGTATAGAAACAAGAAGGGATGTTTTTCTCTAAATACTCAGGTCATATGTGATGCTAATTTGTACATTTTAAATGTGATCTGTCGGTGGTCTGGATCTGTACATGATACAACTATCATCAATGATTCACACATTAGAGCTGAATTTGAAAGTGGTGTGTATGGCAGTGACTACCTACTGGCAGACAGTGGTTATTCTTGTAGGACATATTTATTGACACCATCCTTACGCCCATCTACACCAAGTGAAGAAGCCTATAATCAAGCAGATATCAGGATACGAAATACTGTGGAAAGGTGCTTTGGAGTTCTGAAGAGACGCTTCCCTTGTTTGTCAATGAGTCTGCGTGTTAAGCTTGAGACTACAATGCAAATTGTGGTAGCTTGCTGTGTCCAGCATTTAGCAATTTAGCGTTAAGTCATAATGACCATGTAGAACATGTTACGAACATGGAATTTAATTTTCCAGAAGACACTATTGCAAATTCAGTGAGCAATGAAAAATTCTGTGCGGTCTTCTCTAGTGTTAACTCTTTTTAATAGGTAATTAATTATATTTTAAATTAAACCAAATAATCAATTAACATGTATGTATATCAATGTTTTTTAAACTATTTAATAAGGTAATAAATAGAGTGTATAATAATATTAGAGAAAATTTTACAAATAATGGTTTTACTTCTTAAGGGAGTCATACTCATACTGTTTTATTCTTATTTCTAAATCAACAGCATAGAGCGGTTTCAGACTAGCGTTTTATACGCGCGTATGAGCTCGTTTTCGGAAGCACATGTAGGCGTGTATAGGCGCGCCTTTTGGCACACGCGCAACTCGTACGAGCGTTAACGCGCTTCTAAGCTCGTATAAGCGCGACTGTGGTGTACGGAATCGATTATCAGTAATCTATTATCACAATAACCATTAGCAATCGATTTTTTTTCAAATAATCGATTATTGGGAGAAAACCATTTAAGTTATGGTAACCCTATCTACATACACAGGGAATCCCCGTTACTAGTAACAGTCTAAAATCTGGGATTAGAAAATATCTGTTCTATCCCTCATCTGTTAATTAGATGAAACAATTTTTTATAGGCTGATATCAATATTATGAATTTATGAAAACAACCTCTGCCACCATAAGTCTGCTGCAATTAATAATAATTAATTAATTAACAAACAATTTATTCATAAATTGTAACTTCTCATGTTAATTACACGTAGTGAGCTAAAATAGTCAGTATTTTATATTATGTCCCTTACTATAGTTGGCACCCATCTTTATTATTGCTATACTTACCTGCAGCAAGGTGAGAAAAGGTAGATAAATGTAGCTTATTTCCCTCACATTTTAATTAAAAATTTCGAGCATGAGTTGAAAATTAAAAAGAAATTGAATGTATTTAGATGTGGCAGTTGCCTTGAAATCATCTGCAGCCTTGATAAGAAAAAGTTCAATTTCGAAAATTTAAGAAAAATATTATCATGTTCTCTCTCTATTCTAGTACGTTTTGAATAATGAAAGAGCATGAAAACAAATAACCCTTATCTGTACAAATTACATATAAAATATTCGTGCAGTTTTTTTATTATTATTTTTTTATTGCAGTAGGTCAACAGACAGGCTGACGGCCCGCTTAGAATTTAGCAGTTACTATCGCCTATGAATGTTTGCAACGCCAGTGGCATCGCGAATACGCTGCTGTCCCATAAAGATACAGGAACTTGGGTCACTAATGCCGGAACACAACACAAAGTTATTATGGCGGCATACTTAAGACCAAAGGTGGTCGCCATCCAGACGGGCTTGAGGCTCTACCACGTAGCCAGGGTGGGTAGTTTTGTCGGCTTTTGTCGGCTCGACCCCGGCCGCAGAGGTTAGTATTCTTTCTCCGCCCCTGCACGGATAAAAATGCCGTGCATCACAGTTACCTCCGTTCCTTCAGAGAGAATTTTCTCCAAAGCAAGTCAGTTGACAAATTTATGAAGGAACAGCCTGCTGCCAAAACATCTCGATTAACGCGGAGAAACCTTCTCTGATACTATATTCGACCGTTGCATGAAAGAAACTTATTAGCGCGGGATGACTCCATCCTCAATATGAGCCGTAACAAAAGGACAACAAAAAGTTTAATAGCAATAATGCCTGTCACACTAATTAGCATTCATATTAATTGCGAATAAGTAGAATGTGAAATTGCCAATAATAATTTAGATTTGGCAATGATCTTTGTTAACAACCGAAACGTGAAAAATCGACCATCTCACCTTGCTTAATTACCGTTGAAGATTGCGTGTTTTTGATTAAAAAATTTTATCACCTTGGTAACGTAATAATGTATTCGAATTAATTAAAAACTTTTATTTAGTAGTTAGTTAAAGCTAATGCTTATTTTGATCAGTTTCATTAACTTCTGGAAGGTCTAAAATAGGCAAAAAGTATAAATAATAATTTAAGTAATTTTTAGTTGCTTGTTAGAAGCTCCTTTTTTATTATGAGGTGGAAAATGCTTAATTAACTTAACCCCGCCGACTGGGGGCTGGCGATGGGTTAGTATGGGGATCCCGTGCAATGTGCCCGTACACCTCCCACAATGGACAAGGGGAACGCACGTCGCTGTCGTACCCACTAAAACCACCTCAATGTTTCCCTCCTGCCCGGGAGGAAGGGGTTATGGGTATGGGTAACAACACCCAAAGAGAAGTCTGCATGTTTTTTTAACGAGATCAATAAATGCTGTTAAAAAAAATTGATCAATACATTTTGTCAATATGTTCAATACATTCTGTCGAAAAGTTCAATACGTTTGGCGTGATTTATAGGACAGTTGATTCCCGATACAAATTACTAAGGCCGTATACAGAAAGAAAGCTGGAAGCCTACCAGCGCTTATCGGCGCCGGTCCATTCTGGTAACAGTTACATAAAGCAAGCAGATTGAAGCAGAGCGAGCAAAATGTCGGACTCATCGAACGATGATTTGGATTTGTTAGAAAATGTGTATTTAAAAATGCGAAAACAAGCTATACATCTTATTAATAGAGAAAGGAAAGTTTTGGAGAATACCATCATTTATTTGTAAAACAATTGAAATTCGATGAACAAAAATTTTATAGATATACAAGAATGACTCAAGAAACATTTTATTACATTTCTGTATTTAACCAGGGCCGTGCCTGACGGGCGTTCATTGCGTGCACCGCACGCAGGCGGCCGAAATTAAGAGGCGGCCAAATCGTTACAAGTTGTTTACTGGGCAAAAATACAATCGGTTTGTTTTCATTAAGATACGAAGTAAAAACAGTTTCTCTAATCTAATCTATCTAAAAAGAGTTTCTCAGAAATAAGAAATGTATAAAAACTGATTATGTCGTTGTAGTATTTATATACCTAGTCATGCAGCGAATCCGAATTTTTTCGAACATTGCACGAGCGAAGAGCCGAAATAGTTTTTTCAATTGACCGGCGTCGCGTAAGCGGTCTTATTCGTCTTATTAGTCGTATTAGTCTATAGACTAGCGAGGATAAATCGTTTTTTGTGTCCTGTGTGTGATCCGATATTATTAAAGTCTTTAATTTAACGCAGGGGTCGGCGCGACCGTGCACGATCGAGCTGATTTTCGAAAAGCTCCGCCTCCCACCACCCCCTTACGTTCTCACTTCCGCGCGATACCTACAAGCCTCCAGAGCCTCAAGAGTGTACTCTTAACGTAGAGTAACGCGGGGCCTTCATATTACGAAAATATTATCAAAATTACAAAAATTTCATTCAATTATTTTAAAGCAAAATCTAAAATTTATAAATCAATAGTTTAAAATTTAAAACTGAATAATATTTTTGTAATTTTGATAATATTTTCGTAATATGAAGGCCCCGCATTACACTACGTTAAGACTACGCTCTTGAGGCTCTGGAGGCTTGTAGGTATCGCGCGGAAGTGAGAACGTAAGGGGGTGGTGGGAGGCGGAGCTTTTCGAAAATCAGCTCGATCGTGCACGGTCGCGCCGACCCCTGATTTAATAATAAAGCCCTTTATTCAGACCCACTTAGTATCTATTTACAAAATACTAATAACTAAAAACTATGAGTATGGTTATACAAATATTTTTGTTGCTAAATTAATCTATTCTATTCTAATGCTTATTTTTTTGTAGGTCTGTTTGCCAATCGGCAAAGGCCTCCTCCAACCTTTTTCATTCCTGTTTTTCTTGAGCCACTCTATTCCACGTTACTCCTGCTACTTGCCTAGTTAAGTTTTCTTCGTTTTTTAGAGTAAGGGTATTGAGTGCTGCAATATATTTTTTTTCTTTTCTTTTTTGGAATGTTGGAGGGTTGTGGTCTTCATCCCCCACGAGGACCAGTCGGATTGGGGGAGATTGTGTTTTTACATTTTGTTGGTTTTCGTAGTTTGTTCGAATTTCCGGTGTTCCGAATGTTAGTTGTTATTAGTTCTTGCGTGTGGAAATATTGGTTAGATAGTTTGAATTACTTCTCATTGCCTCGAAGGCGTTCGTTCTGTTGTTTTTGAGAGAGCTCAGCGATTGTAGTTTTTTGGGCTGAGTTTTTGACGGTGATTGTGGTGAGGCAGATTGTTCTCTTTTCCTTTTATCATTGTTGGTGTCAGATTTTTTAATTATAATTTTAATATATTTCAGAAAAGCTATGTTTCCTTTTTTCCTCTCTTCTAGTAGTTGCGGTAGTAGGGCTTTTCTTTTCTCTAATACTTCTTTCGAATAATCCTCCGATATGTAAATTCCGTTTAGGTTCTTTTTGTTTCTCATAATTTCGTTCTTTTTCCATTCGCTTAAAAAGGAACATAGTACAGGTCTCGGTTTGTTCTCGGCTTTTATTTTCCCTAAGCGGTATAATTTGTTTATTTCATTTTCTTCTAACTTAATGTTTAATTCTTTTTTGAAGTGTTCCTTTATATTATGGAATAACTCAGCTGTTGAATTTTCGTCCTCTGCTAATCCAAAAATAATTAGGTTATTACTTTTCTTTTCCCTATTTAAATTTTCTATCTTCTTCTCTAATTTGCCAATTTTTTCTTTTAGTTTCTCGTTTTCCCCCTTTATAGGCATTAGTTTTTCATCAATTTGTTCTATAATATTTTTTGTAAGAGATTCTGTTAATTCAATTGTCTGATTTTTCATTTCCATTTTCATTTTTTCAAATAATATTTCAAATTGTCCCTCCATAATGTCAGGTCAAGTTACGTGGAACGGAACGTAATAGTTATGGTAATTTTGGGTTTTCTTGTTCTGGCAACACTGTCTAGTATCCAGGCCATAAAATTACAACCGAACCGAGTGACAGAGTGACGTCAAAGTATCAGTGACATTAGACTGACAGTTGGAGTTACGTGCAACTTTATGTCAAAATAGCAATTAATTTTCTAACCTCGTATGTTGTTATGGATCTTCAATTTCACTTTACTGGACAGATGTAGTGAGAATTCGACGGATGGTTTACTTCGGATCTACCACGGCAACTGTAGTGTTGTTTTTAACGGTGTTTCTGTTCAAATGTATCGTATAACCCTTTAAATATTTGATTTTCTAGCAGTATAATCACAACGCTGTTTGCACTTTGACAACCGGAACCGGAATCCGACCCCTGATTTAAAGAATAAAAATAAATTGCTTTATTCCTGAAAACTTTTAATTGTGTGTTCGTGTGGTGAAATTTTATAAAAAGTTTATTTACTCGACAAAAACTGAAAAAGGTAATACACAAAAAATGTAAAATTTTGGCGGGTCTTTTTGGAGGGAAAAGGCCTTTTGATATGAAATTCTTAAATAAATATTAAAAAATATTTAATAATATTAAAAAAAATTAAAAAAAAAATTAAATAATAATTAAAATAAATAATAAAATAGTGCAATTTAATATTAAATTACTTAAAATCTTCCTTAATTTATACTAAAAAATGAATATCTTTCTCATTTTGAATGCATTTATATAATAATTAAAAGTTGTTTGTTTGCATACGAGATTCTCTGTTTAAATCGCTCACAACCCGCCGATGGAAAATCAAGCATTTGAACTTGTGTAGTCGAAAGCAACTCTTTAAATTAAGCTTATGATTCCTTTTTATAATAGCAATGTTATTGTTATTAAATGGAAGAAATTTACCTGACATTGAACTAGAAAACAGTTATATGTGGTTGAATTTTCCTCTCCGTTTTCATTTTCAAAATAAATCTTGACATATTTATGTTTAAAAATATGTTTTACTTAAAAAGCTTATAAATGATTTTCTTATCATGTCATCCTATGCGCATTAAAATATACATTAATTATAGATTTTAAGTAATTTAATATTAAATTGCGCTATTTTATTATTTATTTTAATTATTATTTAATTTTTTTTTAATTTTTTATTTTTTAAACATTTTTAAAGGCCTACGAATGTCTGAAAGGAAAACGAAAAGATTGTCTGGAGCGCAATATAAAAGAAAGCGAGAGGAAAAGCAAAATGAAGCTAAAAAAATGTTTGGCTCATTAACAAAGTTTTTAGTAAAATCGCCAGAACCGGAAAGTAGTTGTAGTAGCCAATTAAATCCAATTGATGATTTGTTTTGCGATAAAAATGAAAATGAATTATCTGTCGAAAATGAAAAGGCTAATGACAATACTAGTAGTACCGACGAAATGGAAACAGAAGATAATAAGGATATCGATCTATACAATACCGATACCGCTGAAATTGATAAAGCATATTTTGCTATGTGTATGGATTTAAATGATCCAGCTTGCTGGCCTTTAACAATTACCACTAAAATATTGGATATATTAATCGAAAAAGGACCCATACAAAATAAACAATCTACATATCCAATTAATGAATTGGGAAGATCATTTTCATCAACTTATTTCTATAGAAAAATGCCAAATGGTGAAAAATTTAATCGTGAGTGGTTAATCTATTCTCCAAAAACGGATTCCATATTTTGCTTCTGTTGTAAATTATTTGGCAAACAAGAAATAAAATTAGTTAATGAAGGCTTCAATGATTGGCAACACACATCTGATAATTTATCTCGTCATGAAAAAACATCGCTGCATATCGGAAATTGCACCAATTGGAAAAATTTGGAATTAAATTTAAAAAACAAAGCTACAATTGATAAAAATTTGCAACGGTATTATGACGCAGAGAAAAAACGATGGTATCAAATTGTCATACGCATGATATCTGTGGTGCAATTTCTGGCAGTACAGGGTTTAGCGTTTAGAGGTAGCTCGAGCAGATTGTATGAAAACAATAATGGAAATTTTCTAAAAGCAATTGAAATGATAGGAAAATTTGATGATGTTATGGCAGATCACATAAATCGCATTCAACAATCAGTTGCTTTAAAGAACCATATGCCACATTATGCGGGAAATCGCTTCCAAAATGAAATAATTAGTATCCTTGCAGCGCAAATTCAAAAATATATTTTGTCAGCAATAAAAGACGCCAAATATTTTTCAGTAATTTTGGATTGTACGCCGGACATGGGACATGTCGAGCAAATTACAATAATTTTGAGATATGTGCATATTCAAAATGACGAAGTAGAAGTGAGAGAAAATTTCGTTGGTTTTTCTCCAGCTCAAAAAAGTACTGGAGAAGCTTTTTACGACTTTTTAATTGAAAAATTAAGCTCTCTTAAATTAAATGTTAACGATATGAGAGGCCAGGGGTATGATAATGGATCAAATATGGCTGGAAAACATATTGGATTGCAGAAACGAATTTTGGACAATTATCCACGAGCTTTGTTTATGCCATGCAACGCGCATACATTAAATTTGGTCGTCAATGATGCAGCGAAAGTTTCTTTTTCAACTGTGGATTTTTTTAGTAATGTGTCAGCAATATACAATTACTTTTCCGGATCACCTTTTCGATGGCAAATTTTAAAAAAACATGTAAAATCGTTAACAGTAAAACAAGTTAGCGTAACCCGGTGGGAATCAAGGATTAAGGCGATTAGACCACTGCGTCATGAATTAGGTGAAATTTATGACAGCCTAATAGAACTAGCGGAAGAATGTTCAACACCAATAGGTCAACATGAAGCTAAATGTTTGGCAATGAAAATTAAATCGTACAAATTTATTTGTTCCACAGTAATATGGTACGAAATCTTAGAAAAAGTAAATATTATTAGTAAAATGATGCAGACCGTTTCTTGGAATCTTACTTCATGTGCTGAATCTATTAATAATATTTTAATTTTTTTCCAAAGTATTAGAAATGATGAAAATTTCGAAAAGTATTTGAAAATTGCTGATGAATTATGTGAATCACTTGAAATACAACCGGAATTTCCTGTTGAAATTAATCTACGTCGACGCCATAAGCGAAAACAATTTGACTATGAAGGAGATGAGGATATTCAGTTAACTGCTAAAGAAAATTTCAAAATTAATTTTTTCTATGTAATATTGGATACAGCCATTTCATCTGTTACTACCCGATTTGAAACATTATCCAATTTCGAACAGTCTTTCGGATTTTTATATAAATTTGTTGAAATAGGAGAGGACGACATAAAAAAAAGTTGCTTCGACTTTCATAATAAATTCAAGGATGGCGAATCGTGCGACATAAACGGAGCAGAATTATACGAAGAGTTAATTTCATTGAAAATAATTATAAAAGATAGGAAACAACCCGAAGAACTCCTAAAGTATTTGTACAAACACAATTTACAAAATTCATTTCCAAATGTATCTACAAGCTTAAAACTATTATTGACCATGCCTGTATCAGTTGCGTCTGGAGAACGTAGTTTTTCTAAATTGAAAATCATAAAAAATTACCTACGTACTTCCATGACGCAAGAACGTATGAGCAATCTTTCAATTATCGCGATTGAAAGTGAAATTGCTGAATCTTTAAATATTCACGAAGCAATTGACGATTTTGTCAGTAAAAAATCCCGTAGGATTAACTTTTAATATGTACTTTATTTAATAATTGCTTCGTGAAGATTCAGCAATTTCACTTTCAATCGCGATAATTGAAAGATTGAGATTTCCCTAATTAACCGGTAACCTAACCTAATTTTATGAAACCGGTTAATTAACCAAAAACCTTTACTATTTTCAATATCAATAAATAATACGTAAGATTTGATTTTTTAAAATCAAATAATTTTAAATTGTCACTGAGCGACACCTAGGATTTTAAATTATCGTATTCCTATGTTCTTTATGTTTGATAATTTTGTCTGTGATTATAATACCAATACCATAATTACTTTTTTTCATGTTATTATTAAAGTAAGTAAATTAATTCTATTTTGTATACCTCCCAAGTTGCAAGTCAGCCCAGATCTGCCATTGGCCACTGAGCTTTGTTATCCTAATATGTTAGTATAGATTTAAGGGTTATTCCTTGTTCTTTATGTTTGATAATTTTGTCTGTGATTATAAAACCAATACCATAATTTTTTTCATGTTATTATTTTTGTTTAAATTTTAAATAAAAAAATGTTTATTTTGTGCATTTTTTTTCTTAAATTTCATCCAAACATATAAATCTCATAAAACCGGTTTTTAGCCGGTTTTTCTTTTCAGAAACCGGTTTTGGGAACAAAACCAATATTTTTTTTCGTTCTCGATTTCGGTTAACCAAAAACTGATTTTTTTCCCGGTTTGATGCCCTGTGTATAATAATAAACATTAAAAATTAAAGTAGTTTTTTTTAATGTTATCCTGGGGGCGGACATACAGACTGGCACGCAGGCGGCCATATACCCAGGCACGGCCCTGTATTTAACAAAAAATGTAATAATCTACACAAATATATCAAAGTGGAGTGTCAGTTGGTAATATCAAAATAACCGCTTTTTATTTATTATTATTAATAAATTTTAATATTATTATTAATCAGGTACTACTTGCAATAAAAACTTATAGATTTCATAATATTTTTTCGAGAATAAATTGACATTTCACATCACTATTGTAATATGTCAAAACGGCCATCATAGCGTGCCGCAATAATAATTCAGAAAGACTTGCACAAGCCATATCTCATGGAAGCAATGAACATTTGTTTCAAAATTTTAACTACCTCAACAAACAAGCACAAGCTTTTTTAACGATGCAGTTAAAACAATGCAGAAAGAACAAAATGTGTAAAAGATTTACTTTAGATGAAAAACTTATAGCATTGGCTTTTAATGAAACAATGTCCGAAAGCATACAAACTGCTAGAAGATATGTTTGCTTTGCCCAATACGAGAACGTTAATAGATTTTTTGTAAGAATTTCAGTAGAACCAGGTCTAAATCATCAAGTTTTTAAATATATAGAATCTATATATATATATATATATATATATATATATATATATATATATATATATATATATATATATATATATATATATATATATATAGAATCTATTTTTAAATATATAGGTTCAGGAATTGGACAACTAAACAAAAACTCTGCACAATTGCTTTTGATGAAATTTCATTGACACCTCATTTGACTTATAATGAAAAATTTGATCAAATTTATGGATTAATTGTAGCTGAGATGTAGCTGGAGAAAAAAAATTAAACTGTGTGACCATGCTCTAGTATTTATGTTGCGAGGAATATGTTCTTCATGGCGCCAAAGTGTAGCTTATTACTTTTGCGAAGGAACTACATCTGCAGCTGCACTACAAAACATTTTGAAACAGGTTGCGTCTCAAGTTGCACTAACTGGTCTAATACCATTGGGACTTGTTCACAGACCAAGGTTCAACATTTAGAACAGCCATTAGAAAACTTAGGGAAGACACTATACATATGCGGAATGTCTAGAACATCAAAGATGGTAAGTTTCCTATCGATACCATTCTAATTTGTTGGTTTCTTTAACTAAATATGTAATTATAATCTTTATTGACTTTAACTTTATTAACTTTACATCAAAATATATGACAAATCAATCAATCATTATAAGACCACAGAAAGCCAGGTTTCTACAGGATATTCAAATTAGTGCCAAGTTTGTAGCTATTTAACATTGCTATAATATTACCAATTCTGTACTTATGTGACTTAACTGCAACTAGTTTTATTATTAAATTTGTGTGATTTTAAGTAATTTGTGAGTGGAAACAAATTGTTTTTTTCAGATGGCTCAATTAACATGGAAAGACATAATTTAATCATATTTTTTGACCCGCCTCATCACCTAAAAGGGTTGAGAAATAATTTTATTACTATAAATATAATTTGAAAGGAAGAAAAAACTGCTTCCTGGAAAGATATCCAATTATATGATTTGGACAGCAAATTAGGACACAAAAGCTTTACCAAAAATAACGGCACACCATGGCAACCCAGACAAAATCAAGAAAATGAAGGTCAGCGTAGCTGCTCAAGTCTTTAGTGCTCGAACTGCTGCTATATTAACATATACTAATGCACTCAGTAAGTTTATATTATGTGTATTATTTACCGAAATATGTATGTTATGTTCTAAATAGTTTAAAGCTGAGAATATGCATACCCATAACTTAAGCTGTAGCATACCAGTCACTGACTCCTGCCAGCTGCTATCATGTGTATATGTTAAATGATGTAGATTTTTGATGGTATGCTATTTATAACAAAACGTATATCAAAAAGGCTCATGTAAAATGTAAAAGTGATAGCTTCAATCTTTTACCAAAAAAATTATATTTGTTCATTTTTGTTAGATTCGTTTAGCTATGCATTCTATTGCACGTCACAGTACATTCTTTGTTATGCTCTTGTTGTGATTGTCATGTAAGTAGTAGTGTTGGCAGGAGCAGATGATATTTGCCACATACAATATAAGACTACACTTCTAATGCTTTCCACGTACCACTCGTTATGGAATCCAATAAAAGGAAAAAAATTTTGAAATTAAAACTTAAAAAAATTAGTGTATTTAGTTGTTTGGAACTAGCACATGTAAACTTCTTGCAATTTACTGACACACCACATAGCAAATTGCATGCAATTTAATTTAGAAAATTGAAGTAAACTCAGTGTACTATATACTGGCACATGCTGTGTTTTGATTAATATACAAACTACTTGTAAAATTTGATTGAATATAAATTCTGGTCATACTGTGTTAACTTTTAGGATCAATACCAAAATTCTATCTTCTTGGCAGAAAGTATATCTATTTCAAAGTATGTATAAATAAAATATATAATTTCTTCTTTTTCATATTTTTACAGATAACTTTCACACTGAAAGTAAAGAAAGCAGTATGGCAACGACATCAGAAGTTGTTGAATTTTTTGATACACTGTTCGATAGCGTTAATACCTACCCCGGCGGCGCGGCAAAGGGCAAATTACGCAGAGCTGTAAAAAAAAATTCACATCATCAATTTTGGACAGAGGCCATTAAAAAGTTAAAATTGATGAAGTTTCAAGCAGCAAAATTGCTATTCAGGCAGGAAAACCTCGACTTGTGCATGTACCATCCCTTGAAGGGTGGATCACAACACTGGAAAGTTTCATTAGAATATCCAAGTTATTGTTTGAACAATTTAGTGTGGATTATTACTATCCTAGAAATATAATAAATGAAGACCCACTTGAAAACTTTTTTGCTCGTATAAGGGCTCTTAACTATCGAAATGTAAATCCAAACGCAAATACTTTTATACATACTTTTAAATCATTACTTTTATTAAATTTGTTGAGCCCTCACTCAAAGTTTTCTAACTGAGAAGTAGATAATGGAGAGACATTAATAGATGTAAATTTTCTATTTGAAGGCTGTGATGAGAATAAAGAGTCATATAATTGAGGTTCTCTCCCATGTACTTCACGGAAACGTCCAAGTGGGTCTACATTGAAGGATGAAATAATATTAGAAAAAGTTAAAGTTCAGTGTTCCGCCTATACTGCTGGATACATATGCAGAAAATTGACTAAATATATTAAATGTCAGAACTGCGAAAAAATATATAACGGGTCTTTCAACAAGGACGGGTCGATGTTGACAGTTTGTGGCGGCCATGTTGTTTTAGCGGCATCTGTCAAATGCGTTGTTATTTCTTCAGTTACTGATGCCAAATCACCATGGCAAGTTACACGATTGAGCAGCACGTCCAAATGATGAAACTTTATTATCAAAATGAGTGTTCGTTAGTGCAAACGTTGCGCGCATTACGTCCATTTTGCGGCAGACGCGGTGGCCCTTCAAAGTCGACTCTCTAACAAACGTTAGAGAGTCCAACCAAACGGTGACCAAATTCGAGACGACTGGTTCGGTAAACAACCAAAAAAACACCCTTACGTCAAAGGAACGCCAGATCCACCGAGAATATCGCTGCTGTCCGTGAGAGTGTGCAGGAGACTCCGAGTGTGACGGTACCAAGCTGATTGATATAACTGTTCTTATACTTAAGCGATACTGTAAAATCAAGGAAAACGTTGTTTGTTGTTGAACAGACTTCTTAGTAGGCAGAAATCTTTAGGAATATCTTCTCTGTTGGCTTACATAATCTATGATTAAATAATAAATATTAATCAGTCAACAGCTCTTGTTTTTCATCAATGGGTGGTTTATGACGAGTGGAAAAATATTCGCAATACAGTTAAGGGATTGCATCGGGCTAAGTATATAAGGAATGAGGGCAGAATAGAGGGGGACTCTGAGTCGGGGCGCCGGGAAGAGCGGATCAGAGAAATCGTGTTTCGAAGAGAGTAACAACAGCCGGAGACAAACTCCAGGCTTCGCGTCGCATGATATTTGTATAGAGGATTGATTATAGTGGTTTGCATTGTGTTGGATCTGAATATGGTCAGTTCTGATCTTTCATGGTGTGGATTGCTTGGTCGATTTTCTATTCCGCAATCCGCGATAATTTAAATGACGTGGAAATTCGACGTGAGGAGTTATTAGTCAGTGTTGTTTTTTATTCCGCGATTTGATTTAATGATAATTCACGGATGTTCCTTAGCCCTTTGCTTGTTATTTTCTCGAACTAGGGCCCAGTCGAGTCAGTGTTGTATTAGGTTAGCCATTACGCGAGTAAGTCATGGTTCAATTATTATTTTGTGTAATTCCGTAATAGGGGTTAGCTTAGTGTACGAGACGGCGAACGCAAATAGTTTTAACGTATACAAAAGTATACCTAGCTATAGAATGGATAATTTTGCAATTTGTTTAGGGTTTTATGATTATTTCTGTTTAAAGTTTGAATGGGGTAATGGGATTCTGGACACCAAATGTTTTACAACCGCAGGACGTTTAAAACCCCGAACTTCAGACAATGATTGTTAACGTTATCTATTGACTATTGTCCATTGTAAAATTTATTTTTGTCTAAAAAGATCAAAAGAGCAATTCCGCGCCTTTGGTAATATGTACTAATGGTCGCTCTACTGTCTATAGACGTATTGTTTAAGGAAGCTATTATAGGATTAGAAAAGTAATTCCGCTCTGTGGGAATTCGTCTTATCATCATACATATTATCATCTTAGGCATTCGTAACAGTAATATTAATCAAATAGCACGCATTTACTTTTATAAAAATATGAACACACTCGAAATTCAGGAATTTTTATATAAAATTCACCCATCTTTACGAAACAACGTATATGCAGTGAACAACCTACCAGTTTATATGGAAGCGCCCACGTTTTTAGTGAGCAATTTGGATATAAGTACACAACCAGGGTCTCATTGGGTCGCTATACACATAGACGAAAACATCATTGAACAATATTTCGATTCATTTGGTCGGTTGCCTGCAAGGGTTTACAGAACTTTTCTGAACAGGAATTGTAGGCTATGGGATTTCAATTGTAAAAGAATACAAAATAATTGGACTTGAGTTTGCGGCGCGTACTGCTTTTAGCATGGTGCATTTTATAAACCTGTTCGAAGCTCAGGATACACTACGTAATGATGTACTAGTATATGAATTGTTCAAATCTTGTTTTAAATAAATATTAAGAACAAAGAATGTGTTCGTTGTGGGGACCCTGCCTACTCAGCGGTTCGCGTCGAACGTCACGCGATGCGCTCCGAATGGCAGTTGTTTTCCATCACTTGTCCCGTACACGCGCTACTCGTAAACAACCTACATTGGTGAATAAATGAGTGATAATAAAAGAAGACTAGTTATTTAAACCATACCATACACGCCATTAGCGCACAGTGGTGACCCGACGTAATTGTTATTTATTGTTAACTTTTTTTTTGAAAACAACTCCCCCGTGTCCGGCACGTGGGTCGTGTAACGCGCACGCGTAACTACGTGTAAGTACGAGGAACAAAGGTAATACCTTTCCTTTTATCTATTTAAAAAAAAGGTTTTTAAATATTCAACATGGCCATAGCACCGCCGCCAAATCCAAGTCTGTCTAGTGACTTATATACAGTATCTATTGCATCAATAATTCCTGACTTTTGGATAGATAAACACAAGCTATGGTTTTTACGTGCCGAAGCCATATTGAAACCACAAAAATTAAGTGACGAGGGGAGGTTCGATAAGGTCTTATCGAAATTAAATAAGGATACCATAGAAGAAATTTCGAATATCATAGAAAATCCACCCGATACAGGAAAATTCGAAACACTTAAGTTAACACTCTTCAATACATACCAAGATATCCAGAGCCGCCAAATTGAAAAGCTTATGAAAGAAATGGATCTTGGTGAACAAAAACCGACACTAACAAAATTTTAGGCGAGATCGCGAAGTTAACTGCCGCAATTAATAACACTAACCAATTTAGACGCAATAGATCGAGATAATCTTTCCGTCAGCGCAGCGCGAATAGAAGCCAGTCACCGAGCAGAAGACATCCTTCGCTTCTACGTCGTAAGGATAATCCTAATTGGTTATGTTTTTACCATTATAGATACGGAGAAAAAGCAAATAAATGCGTAAAACCGTGCTCGTGGAAAGCGAATTCGGAAAACTAAAAAATGTACAAGTATATGGCGGATGACTGTGCAACATCTAAATGTTACCGTCTATGTGTAACCGACTCCAAAACTGGTCTACGCTATTTAATTGATACAGGTGCAAATGTTTCTGTACTGCCAAAACAATACGGAAAAGGTTGCATCACATCGAGTTACAAACTTTATGCCGCAAATGGAACGGAACGGAAATTCCGACGTATGGAATAAAAACACTAAACCTCAGTCTAAATTTAAGAAGACAATTCCGATGCACGTTTATAGTTGCCGCTGTAAAGCAACCTATCCTCGGAGCAGATTTTTTAAGCCACTTCGAAATTATTGTCGGATTTGCCGAAGCCCATATCGTTCAAAGAAAGTACTAATCATACGATATTTCATCACATAGAAAATTAAGCCACGACAAGAAAATTATGTCGCGACCCACAAAATAGCCAAAATGTTAAGTAAAAAGTCTCCCGACCACGTACTTTAAAATTATAATAATATTTTAATTATTTATTCAAAGGTTTAATAACTAATTTATATTTTATTACGTCTCGATATTGTATATGATATTGGGTCTGGCTAGGCGAAGAACTAGCGAAGGGAAATGAATATTAAGGGTACTCGCAATTCTCGTTACTCGTCCTTATTTCGCGTGGGCCCACTGATGTTATGTTACACTCGTCAGAGTATTCAAACAAGACGGAACCGACTCACTCACTCAAAATCACAATCAAATCACTCGAAAATAATTTACTTATGAGTGTTTGCAATGATGATCCATGTATAGAATATACTTTTAAGTGAGAAACAATGCCAATCATCGCATTAATTAATTAATGTTCATGATTAATTATTTTAATTAAATAAAGTAAGCTATAAGTTTATTTTTACATGTTGTTATTTATTACATCATAACATTTATTTTATAACATTACACTAAAATTCATTCCTTTAATAAACGGATCTTTTCTATAGTTTGTATGTTTCGATGTCTTATTTTATTATTTTTCAACAGACTGCGACCCCCTTTAATTACAAACGCGACCCCCCTAGGGGTCGCAACCCACCGGTTGAGAAACTAGGACTTAATGTAATTCAAACCGTGATTATTCCAACTCGTGAAAGATCATTCCATTATTACATGTCAGTAGTAACACAAAAACATCTCAAGTTCGGACCCTCCGCGAACAAAGCATCCGACTACCGTACAAAAGGGGCATCAAGGGTCCCTTATAAGAAGGGCCGTAATCACTCCTTTTTGTTTAGTTTCACGTCTAGTACATGAGGGGAGTAGTGTTTCTGCCTCGAAGTGATCAGATAAATAAGCTATTGTGTGACACATAGATTTTGTGAAATGAAAGAGTGGCTTAATTTACTATTTTATACACAGGGACCACCCGTGTATGCACGAGCAAGGCGATTACCACCTGAAAGATACCTTAAAGTCAAAGATGAGACCGTTATCCTATACCACATCTACACGACTTTACATACTTACTGGCCGACAAAAAAATATTCTCAAAACTAGACGTTAATATGGCATATTTTTCTATACCAGTTTTTCCAGATGACAGAAAAGACAGTGATAATAACTCCATTTGGGTTATTTGAATTTTTATGTATGCCATTCGGGTTACGATATGCCGCGCAAACGTACCAAAGATTCATGAACCACACTGTATTACAAGGACTTACCTTCTTATCAAGTTACGTGGATGACCCATTTTAATCCACGCTGCATGCTAAAGGGATTAAAATGACAAATAAACAAGAAAGATGGCCTCAGAACCATTATTTGGAGACGAGTTTATCTTCGACGATCTCATTATTGAGATCACAAAAACTGATGAGAAAACCAGCAGTCAGACTCAGTTAGACCCAGCTGCATATGCCGAATCTTTGGGCGCACGCTTAAATACGCGAATGGAAAAACCAGATTTCCTAAATATCATTAAGGAAGTCAAAACCATTTACGCTGATGAAAGCGTCGAAATCAGACTCAAGGAGGTTCCTGCAAATCTAAATCTTTCTGAAAAGTTTGAAACACTGCTGTTGAAAGGTTTCGCAAAGGTGAAAACCACCTATGGTGAATTCCAAGTTCCAATCCCAACCACCAAAGGGGTTGAAGATTTAAAGAATTTGCTGACTGCGACAACCACCAAAGCGTATCAGCGCTTACTAAACACACACAACCTCATGTCCAACAGGGCATTAGATCTGCCCAAACTCAAACAAAGCATCCAACAGGAATGTGACGAGGTCTTAAAGAAAGTAAAAGTCTCTAACGTTAAAAAGGAAGTGCTACGTGATACACTAGCCGTCCTTATCGTTGAAAAGTTATCAGACCACTACTTTGAAAGGCTAACGTCAGAGTATGCTAAAGTTGAAATTTGGAGAGATCCACTAACAGAAGGTTTGTGGGTAGTAGACCCGCCTGAGACGCATCCCGCCAACACCGCGTTTAGACAACGCAAAGTGAAGGCGAAGTATAATCTGGACGACAACAAGACCCAGCTACTGCGGTCACTAGCTTTCTCGCAAAACGCGAGAGAACGCGCTGCTGCAAAACTTACGTTAAACGCAAATCTACCAAGGGAAGTGATGAATGACATAATCAAGGACCCAGGAGAAGTTTTGGCGTACGCACTGAGCGAAGCAGCCTTGACTAGAGACGAAGTACTAGCAACGGTCTTCAAAACGAGGAGAGATTCAGAGCCTCGATGTCCAACTTGTGACACAAACATTGATATAGATGGAGCGATATACCATCCAGCCTGTATTGTAATACAATGGCTGGTTCGTTATTTCTTCATGAGTCATAATTCAGTCACGAGTCTGCTAACGCAGAAAAAGACTGTGTACCTTGACAGTACGCAGAGAGCCATCATTGAGTTGATTGATCAACGGTTGAATGCATTAGAAAGGCCGCTCGAATATGAGAGACTAGGGCATTACACCAGGATTAAAATCAACAATGGTAATGTTCAGAAGCAATGCGACATGCGCATTCAACAGTCCGAAATACCAGGTACAGAAGAATGGCTAGCAAAGCTAAGAACAAGCCAAAGAAGATGAGGCTTATGAAAGGGAGTCACGCCCCAAGCTGTTAATTTGATTTAGTTCAAAGACAGTTGAGTGAACAAAAGATAGTCACGCCCCGAACTATTAATTTGATTTAATTCAAAGATAGTTGAGTGAAAATTTTAAGTAATAGAATAAATTAAAAAGTAGAGTTTAAGTATTGAAACACTTTACTTATTTGAATACTCATATAATACTTAGTTATAAATGTAAATATTATTTTTAGGGGGTTAATTTATGTATAGTAGTGCAAATAATGTTAATTGCGTGAATTGTTGAAATAACAGCTCGGAATTAAATGTGAGGTGGGTAACGACAAACCTGTGTTTATCCTATCCCCTACATTTCTGGATATTTAGCGATAATTTGGAAGAACATAGAAAACATTTACTTCAAGTTTTTGAAAGATTAATTGAGTATGGAATAACAACATGTCAAGATGTGTATTTGGACAAACAAAATTAGAATTTTTGGGTTTCGAAGTCTCACAACAGAGATTAAAACCGTTTTGCGGTCCAGGGTATTCGGAGTAAACGCCTCCAGCACCACATCTCGAATGCATCTATCCTTTGTCGTTCTCGGGCTAAGATCGTCCACGTTTCCACGCCATAGAGGAAAATAGGGAACACCAGAGCTCGGATCAACCGCATCTTGGTTTTGATACTTATTCCTCTCTTCCTCCAAATGACGTTCAAACGGGTCATAGCGTCTTTAGCCATCCCGATGCGCCTTTTTATCTCAGGGACGCAGCTGCCATCGTTGCAAATTTATTGACACAGCACATAGCAAATTGCATGCAATTTAATTTATAAATTGAAGTAAACTCAGTGTACTATATACTGGCACATGCTGTGTTTTGATTAATATACAAGCTACTTGTAAAATTTGATTGAATATAAATTCTGGTCATACATCAACTTTTAGGATCAATACCAAAATTCTATCTTCTTGGCAGAAAGTATATCTATTTCAAAGTATGTATAAATAAAATATATAATTTCTTCTTTTTCATATTTTTACAGATAACTTTCACACTGGAAGTAAAGAAAGCAGTATGGCAACGACATCAGAAGTTGTTGAATTTTTTGATACACTGTTCGATAGCGTGAATACCTACCCCGGCGGCGCGGCAAAGGGCAAATTACGCAGAGCTGTCAAAAAAAATTCACCACATCATCAATTTTGGACAGAGGCCATTAAAAAGTTAAAATTGATGAAGTTTCAAGACAGTGGCAGCAAAATAGCTATTCAGGCAGGAAAACCTCGACTTGTACATGTACCATCCCTTGAAGGGTGGATCACAACACTGGAAAGTTTCATTAGAATATCCAACTTATTGTTTGAACAATTTAGTGTGGATTATTACTATCCCAGAAATATAATAAATCAAGACCCACTTGAAAACTTTTTTGCTCGTATAAGGGCTCTTAACTATCGAAATGTAAATCCAAACGCAAATACTTTTATACATACTTTTAAATCATTACTTTTATTAAATTTGTTGAGCCCTCACTCAAAGTTTTCTAACTGAGAAGTAGATAATGGAGAGACATTAATAGATGTAAATTTTCTATTTAAAGGCTGTGATGAGAATAAAGAGTCATATAATTGAGGTTCTCTCCCATGTACTTCACGGAAACGTCCAAGTGGGTCTACATTGAAGGATGAAATAATATTAGAAAAAGTTAAAAGTTCAGTGTTCCGCCTATACTGCTGGATACATATGCAGAAAATTGACTAAATATATTAAATGTCAGAACTGCGAAAAAACATAATAACGGGTCTTTCAACAAGGACGGGTCGATATTGACAGTTTGTGGCGGCCATTGATTTAAATATACAAGATGAGTAGTTACCGCGTCAACGCGTAACCATTCAATATAAGTCCACAGACGTATGCCCGGCTTATTTCATTCAGTTACTTGTGTGCTATCGTCCAAGTGTTAAGTCCTAAAAAATGGGTAAATGTGTGGTGAAAGAGTCTTTCGAGGACGGAAATACACAAAAAGGCAAGCGGGATTACTTTTCACACGTAAGTTTATCAATTCTGTATTGATTTTCATTATAAATAAAACAAAAACTGATTTTAAAGATCATCAAGAAAAGGCTATGAAATTAAGGTTCAGTGTTGCCAATAAAACATCTTTTGGTTTTCGAGTGATTATAGGAAAATTTTATATTAGTAAAATCCGTTCATTTATTACCTCTTTTTTATGTAGAGTACCTAAAGATGCAGTGCGTCGTGACAAATGGATAGGAATTATCCGATTATTAAGAAAGGAAACAGATTGGTTACCTACAAAATTCACAATTATCTGTTCAAAGCACTTCCGAGATGAACATAGAATTAGCCCAGTAAGTGCTTGCGGCCGTGTCCGCTTATCAAATGAAGCTGTTCCTATGCTCGTTGTAAGTACATATCAAATTATGTAACAATTTAAAAAAAATGCATGTACATATATTTGTATTTTTGTTGACGAACTTTATAGTCATATAAATTTAATATTTTAAAACTATTTCTGTTCAATTTTTAACCTTATAGTTTTGTTTTCGGTTTAGCTGTAACTGTTTTTTTTTTCGAGTAATATCTATTTTCTTTTTCAGGAAGAATCTAATTTAGGAGAGCAAGCAGTAGATGTAAATGAAACTGATGAAGAGATGAATGAAGTAATAGAAACACCAAGAAAGCATAAAATGAGGAAAATAATTAATAGATTAACAATTACGGCAACAAACAGATTAAAAAGATTAAAAAATATATCACAGAAAAATAGAAGACTAAAAATAAATAATAAAAAATTAAAGGATATTATAGAAGAGCTTAAAAACAACCGTATGTTGAGCGAAGAGGAAGAAATGCAGCTCAATTTGAACAGTGAAACTTTACAATTAATGGAAGAATTTAAAAAATCGTATAAAAAACACCGCACTTTTAAAAAGTTTCCTTATACTTTAAAAAAGTTTGCCTTAACATTAAACTTTTACTCCCCTGCTGCTTATAAATATGTTCGATCTGCGCTAAATAACTGTTTACCACATCCGAGGACACTGGCAAATTGGTACAGTAAAATAAATGGGGATCCTGGTTTTACATCGGAAGCTTTCAACGTTTTACAAGTTAAAAGCGATAATTCTGTTTCCAAGGTAGTTTGTAATTTGGTGATTGATGAGATGGCTATTCGTCAACAAAAAATTTTTGACGGAAAGAAATACCACGGTTATGTTGACTTTGGGTTAAGTGACACAGACGATGTACAAAATTTAGCATCGTCGGCATTAGTCCTACTTCTCGTAAGTTTAAACGAAGCATGGAAAATACCAATTGGATATTTTTTTACGCATGGCCTTACATCAACCAAACTTTGCAATATAATAACTTTAGCCTTAACTAAATGCACAGAAGTTAATGTTGATGTAGCGTCTGTGACATGTGATGGTAGTCAGACTAATATTGCAGCAATGCGAGTTTTGGGTTGTCAACTAACTGACCCAAAAAATCTTAAAACTACATTTAAGCATCCTGTAACGGGAAACGATGTGGTGCTGATATTAGATGCTTGTCACATGCTCAAGCTTGTAAGAAATAGTTTCGCGTCAAAAAGAGTATTTTACAACAAAAATGGCGAAAAAATTAACTGGCAATACGTGAAACGGTTGCAGGAAATACAAGAAATTGAAGGACTTCGCACGGGAAATAAACTAACCAACCGTCATCTCAATTTCCGTAATCAAGTGATGAAGGTGAAATTAGCATCACAGCTGTTGAGCAATAGTGTTGCTCAATCACTTCATTTAGCAAAGGATTTATTACCGGAATTTTCTAAATGTGAACCCACTGCAGAATTTATTAAATATCATAACGATATTTTTGATGTTTTGAACTCAAAAGGAGATCCCAAAGCGTATGATTTTAAAAAGGCACTAAAACGGGAAACAAAATTAGAAATATTCGAATTGATTGAAAATTTCAAGGAATATATAACTAATTTAAAAGTTGAAATTACAACAAAAAACACGATCAAAAGAAGAGGACAGTTAGATAAAATAATTATTAAGAAAAATCTTAAAAATGTATTAGACTGCAAGTTTAAGACAGGATTTTTGGGTTTCCTCGTTTGTTTGGAAAGTTTGAAAATTTTGTATTCAAGGCTAATCGAGTCTAATGTAATGAAATATATAGCAACTTATCGACTTTCACAAGATCATCTTGAGATATTTTTCGGTTGTATCCGACAAAAAGGTGGCTATAACAATAATCCGAACGTTGTACAATTTAAATCAGCGTACAAAAAAATATTGAATCATCTTGAATTAAAAACCACTTTTGGAGGTAATTGCATACCTCTCGAAAAAATTAATATCCTGAGCTGCGCTACGAGCACCAAAAACCATATAGAAGAAATAAATCAGTCTTCCATTAATCGCCATAGTGACGACAGTGACTTAGATAAGTTAACCACGAAGCAGTCTGAATCTAATTTAGAAGAAAAATGGGTTGAGCAACAAATAAGTAATAGTCTCCTTACAAATATTACCAAACAAGTCGTGGGATACATTTCTGGCTTTGTCGTTAATAGGGTTGGTAATGATCTTAAATGTGAAACATGTATAAAAGCTTTATTAGCTACAGAGGTAATGTGGTTTCACAAATTAATTAGTATCAAAGATAAAGGAGGATTGTGTTATCCGTCGAAACATGCATTTGAAATATGTATGATCTGTGAGGGCATTATAAGGCAGACCATAGCACTATCACAAATAAACTCCTTGTCTCCTAAATTTGGCCCCGTATATTTAGCAACAAAAACTTTAGCAAAACTTGAAGGCAATTATGTACTAAAAGATTTTGCATTACATCCAGGAGATTATTTATCATCATTACAAGTAGATCATTCCCTTCTATTGATTAATGCCATTATTCATAAATATATTAAAATTAGATTGTACCACGAAAGTAAATTGTTCACTCAAACTTACAAAAAAGAGACTAAAAGACAGTTATATACGAAGCTCGTATTACATAGTGGAGTTTGATTGTTCTACACGAATCTTTCTAATCCACGGTTTTTACGATTCTGTTTATACGAATACATATATTATGTCGCGACAAATTGATATTATTATTAGTATTACATGTAACACAAACACATTGTACATATTAACGTATTTTATGGGAGCAACTTTTTTTCTATACAAATAAATAAAATTGGAGGGTCTGTTTGTAATATTAAAATAACCGCTTTTTACTAAGTGCATTCGGACGTATACACGTTACATATACCAAAACATTTTTGTACCAAACAAATTTTTGTCTGTCTGTTTTAAATATAAGTTAACCTAAGGAAATTAATCATGTATTTTCATGAAGATAAGTTAATTTAAGTTAAAATAAATATTAACATTGACAAACTGTAGACAAAGCTGTGTATGCCTGTTACTGGCATGTATGCATATATGTATATATGTATATAATTGTTATGTTTGTTATATCATGGTCTTATTTAATGTGTACTGTTGGTGTACTTTTAAAAATAAATAAATAAATAAACCTCAGATTTAAGTTATCAATCATATGAAATAGGGTTTAGCTAAGGCTGGACTTTGTAGGTTCGAAATTACGTATTCCGGAGGCGCATGGCGTGACAGTTGCATTCGATATTACTGACTGTTTGCAAATTTCATTTATATTTTAGGGTTTATAGGGTTTGTAATCCAAATTTATTCAGTCATCATTTTTTGAATAATGGGTTTAAAAGCAAAAAAATCTCAGAGAATTATTATACCATTATAAATTATTTATATAACAGCAGCCCATACGTATTATTAAAGTTTAATTATTTTATTTATTAATTTTCGCCTAAATAATAAATTTTCTGGTAAAATATTTCTTATAGCTGACAACATAAATCGTTCTCCTTCAAGTAATATTGCCATCTTTATCCATCTAACGATACGCCGCATAACTAGTGAACCAGAGTAAGAGAGATGGATATATGTTTAATTTAAAATGTTTATTAGTTTCAAAGCTACATCATCGTCACATAAAGCGGCTACACTTTTGTGTACGTGAGATATTGAGGTTTGCTCCTCTAGTTATATTTCAACTCTCTGGTGGCGGCCATGTTGTTTTGACGGCATCTGTCAAATGCGTTGTTATTTCTTCAGTTACTGATGCCAAATCACCATGGCAAGTTACACGATTGAGCAGCACGTCCAAATGATGAAACTTTATTATCAAAATGAGTGTTCGTTAGTGCAAACGTTGCGCGCATTACGTCCATTTTGCGGCAGACGCCGTGGCCCTTCAAAGTCGACTCTCTAACAAACGTTAGAGAGTCCAACCAAACGGTGACCAAATTCGAGACGACTGGTTCGGTAAACAACCAAAAAAACACCCTTACGTCAAAGGAACGCCAGATCCACCGAGAATATCGCTGCTGTCCGTGAGAGTGTGCAGGAGACTCCGAGTGTGACGGTACCAAGCTGATTGATATAACTGTTCTTATACTTAAGCGATACTGTAAAATCAAGGAAAACGTTGTTTGTTGTTGAACAGACTTCTTAGTAGGCAGAAATCTTTAGGAATATCTTCTCTGTTGGCTTACATAATCTATGATTAAATAATAAATATTAATCAGTCAACAGCTCTTGTTTTTCATCAATGGGTGGTTTATGACGAGTGGAAAAATATTCGCAATACAGTTAAGGGATTGCATCGGGCTAAGTATATAAGGAATGAGGGCAGAATAGAGGGGGACTCTGAGTCGGGGCGCCGGGAAGAGCGGATCAGAGAAATCGTGTTTCGAAGAGAGTAACAACAGCCGGAGACAAACTCCAGGCTTCGCGTCGCATGATATTTGATTAGAGGATTGATTATAGTGTTTTGCATTGTGTTGGATCTGAATATGGTCAGTTCTGATCTTTCATGGTGTGGATTGCTTGGTCGATTTTCTATTCCGCGATCCGCGATAATTTAAATGACGTGGAAATTCGACGTGAGGAGTTATTAGTCAGTATTGTTTTTTATTCCGCGATTTGATTTAATGATAATTCACGGGTGTTCCTAACCCTTTGCTTGTTATTTTCTCGAACTAGGGCCCAGTCGAGTCAGTGTTGTATTAGGTTAGCCATTACGCGAGTAAGTCTAGATGGTTCAATTATTATTTTGTGTAATTCCGTAATAGGGGTTAGCTTAGTGTACGAGACGGCGAACGCAAATAGTTTTAAGCTTTTGTATACGTAGCTATAGAGCGGATAGTTTTGCAATTTGTTTAGGGTTAACTGTGTAGAGGTAACTCTAGGGGAGGCCTCTGCTGGACAGCAAGACAATCTTCACGTACCGGTGTCAAACAATTAATAGATTAAATAGGAATAATGTAACTATATTGTAAGATTGTTAAATAAAGGCTATTATTATTATTATATACGTAGCTATAGAATGGATAGTTTTGCTAAGCTTTTGTATACGTAGCTATAGAGTGGATAGTTTTGCAATTTGTTTAGGGTTTTATGATTATTTCTGTTTAAAGTTTGAATGGGGTAATGGGATTCTGGACACCAAATGTTTTACAATCGCAGGACGTTTAAAACCCCGAACTTCAGACAATGATTGTTAACGTTATCTATTGACTATTGTCCATTGTAAAATTTATTTATTGTCTAAAAAGATCAAAAGAACAATTCCGCGCCTTTGGTAATTTGTACTAATGGTCGCTCTACTGTCTATAGACGTATTGTTTAAAGAAGCTATTATAGGATTAGAATCGTAATTCCGCTCTGTGGGAAATCATCATACATGTTATCATCTTTGGCATTAGTAACAATAATATTTAACCTTTGGTATGCCGGAACGTGGATATCCGCACTCTCGTTATACTGCCGGAACACGGATCCGCGCTGAAACGACTCCACGCGATTTTTTCCATGTTTCTTTAGTATTTACACACAGATAAGGTTGAAAATCAGATAAAGGAGTTCCTATTGAGTGAAGTTATCTTCTAATTCAACCAAACAAATGATTTTCGTTTGAAATTCGTGTAAAGTGTTTTAAACATTCGGTTTTTACCTGTGTTCCTAAGCGTACGTAATTGACATAAATAAAAAGATTTTGAGAAGATATATCCAGAAAAAGTAAGTAAAACATTGTTTTTCTTTACATTGTTCAATATTATAGTAGAATCGAATAAAATATTACGAATAAGTACTTAAAAACACCCGATAAATTGACGTAAACTTTAGCATTGACCGTTAGCCCCAATAGGTGTTAATTTGAAATACTCGTTATCTTAGTATTATTATTTTACTAGAAACGTGTTCTATATGTACCTTTGAAGATATTTTTATGGAGGTTTCGAAGAAATATAACATCAACAGCGAACACGCAGCATTTCGTCTAAATGCTTGTTGAGACTTGTACAATCCCGTTTGAGCGCGGATCCGCGTTCCGGCTTTTAGAATTTTCGAATACAGAATGTAGTAAAATTGTTCGAGGTCTGGAATTCCGCACGCAGATCCGCGAATTATTTCTATCAGTAAGTAACTTAAATAATTGAGAACTTACGAAAATTATCCAAAACCGTAATATGTAATAAGTATATACCAGGTGGCCCAGAAAGACCGAAGTGGTGTGAATTCCTTATAACTTTTTTATTATAATTTTTTTTTTCTTTTCTTTTCAGTATTTTGTAAAGAAGACTTGGATAATTTATAATGGAGCAATACACAATTGAACAACGTGCCCAAATTGTTGAAATTTACTTTTCAAATCAACGGTCCATTGTGTTGACTCAGCGTGCATACCGTCGTCAATTTAATGTGCGGGTTGCACCCTCTCAGTCAACAATAAACCGTCTGGTTGCAAATTTTCGAGAACAAGGAGCAGTAAGGAACCTTCCTGGTCCCGGCAGACACCGAACTGTCCACACGGCTGACAATATTCAAGTGGTACAGGAGAGTATTCGGGAGGATCCAGAAACATCAACCAGGAGACGTTCGTCACAACTGGGCCTCTCAAGAACGTCGCTGCAGCGAATTTTGCACACCATAGGATTGTTTCCATACAAAATTCAACTTGTCCAAGAATTGAAACCAACAGATTACCAGCAACGACTTGACTATGCAATTTATTTCCAGCAAAAAGCACAAGAGAATCCAAATTTTATTCATAACTTAATAATGAGTGACGAAGCCCATTTTCAATTAAATGGGTTCGTTAACAAGCAAAACTGTAGGATATGGGCTACGGAAAACCCGAGAGTACTTCATCAACGACAATTGCACCCAGTTAAGTGTACCATTTGGTGCGGTGTTTCTTCAGAAAGGATCATTGGCCCATTTTTTTTTGAAAATGAACAAGGTGTCGCCATTTCCGTCAATGGTGATCGATATCGGGCCATGTTGCAAAATTTTGTAAGGCCAGCCGTGGAAAACCATCCGCAAATATGGTTCCAACAGGATGGAGCCACAGCGCACACTGCGAGGGCCACAATGACTCTTTTACGCGACATCTTTGGTGAAAGAATAATTTCTCGTAACAGCAATTTTAATTGGCCTCCGCGTTCCCCGGATTTAACCGCTCCAGACTGTTTTCTTTGGGGCTATTTAAAAGGAAAAGTTTATGTTAATAAGCCTAGGACTATTGAGGAGTTAAAAACCAATATTCGAGAAGAAATTAACAACATACCACCGGAAGTTTTGCGAAAGGTCATGGAAAATGTGTTGGAAAGAGCACATTTGTGCGAAGCAGAATATGGCCACCACTTGCGGGATATCATTTTTAATAACTAATCCAAAAATATTCCCCATAAATTTAATGTATTTAAAAAAAAAAAAATTAAAAAAATATCTCTTAAATAAAAAGTTATAAGCAATTCACACCACTTCGGTCTTTCTGGGCCACCTAGTATTACGGTTCTGGTTTGTTGGTCTAGTAAACTTTAATCTAAATCGGAGGTCGAGGGTTCGATTCCCACCCATTACAAATCTTTGTGTGATGAACAAAATTATTTGTTCTGTGTCTGGGTGTTATTTATCTATAATATGTATGTATTTAGAAATATATAAGTAAAGTAGGTAAGTAAGAAATATGTAAGTTTATCAGTTGTCTGGTCGCCATAGGTTTTGCCTAGTTTGGGATCAGATGGCCGTGTGTGTGTTGTCCCAAGACGTTATTTTATTATTATTCTTATAGACATTATATATATTACGGTTTTTATTGATTTTCGTTAAATACAAATTGAGTCAGTGCTATACATTGTTATTTTTTCTTCTTCTAGGTATTTACTTTTCTATACATATTTTTATCGATTTGTTATAGGTTATAAACAATGGTTGTTTTCTTAGATGTTGATAACTATCTAAACAAAGAAGACTACCGTTTGTGCATTTACGATTTGAAATGGCCATGGCAGGAAACGCACTTCGTGAAAATGAATGTATGTGCCATATGTAGCTTGCCTACTAATCCAAAGCTGCTTCCTCATTTTTTTCGCCGCACTGACATAAATAATACTTTCCAAGTGCTATTTAACACTAAACTCTTTTGGTGTCCAAGGTGTATGTTTGCTGTTTACGATCATTACCCGAGTGATGAATGCGAATTTTGTGCTGTATAGTCAGTGGCTTGATGTTTAAAACCTATTAAATATGTTCTTTATATAAAACCCAACAAGTTGTTTCAATGCTAAATTCCACTTATTTGTCTTAAACACACATTTGCTAACAATTCAACATTTATATGCGATGTATATATTAACGAGCAATGCTTTTAAGATTTAATTGGTAATGGCGCTACTATTATTTCGAATTATGAAATCTCTTCTGACCTATCTTATCTAGCATGATTTATATTGGACCTGGGAATAAATATAGAAAACTTTATGTATTATTAACACTGTAGATGGAATCAAGAAAAATGGATCGTGGGTGTACAGAGACACCCCCCCCCCCCCCCCACATGCTGTTCCAGTAATTATGGCCTTGTCGGTGCAATTATCGCCGCATGGAACTCTATGAGTTCCATCGAACGAATACATTCTAGTACAAAGAACTGATTCTGGAAATATTCAGGTAACGTTTTAAATTACACAGCATTTTTATGTTATTATTGTATATTATATTTTGCCGAAATAGAATTCAATTCCGAATCAATCTTGTTTTAGGCTCTGAAAAGTTCAGTAAATGAGGAGTTAGAGCCCAGAAGACTCGACTTTAATGAAAAAGAGGATTCACCTTCCACTGTGGTTAGTAAGTTGTTAACTGAACTGTTTTTAAATATTAAAATAACCCATAAATGTTTATTTAAATTTTTCTTTTGTTCTAGATGCGTGATAATGAATATTTACCGTCTTCATTAGCTGAGGCCTTAGCGGTAGATTCTGGTAGCGAAATTGATGAATGGGAAGACTATGATGATATCGATCTACGTCGGATTTTAGAGGCGGAGGAAGTCAATAGGGGAGAAGAAATAGTGCCAGATGTTGAACTACTCCATGAAAGGGTGCCAGAAAATGTGTTAACTTGGTGCGAACATTTTGACGAGTTCACTGGTGTTGAAGAGTTTTATGAAGAGCAATCTGGCCCCACCATTCAGGAAAATTCCCCCATAGATATATTTAAAGCTATTTGGGATCGACAAATAATGAAAATTATAGTAGATGAAACCAATAAATATGCTTGGCAAATTATAGCTCGTGCAAGTGAAAAAGGCATCACTAGTGGATCACGTCTTAACGATTGGGATGAAACTACGGTAGAAGAGTTATATAAATTTTTCTCTATATTGATTTACATGTCACTATGTAACAGAGCTAGGATCGATGAATATTGGACGACAGGAGTACTAGGTATGCCATGCTTTAGAAAAATTATGAGTAAAAATAAATTTCTTTTACTACTACGTTTTTTACACTTCACCGATAATGAATATCTCATAGACTCTATTCACGGGTATGAGCGAAAAATATATAAAATAGCTCCAATCGTCGAGCACTGTAATAAAAAATTCGCTGAAATATATATCCCCCGCAAAGCCCTTAGCATAGATGAGTCTCTTTTGTTATGGAAAGGGCATCCATCTTGGATACAGTGTATACGGACAAAAGCAGCAAGATTTGGTATTAAAACATATAAGCTATGTGAAGCGGAAACGGGCTACTTATTAAATTTTGTAATATATGCGGGAAAAAGTCTAGATGCAGAACAAGCTGTACATGGCTTTACAAACGCAACTTCCAAAGTTGTACTGAAGTTGTCAGAAGGTTACCTAGACAAAGGTCTTTGTCTATACATGGACAATTTTTATAACTCCGTAGACTTGGCACGTTTTTTAAAGAGTAGACGTACAGACGTTGTAGGAACACTTAATCGCCGCAGAATCGGAACCCCGTCCAATATTAAAAATTTAAATGAAAGTCAAATGCAACGTGGAGATATTGTTGCTACACACTGCGGAAACGTTACAGTTGTGGCGTGGAAAGATGTAAAATTGGTAACAATGATTTCGACTTTCCATAAAAATGACACAGCTCCAGGCCGCAGAGCAGGTGCCGAATGTGAGAAACCGGTTGTAGTGCACAATTACAACAAACACATGGGAGGAGTAGATCTAAAGGATCAAAAACTCTCCACATATTTAATGGAACGTAAAAGAGGTCTCAAGTGGTATATCAAAGTTTTTAGGCGCTTGCTCAACTGTAGCATTTTAAATAGTTACATAATATATAGGTGCCATGATAGAGAAAAAAATTGGATCACAGGCAGTTTCGGTATGCTTTGGCGGAGGCCCTGTCTTTAGAAAGTATTTACATACAACGCATTAGGCCTGCTGCAAATTCAGGTTATGATCGCTATAAAGGAGACCATTTCCCTGATCATTTCTCCAATGACGCTGATAAAAGTGAGCGACCAAATAAACGCTTAAATCTACACAAGAGGGGACGTTGCATCAATTGTACGTCAAACAAAAAACGGAAGGAGACAAATATAATTTGCACAGGCTGTAACGTTTTTCTTTGTGTAGGTAAGTGCTGGCGCGAATACCACACTCCACCTAATATTTAGTTACACTATTAAAATCTAATAAAACCGGTGTCAAGTAGTTGCATTACACTTCTAATATTAAACTTAAATTACCTTTTGAATTGGTAACTGCTTGGCACCGTCTCCAAAAGTAGTTAAAAAAGGTAATTCCTACAATTTTTGAAATTTTAGTTCCTTTGTGGATTATTTTTCACCTTTGAGTGTTTGTTTTTGGTGTCGTTTTAATTTTTTTTATCATTTTTAATTTGTAATTTTTACTTTTAAGTAAATACTGAAATATTTTGTTGGTTATTACATAGTTAAATTACCTAATAGTTTTTAAATTTTACCAACATTTTTATAGAAGGTTCTTTCTTTTTTAATCAAATCTTAGAAAGCATTTTTTCTAAACCCATCCTGTACATGAATGGACCAATCTGTGCCGGAACGCGGATCCGCGCATGGAAATTGTACAAAACTTTGCAATAAAGAAATGCATTTCTTTCTAAAATATTTTACTAGGGTGAACTATTTTGTAGTGTAATTACGAACAGAATATATCAAAGAATATAGTAAAACAAGAAAAAGTTAAAATAAAATAACTACCTTTGTATTATCTGTGTTTTATTTTTTTTCCATAAGAAATAATGAGTTATAATAAATACACGACTCATGCTGTTCTACTAAATTATACACCTATAAATACTTGGATTCATTGTCTTTTATAATTAAAAATCAGGTAAAAGATACGTTCTCTAGTCTTAGTGATATTTGATGTCAAACTTTATGCTGCGCGGCCGCGCAATTCCTCCATATTTCTCGGCATACAGCGGTAGCGTCGCTGTGCCAGTTGCGGCATACCAAAGGTTAATCAAATAGCACGCATTTACTTTTATAAAAATATGAACACACTCGAAATTCAGGAATGTTTATATAAAATTCACTCAGCTTTACGAAACAACGTATATGCAGTGAACAACCTACCAGTTTATATGGAAGCGCCTACGTTTTTAGTGAGCAATTGGGATATAAGTACACAACCAAGGTCTCATTGGGTCGCTATACACATAAGACGAAAACAGCATTGAACAATATTTCGATTCATTTGGTCGGTTGCCTGCAAGGGTCTACACAAAAATTAAGGGTCTACAGAACTTTTCTGAACAGGAATTGTAGGCTATGGGATTTCAATTGTAAAAGAATACAAAATAATTGGACTTCAGTTTGCGGCGCGTACTGCTTTTAGCATGGTGCATTTTATAAACCTGTTCGAAGCTCAGGATACACTACGTAATGATGTACTAGTATATGAATTATTCAAATCTTGTTTTAAATAAATATTAAGAACAAAGAATGTGTTCGTTGTGGGGACCCTGCCTACTCAGCGGTTCTCGTCGAACGTCACGCGATGCGCTCCGAATGGCAGTTGTTTTCCATCACTTGTCCCGTACACGCGCTACTCGTAAACAACGTACATTGGTGAATAAATGAGTGATAATAAAAGAAGACTAGTTATTTAAACCATACCATACACGCCATTAGCGCACAGTGGTGACCCGACGTAATTGTTATTTATTGTTAACTTTTTTTTTTGAAAACAACTTCCCCCGTGTCTGCCACGTGGGTCGTGTAACGCACACGCGTAACTACGTGTAAGTACGAGGAACAAAGGTAATACCTTTCCTTTTATCTATTTAAAAAAAGATTTTTAAATATTCAACGTGGCCATAGCACCGCCGCCAAATCCAAGTCTGTCTTACGACTTATATACAGTATCTATTGCATCAATAATTCCTGACTTTTGGATAGATAAACCCAAGCTATGGTTTTTACGTGCCGAAGCCATATTGAAACCACAAAAATTAAGTGACGAGGGGAGGTTCGATAAGGTCTTATCGAAATTAAATAAGGATACCATAGAAGAAATTTCGAATATCATAGAAAATCCACCCGATACAGGAAAATTCGAAACACTTAAGTTAACACTCTTCAATACATACCAAGATTTCCAGAGCCGCCAAATTGAAAAGCTTATGAAAGAAATGGATCTTGGTGAACAAAAACCGTCGAAACTGCTTCTAAAAATGAAATCTTTGGCAAAAGATAAACTGACCGACGAGACATTGAAAGTCCTGTGGGAAGGACACCTTCCACCGACTACGCGTGCAGTCTTGGCTGTCAGCGACACCAAAGACCTTGAAAATTTGGCAATCATGGCAGACAAAATGTTAGAAACTATGGGTTCTTCTTCTTCTACTTTTATCATATCCGAAGTCCAGCAGACGTCACAGACTTTACCTAGTGACACTAACAAAATTTTAGACGAGATCGCGAAGTTAACTGCCGCAATTAATAACACTAACCAATTTAGACGCAATAGATCGAGATAATCTTTCCGTCAGCGCAGCGCGAATAGAAGCCAGTCACCGAACAGAAGACATCCTTCGCTTCCACGTCGTAAGGATAATCCTAATTGGTTATGTTTTTACCATTATCGATACGGAGAAAAAGCAAATAAATGCGTAAAACCGTGCTCGTGGAAAGCGAATTCGGAAAACTAAAAAATGTGCAAGTATATGGCGGATGACTGTGCAACATCTAAATGTTACCGTCTATGTGTAACCGACTCCAAAACTGGTCTACGCTATTTAATTGATACAGGTGCAAATGTTTCTGTACTGCCAAAACAATACGGAAAAGGTTGCATCACATCGAGTTACAAACTTTATGCCGCAAATGGAACGGAACGGAAATTCCGACGTATGGAATAAAAACACTAAACCTCAATCTAAATTTAAGAAGACAATTCCGATGCACGTTTATAGTTGCCGCTGTAAAGCAACCTATCCTCGGAGCAGATTTTTTAAGCCACTTCGAAATTATTGTCGGATTTGCCGAAGCCCATATCGTTCAAAGAAAGTACTAATCATGCGATATTTCATCACATAGAAAATTAAGCCACGACAAGAAAATTATGTCGCGACCCACAAAAAAGCCAAAATGTTAAGTAAAAAGTCTCCCGACCACGTACTTTAAAATTATAATAATATTTTAATTATTTATTCAAAAGTTTAATAACTAATTTATATTTTACTACGTCTCGATATTGTATATGATATTGGGTCTGGCTAGGCGAAGAACTAGCGAAGGGAAATGAATATTAAGGGTACTCGCAATTCTCGTTACTCGTCCTTATTTCGCGTGGGCCCACTGATGTTATGTTACACTCGTCAGAGTATTCAAACAAGACGGAACCGACTCACTCACTCAAAATCACAATCAAATCACTCGAAAATAATTTACTTATGAGTGTTTGCAATGATGATCCATGTATAGAATATACTTTTAAGTGAGAAACAATGCCAATCATCGCATTAATTAATTAATGTTCATGATTAATTATTTTAATTAAATAAAGTAAGCTATAAGTTTATTTTTACATGTTGTTATTTATTACATCATAACATTTATTTTATAACATTACACTAAAATTCATTCCTTTAATAAACGGATCTTTTCTATAGTTTGTATGTTTCGATGTCTTATTTTATTATTTTTCAACAGACTGCGACCCCCTTTAATTACAAACGCGACCCCCCTAGGGGTCGCAATCCACCGGTTGAGAAACTAGGACTTAATGTAATTCAAACCGTGATTATTCCAACTCGTAAAAGATCATTCCATTATTACATGTCAGTAGTAACACAAAAACATCTCAAGTTCGGACCCTCCGCGAACAAAGCATCCGACTACCGTACAAAAGGGGCATCAAGGGTCCCTTATAAGAAGGGCCGTAATCACTCCTTTTTGTTTAGTTTCACGTCTAGTACATGAGGGGAGTAGTGTTTCTGCCTCGAAGTGATCAGATAAATAAGCTAGTGTGTGACACATAGATTTTGTGAAATGAAAGAGTGGCTTAATTTACTATTTTATACACAGGGACCACCCGTGTATGCACGAGCAAGGCGATTACCACCTGAAAGATGCCTTAAAGTCAAAGATGAGACCGTTATCCTATACCACACGACATTATCCTATTCTACACGACTTTACATACTTACTGGCCGACAAAAAAATATTCTCAAAACTAGACGTTAATATGGCATATTTTTCTATACCAGTTTTTCCAGATGACAGAAAAGACAGTGATAATAACTCCATTTGGGTTATTTGAATTTTTATGTATGCCATACGGGTTACGATATGCCGCGCAAACGTACCAAAGATTCATGAACCACACTGTATTACAAGGACTTACCTTCTTATCAAGTTACGTGGATGACCCATTAAATCCACGCTGCATGCTAAAGGGATTAAAATGACAAATAAACAAGAAAGATGGCCTCAGAACCATTATTTGGAGACGAGTTTATCTTCGACGATCTCATTATTGAGATCACAAAAACTGATGAGAAAACCAGCAGTCAGACTCAGTTAGACCCAGCTGCATATGCCGAATCTTTGGGCGCACGCATAAATACGCGAATGGAAAAACCAGATTTCCTAAATATCATTAAGGAAATCAAAACCATTTACGCTGATGAAAGCGTCGAAATCAGACTCAAGGAGGTTCCTGCAAATCTAAATCTTTCTGAAAAGTTTGAAACACTGCTGTTGAAAGGTTTCGCAAAGGTGAAAACCACCTATGGTGAATTCCAAGTCCCAATCCCAACCACCAAAGGGGTTGAAGATTTAAAGAATTTGCTGACTGCGACAACCACCAAAGCGTATCAGCGCTTACTAAACACACACAACCTCATGTCCAACAGGGCATTAGATCTGCCCAAACTCAAACAAAGCATCCAACAGGAATGTGACGAGGTCTTAAAGAAAGTAAAAGTCTCTAACGTTAAAAAGGAAGTGCTACGTGATACACTAGCCGTCCTTATCGTTGAAAAGTTATCAGACCACTACTTTGAAAGGCTAACGTCAGAGTATGCTAAAGTTGAAATTTGGAGAGATCCACTAACAGAAGGTTTGTGGGTAGTAGACCCGCCTGAGACGCATCCCGCCAACACCGCGTTTAGACAACGCAAAGTGAAGGCGAAGTATAATCTGGACGACAACAAGACCCAGCTACTGCGGTCACTAGCTTTCTCGCAAAACGCGAGAGAACGCGCTGCTGCAAAACTTACGTTAAACGCAAATCTACCAAGGGAAGTGATGAATGACACAATCAAGGACCCAGGAGAAGTTTTGGCGTACGCACTGAGCGAAGCAGCCTTGACTAGAGACGAAGTACTAGCAACGGTCTTCAAAACGAGGAGAGATTCAGAGCCTCGATGTCCAACTTGTGACACAAACATTGATATAGATGGAGCGATATACCATCCAGCCTGTATTGTAATACAATGGCTGGTTCGTTATTTCTTCATGAGTCATAATTCAGTCACGAGTCTGCTAACGCAGAAAAAGACTGTGTACCTTGACAGTACGCAGAGAGCCATCATTGAGTTGATTGATCAACGGTTGAATGCATTAGAAAGGCCGCTCGAATATGAGAGACTAGGGCATTACACCAGGATTAAAATCAACAATGGCAATGTTCAGAAGCAATGCGACATGCGCATTCAACAGTCCGAAATACCAGGTACTGAAGAATGGCTAGCAAAGCTAAGAACAAGCCAAAGAAGACGAGGCTTATGAAAGGGAGTCACGCCCCAAGCTGTTAATTTGATTTAGTTTAAAGACAGTTGAGTGAACAAAAGGGAGTCACGCCCCGAACTATTAATTTGATTTAATTCAAAGATAGTTGAGTGAAAATTTTAAGTAATAGAATAAATTAAAAAGTAGAGTTTAAGTATTGAAACACTTTACTTATTTGAATATTCATATAATACTTAGTTATAAATGTAAATATTATTTTTAGGGGGTTAATTTATGTATAGTAGTGCAAATAATGTTAATTGCGTGAATTGTTGAAATAACAGCTCGGAATTAAATGTGAGGTGGGTACCGACAAACCTGTGTTTATCCTATCCCCTACATTTCTGGATATTTAGCGATAATTTGGAAGAACATAGAAAACATTTACGTCAAGTTTTTGAAAGATTAATTGAGTATGGAATAACAATTAACATGTCAAGATGTGTATTTGGACAAACAAAATTAGAATTTTTGGGTTTCGAAGTCTCACAACAGAGATTAAAACCAATACACACGAAAGTTGAAGCCATTTTTACCGACGCTTCGTATATAAGCGTGGGAGCCGTATTACAACATGTTGACAATATATGGATGCCACTAGGATATTTTTCTAGGAAATTAACAGATACGCAACGAAAATATTCGACCGTGAGCTTTTGGCTATATACATGGCCATCAAGCACTTTAGGGATATGATCGAAGATCGTCAGTTAATTATTTATTGCGATCACAAACCTTTGACTTACGCTTTTGTCAAAGTGAACCCCAGAAAGGAAAATCCTACACTTAATGTTCATAGGAGAATTTACTACGGACATACGTTATGTAAAAGGCGATGACAACATAGTTGCAAACACGCTGTCACGGGTGGAGACAATTTTCTGTCCCTCGTCATTTGATTACGAGGCGTTAGCCGAAGCTCAAACAAAGGATGAATATTGTAAACAGAACACCAGCGAAGACAGTAATATAATTTTAAAGATGATAACTATACCTACCAGTGGTAGACCTATTTTTTGCGAAATGTCACGTGATATCGCAAAACCATACAACAATGTGCTTGCACCAACAATGTGATTTTGATATGAGTCCACCCCATTGAATTAGTATTACTTATGGTCTTTATTTTACGCTCTTACCTACAGTTGAACTAAGATGTATAATAATAAAGTATGTAGTGCTTGTGTTCTAAGTTTAATATTTGAAGTGATGCTTTGATTAAGGGCTCTCACGGATGCTAGGAACTGTAAATAGAGATAACCTCTTATCGGTGATTGAGCTAATAAATTTCGCGACATTAAATGTACATATTTGTTCCAGACTTCAAATTTAAGGAAAGGAAGTTTAATTTTAAGGACTATAAAGTGGTACCCTATCTATCAATAAGTCTAGTTTAAATACATATCTAGTGGTTTTTTTGCCTATATCTCAATACTAATCATTTAGACATGACTAAGGTTACTAGATCACGCGTGAAGCAAGAAAAGGATCATAAAAAATTGTGCAACCCAATAACTGCTAATAACCAAAGATATGGCTGCACTTAAGAGGAAACGATCTCGTATAAATCTGATAGTCTATATGACAAGGTTGACGCGGAAACCAATGGGAGAAGTAAATCAGAAGATAGGAATGTTAGAAGATAAGATTAGGACTGTTTCTTCTTTTGGCTCTAAAGATATAGAACAGCGAGAGTTATTACAAAAAAGCTCTCGTATTACTACTGCATCATCTTCAGCTGACAGATCTTCAACTGTCTATTTAACTCCGGTTGATCCGGAACCAGTGCCCGTGCCTGCGCCCCTACCAACGACTTCTATGTTGAACATTCCAATGATGTATTATCCGGCGTCTCAACCAATTGAGATACCCAGCAAGCACCCAGTAACCTTTATTGAGGATTTAACGTCTTATTTGAAGAAGTTATCTACAAGCGTGGGCGGTGAAGTAGATCTTATAATTGGATGCTTGGAAGGTGAAAACAGGTAATGTGCCAGGGTTTATAAGAAGAGGTGGTCGAGATTTGAAGATTTCAAAACAGATTTCTTGGATGCTTACTAGGATGAAGCTGAACAAAATGAACTCAGAAGAAAAATTGTTAATAGCATTTTGGATCACAATAACTCAACGATGTTGAGCCATTTTATATCACTATGTGAGCAAGCTAAAATGCTAAGTTATCCCATACCTGTAAAACAACTCGTGAGTGATATTATGCACCATTACCCGAAGGATGTTCAATATTCATGGACTGTTTAGCCCCTATAGTTCTATACTACAAGCAGCCGAATTCCTACGCAAGTTAGATGAAATAAACAAAAACTACTTAATAAGCCAAAATAAACTGGATCATTATTGCCGAGAACGGAAACAGACTATGTTATCGCAATATCGTCATCCATTCAAAGTTCGTAACCTGTCGAATACATCTAATGCCATTGTCAATGAGACACCCAATAGCGTCTCCACCGAGGTTAGCAATGAGACACCAAGTTTAAACTAAAATTAAATATAGTTGATAAATTTTACCCCGACCTATCCACTAAGCAAGGGGCGAAAATTCAACCAATTAAGAATAATGCATTAAGTATAATGTTATCATCAGGATGGATGGCTGGACAACCATTAAGGAGACGGATGGATAAGGGAATTTCAAAACCAATATCCTCCAAAGGGCAGACAAGTAAATTAGGATTAGGTATTAATATTAATTTTTGGCTAAATAATTTAAGCTTTAAGGTAATCGAAACATTAAAATCACAGGCACAATTAAATGATAGGAAATATGTACACGTAGACCAAACTGTTTCTTCTCTATTTGACGAAGAAGACAGTATTGGAAAAGAGAAGCTAACTATAATTAAGTCTGAAATCAGTATAGAAATATTTAGCGAAAAGATCAACTACCTCATAGATACAGGAAGCGATGTTACATGCTTATCTGAAAACTTTTGGGAACGGTTAATATCTAAGGTGCATTTTAAGATTAACTTATTACCAGTCAAAACTATGCAAATAAGGGGGGCTGTTGGTCAAAAGAGTACTAAAATACAACAAAGTTTAGGGAGTATGGTAGTAGATATTAGATTTTTGATCGTGCCTAATCTAATACATTCTATTATATTAAGATTTGATTGGTTAATTTCAGTCGAAGCCACAATACAATTACAAAAACCAATTTCGGGGTTTAAATTCAAGAATAATGGTTGCGATATTTTTGTGCCGTTTGTTAAACATTATTCAGAAAGAGTCACATTTTAGAAACATGAAATATGTTCGAAACCAATCGGTAGTTTTAAGTTTTACAACGGCAACACTGTATACGTCACTCATGCGCTCAGCTTGACGAACGGACGGTACCCTGCTCGTATAAATTGTACGGTTAGACTTGGGAAAATTATTACATTCGGCTCGCCAGTTTACATTAAATTTGAGATTAGAACTCATTAAGGACAATTGTGAAGTCAGTGGAGTTGTGGTACGGCTATTTTCACGCGCCAGGGAGATAGTTTCGCGTGTTTCCCGTACCTCATCATCACCTACATTTCCTACCACATCCTCACCCTGAACCTCCTATCCTAAGGTACGATACGACGAGGTCATCGGATTCGTGGTGAGTAATAGGCTAATTGTATTATAATATTACTAAGAAAATTAACATTACGGCGCCGCGCGATCGCGGCATATGTTCGGCAGGCCCCTCGTGCAGAGTTCTGGAGCCCTGGGCTCAACGAGGGGGCTGGATTCGGAATGAACACTTCTGGTAGCAGAGCGTGGTTTTCATGTTTTTATATTCGGTGTGGTCGGTAAATACCACAAATTCATACATTGGTTGGGTATAACCTCACTTTGGTACTAGTCAGCAGAAGTAGTGTAGGTAGGGTTCAATTAAGATTATCTCTCTGCTGGCCTACGTCAGGTCGTTTACTGTATTTCTATCCACCTGGTTACTAAAATTAGAGGGTAGTTAGTAATAGTGAGTTGATGTTCACATCTTGCTGTAGGACAGGAGTTGTATAGTTGTACAAATACCCATAGCAGTGGGGTGTTTGCAATAATAAATAGATTCATTTGCTTCCACTGTGCATAGCTGACTAATTGTATGCTAAAGCTGGACGCGGCCTGTGTTAGTTAAGTTTAGTGACCTAGCACACAGCTGCTACAGTGGTCAGCTGTTTTCATATTATTATATTTACACTCTAAGGATTTATATCAATTCTGCATATTATTACGGTAGCTTACCACCTCTATTTAAGTATAGTTGTGTGTAACAAGTTGAATAATAATACAATTTCAAATACAATTTAATTTCATAATTTTATTGATTTATGTATGATGGCATCTCCCTTACTACTTTTATTTTAGTATAATTGAGTCTAGTGAGCTGTAACACATCTGGAATTTAAATATAATCTTTGGAATTTGGAATTTAAATATAAATTGTATTATAATATTACTAAGAAAATTTACATTACGGCGCCGCGCGATCGCGGCATATGTTCAGCAGACCCCTCGTGCAGATTTCCGGAGCCCTAGGCTCAACGAGGGAGCTGGATTCGAAACGAACATAAAATAAAACGTTAGAACATACCCCATTTATCAAACGTTCATATCCAATACCTTATACTTTACAGAAGTAATATGGAAGAAACGTTGTCAAAAATGGTTGAATTAGGAATTATCTCTAGAGGTTCAATACCATATAGTAGTTCATTGACATTTACAGTTAAATCTGACGGTTCACTTCGTGTTTCATTAGATCCTAGGGATCTAATGAATATATTATAATATTAATAAATAAGTATATGATATCTGGATAGCCGCGTCCACACCAACCGAGCACGGCTCGCGCGGTAGCCTCGCGAGCCAAAGCCTCAGTCAGTGTGGACGTGCCTCGGGGTTGTCCGGACGCACGTTGCCTCGGCTGAGCGTGCCTCACGATCGAACCGTTAGCTGTCGATAAACAGGACGCGCTCGAAGGTGCCTCAGTGTGCACTGTGCGTTCGGTGTAAATGGCGGTTTTGGCTCGCGAGCGCTATTTTCACAAGTTGTTCGTTAAAGTTATCCTGTATCATGAACACTCAAGAGCAGTCGATTCGTTTAATACAATTATATGGTGAATACAAGATATTGTGGGATTTCAAGGATCCTAACCATTTAAACAAGCGCGATTACTGTTGGCGGCAAATTTCAGCAAAATTGCTATGTCCTGTTAGTGAACTTAAAAAAATGGATTCCTTGTTGGGTTCTTATCGGCAGAGAAGAGCAGAGAAAAAAACCCATACTACAGGTTCAGGTAGATATATCTTTTTTTTATCACATATTACATAATTCCTAATCATATTTATATTGTATTTTAAATATATTGTAGGAGCTGAAGACGTCTACAAATCAAAGTGGTTTGGTTACCATTATTTTGATTTTATGAAAAACAAAAATGAACTTGGAGCCACCCAGGAAACGATGCAGACCGTAAGTATGTTTTACTATGCATATTGAAGTTGCCATGGAATAGAGCCATTAGTTATAAAATGTTCTGCTAAGTACAGCCGTGTTTCTTTACCACTCCTAAGAATTGCTACAATTGGTGCGAATGTACTTTCATTTATATTATTTCTCCATTGACCAGGAATGAATGCACCGTCTTCAAGTTTTCTGTCAAATAACTCAGGTGGAATATTATTGTTAGAAGTTTTTCCGGATGTAGTTATACAGATATATAGCCGGTAAGACCACTTTTGTCGCTTTGCTTGGCTCTAGCAAAATGGTTTTCAAAAAACACGAAAAATGGCACTTAATATTCCAAATGCATTTTCAACAACACGTCGAGCTCGGCTGAGACGATAATTAAATATTCTTTCTTTGGAACCATTTACTGGGTTACCTTCAAATGGTTTCATGGTATATTCATTGAGTGCAAAGGCTTGATCTGATAAAATAAAATAGGGCACTTTAGTTACATTTGGTATTTGCAAAATCTTCTCCTTAGGCATGTTTAATTTATTCGATTCTAGTTTTCTATTTATATAAAGTCGTATTCTTAAAAACTCCACCATCAGAGATTCGCCCTTTGCTACCTACGTTCACGTACAAAAAATTCTAGTTAGCATCAACCAATCCAAAGAGGACGTTCATGTTGCGTACTCGCAGGATCTGGAATGAGCTTCCGGCTGAGGTTTTCTCAGCGCGGTACGATATGGGGTTCTTTAAAAAAGGCGTTATATAATTTCTTCGAGGCCGCCAGCGTGTGTTTAATGCCTCTGGTGTTGCAAACGCCCAGAGACGACGGTGACCACTTGTTAGGGTGGGTCGTTTACCTCTCTGCTGAACTCTAGCTATTAAAAAAGAGGACAATGCTTGGGATTTGCTTATAAGTCCCACTATTAATTGGTGCTTGTAACATAACATGTTTTCCATCCATTGCTATAATAACGTGTGGGAAATTCCATTTATTTTCAAATTCTTCTGATATAGCGAGCCACTCTTCTTCTTTAGTCGGAATCTAATAAAAATATTAGATATTATTAATTAAATGAATGTTTTTGCTTTGTTCTAATCCCGTTATTGATGTTCAGCAGCCTTCTGAAACTTCTAACGCGACAAACGATGACACAGAGTTAAGCATAACTGAAAAAGGACCACCGCAAGCATTACAAGAACAACATACAGAAGAAACATCAGCTAACATGCCCATACAAGAACCTGCACGTAAAAAAAAGTCCTATTAATAATCCGAAGGTTCAAACGCAACCGCAGGTAGATTCTGCAGACATCATGCTTGAACAAGCCCTTCAATGCTTACAAAAATCTTCTAACGACATTAACGATCCATACCTTTCTTTTGGAAGACACATTGTCAATGAATTAAGAAAATATGATCCACACACATTGGCATATGTAAAGAACGCCATAAATAATATTATTTTTGAAGCAGATTTAGGCAAATACACGCAGCAACAATTTACTCAAGGATCTTGTACACAGCAGTATCTCCAATAATCTACATCGTCGACACATATCATGTCACCATCATCTGCCGCTGCATTATCACATACCATTACACCATCACCTGCCGCTGTATCATCACATACCATGACACCATCACCTAATGCTAATTTTGATTTGGAAGCTCAAGATATAACATATTTATAAAAAATAAAGTCGGTTATTTTAAAATGAATGTAGTGATTGTAAAATTAAAATAAATATTTTAAATCAAAGAATTGTTTTTACTTACCTTTACGTAATCACTTAAGGCTTCAATGATCGCGTCGCAAACTTCTGTAATTACTTCTGAGATACTCTGCTTCGATATTCGAAATAAGTATTGCAAACTGGTATAAGAGTCTCTGGTTGCTAAAAATCTTAAAGTTTTTCGTTCGTTATAAATATTCGTTCACTCACAGTGATTGCCTCTCTTTAATTTATGTCGCACTTTTTAACTTTCTCAGACAACAATGAGCATAAATTTTCAAATTCTTGTTGAGACATACGTATAACATTATGTACGGTTTTATGATGTTTCATATCCTGAAATAATTTATTTCCGTATTGATGACGACGCTCATAAAGTTTTCGGATCCATAAGCGTCTTGATCTTTTTTTAAAACGTGACTGTTTCCTTTTTCTTAAACAATAAGCTACTAGAAAAATAGCTGCAGCAGAAATTAGACAATTGTTCATTTTGAATGCTCAGGGACTTCTGATGGATGGGCCTGCCTCACGAGGCTCGCCTCTGCATCGCGAGTCTGGCTCGCGAGTCACTACTCCGAGGCTGCCGCGCTGTAGCAGAGCTTTGAGGGGAGCTGAACTCAAATGGACAGTAACAGAACAAGAATTCTGGGCGGTGATTTTCTGTTTAAGAAAATTTGAAACGTATCTGCGGGGGGGCTAACGTAGTAATTAGTTCTGACCACAAAGCTCTAGAATTCGTTAGATCTTGGAAGTTATACAACAGTAGAATAATTAGATGGATATTATTATATCTCGAACAGTTCAACTACCAAATTGAACACATTAAAGGCAAGGATAATATAGCTGTCGATATTCTATCCAGGTTTCCACCTGACGTAAAGGTAATTCCAGGAGGATAGGGAATATTGTCCTGAAATACATTTTATGGAAACCTTTAAAAATCAAAAGCTAATTTCAGACTTGGGGAAAATAGGCCAATTCAAATACAGAACAGTGAAATTAAAAGTAAAAGTCGCGTAAACGTGGAAAGTAAATTATATGCTATAGCTAAACGTTGTATAATTCACGATGGTGTCTTATATTATCACGTCAGTCACGATAATTGTGTAAAGTCCATTTCACGAAAGAAGTCTCGCGGACAATTGTGGAACTAAATTTGATAGATGGGGAGATCGGCCATGTTGTCGTTTGTCGATGTTACAAAGGTGCGTTTGTTGTGGTAGATATTTTGTGAGTTTATTTACGATGCCAAAAGTTGTAAAAAGTGCAGGTCGAGAAATGATATTAAAGGTGAAGAAGTTCTGTGAAGCGGAACACAAGAATCACGGTGTTTTAATACCAATAAATAATGTTCGCAAGAGAGTCACCGCCGTGACAGGTAAATTTTGCCATTTACAGATTTTTTCCCGATTGATTTCTTACAGATTGGAATTAAGTTTTTTTTAATGCATGATTTTTATTAAGGAAAATTTTAAAAGGAATTAACTGGAAAGGAATTGTGTTGTGTTAACAACACAACAAAAAAATTGTAAAGTTATACTCAACAATAATGTAATTAAATACGAAAATCATTATTCAAACTAGTTCATTTTATTGCAGGTGTGTCAGAGAAAACTGTAATGAGAGTTACAAAAGAAGGCGCAACAGCGGCAAATAATTCTAAAGTTATCGTCCCCCCGCATACCAAAAAGTTCGACTTGGATGGATTTGATTTGTAGGCTATACGACAAAAGATTCATAGTTTTTATGTTGTGAGGAAGGAATTACCAACATTTGCTAAATTACGTACAGCTTTGAGAGAAGACATAAATTTTCAAGGAAGCATCACAACATCGCACCGTATATTGCAAAGTATCGGTTTCAAGTATAAGCGATGCCAATCGAAACGTAAATTACTTATAGAACGTTATGATATTACCGCATGGCGTTCAAGATATTTGGAGAGAATCCGAAGAAGTAGCAATGTGGAAGAAAAAGAAGATTTTTGTGCTGCAACATGAGCTATTCTTTGAGCGAATATACAGAGATGCATTTTTATTACGGTGTTGCCCAAGGAAATGGTCACTTAGCGGCAAGGCTTTATCGAGAGCAACTCAAACGGCGAAGAAAAGAACGGGAGCATTACCCGGATCACAGTGTTCATAAATGCACATAATACCCTGATGACCGGACGAGTTCCTGGACGCAGTTCTCACGAAGGAGTACCCAGAGTGGATCCAGATGTTAGGGATCAAGTCGTGAAACAAGTGCAGAACGACCCTTCTATTAGCACCAGGACTGTCTCTAGAAGGACCGGCGTACCACGAACCTCAGTTATGAGGATACTGAAGTCAGGTGAGTTAATTTTATTTTGTATTATTAAACCTTTTAATTACGCCACCTTAATGTATCATTTTGCATACCGGTTTGTTAGCGGTGAGCGATCGATTAATTTTATTATTGTGACGAGCAATACGCACTATTTCGTGATACGAAAAAAATAATGTATCTAAACGATGCCTAGAATTGCAATATGGTGTTTTTGTTTTTTTTTTTCAGAGGGATACCATGCATTTCATATTCAACGTGTACAACAATTACAACCTGCGGATTATCCAAGGCGAGTGGCTTTCTGCCGAACAATGTTGGAAAGAACAGAGCGGGATTCTAATTCTTTCGAAAAAATCCTGTGGACAGATGAATCGCGATTCGAAAGGACCGGAGTCTTTAATATCCACAATTACCATAGTTGGGCCATTGAAAACCCACACATGGCAAGATCATCAAACTTTCAAGTACGATTTAGTGTAAATTTGTGGTCGGGAATTGTAAACGGGACACTTGTAGGAACTTTCGAATTGCTAAGTAGATTAAATGGAGCCCAATATTTAGAGTTTTTACAAAACAATTTAGACGATTTGTTGGAGGATGTGGACTTACAAACTAGAAGGAGAATGATTTTTGAAAATGATGGGGCTCCGTGCCACTAGGCAAGAACGGTACAAGAGCACCTTGATCAACGATCCCCAGAAGGTGGATTGGGTGTGGTGGGCCAATTCCTTGGCCTGCACGTTCACCAGATCTTAACCCCATCGACTTTTTATCTGGGGATATTATAAAGAGATGGTCTACGCACGCGAAACAAACACTGAATCAGAGCTGCGTGAAAAATTAAGGCAGGCCGCAACAAAAATTAGACAAAATACTAGTAGTTTTAGGAGACTGATACAGAATTTTTTAAGACGTTGTAGATTGTATATTGAAGCGGAAGGAAGACACTGAAAATTTGCTATGAATAAAAATCAAGTTATAACTGTTTTATTGTTTTATTTATTATGAATGGTAATTATGTCATACTAAAGCAAGTCTAATTTAACCTCACAAATGAACAATAGGACTTTTAAAATAATGAATTAATTTAGGACATTTTCACCACTGTACATTTAAAGACAGATTACGGCTAAAATAGGCCTATTAACTACCCCTTTTTGTATTATAATCAAAGCTGAGTCACTCGGGAAGTTTTTAAAATAACTTAGAAAGCATGACATTTTTATTTTTTTATTAATATTTCAAAATTGAACTCCGACTCGCTCCAACCCAAATTATTTATTTTTGATCTAAATTTTATAACTTTTATTAATAGTAGGAAGCTAGGTATTTTATGTGTGTGAGAGTACAACTGATAAGGACTAAGACAACAAAAAAAATGCTGAATTTACAAAGAAAAAATCTTTTTAATAGTTAGGTCGAAAATTTTAAAAAATAGAAAAAAAATCATATCTCGTTAACTACAAAAAATCGCGGAACATACATGGGGTATTTCCGAGTACCCCCAGATGTCAGCAATCCAAAAAAATTTTTGGACGTCACCTTTTGGGCCAGCCTGTATAAACGCGACAAGCGGCACACGGGGCAAACTGGCACGGGCTAGCGAAACGAAAAACGAAGCAAGGAAAAGAAAGTAAAGGAATCGAAAGGTCTTTGAGACTGCGCGACAACGATACGGCGAAGCATTGAGACAGCGAACCTGGAACACTACTTCGTCATGAGAGATTGGAACATCGGCCGGACGGATCGAAACGGGAGTGTATCGAGAGAAGCGTGTGCGTTGTCTAAAGAGGTGAATTCTGTGTTGATTACAATTTTTATTATTAAATAAAGGCATTTACTCTTCAGCTGGTATTTTCTTCCAATTTCGGTACCCACTACACGTAACATTTGGTGTCAGAAGTGGGATTGGAAAATAAAAATGCCAGTAATGTCTAGAGACGGCATCAACACGCGTGCTAGATCAGCTACCCAGGTATAAGTCAGTCTTGAACCAGGAAGCCTTAGCAGAGAGAACGTTGTGGAGTCAAATGACCCCGGTGAATGTGCCACTAGCGATTCAACAAATTTGTAAGCCCCACAACCAGATCTTCAGGCAGTGCTTGAACAGCTGCGCATAATGCAGGAAGAACAGTTGCGTGTCATGGAAGAACGGCTGCGTGTATCGCAAGAAGAGCAGCGGACCGAGGAAAATGGCATTTTAAAAGCAATTAGGGAGAGCACACAAAGAGTTGAAGAAGTACAAAATATGCTTCAAAAGACATGCGAATCGCTACCATGGAAGAAGATTTAAGGAGAATAAAGGAAAAGAGTGTGCCTGCACCATCACTAATAACTGCTTCTGGAGCAAATTTTAAGACACCCTCCTACGATGGAGTGTCTTCTTGGGCAGCGTACAGACGGCAGTTCGAGGCAGTAGTACAAATGAATGGTTGGAATAGTGACCAAGCCAAGACTCTCTTACCCTTAGCCTGCGAGACAAAGCAATGAGCGTGCTGGAGGCCATTGATAAGGACGTCACGTACGAAGAATTACTGGAGGCTCTAGAGTTGCGGTATGGTGACTCCCATTTAGAGCATGTCTTCCGAGCTCAACTTCGAGACCGTTGCCAACGAACCAACGACTCATGCAATAGTCACTGGAGGTAGAAAAACTGGTGAGGAAAGCGTACCAGACGTCACCCACATCTCTCGTCGAGAGCATCCGTCTCCAAGCGTTTGTGGACGGTATTTACGACACGGAAATAAGAGCAACTGTACGCTTAGCTCATCACACCACCATGAAAGAAGCTGTGGCACACGCGTTGGAAGTAGAGGTGGTCCGGCAAGATCCAAGAGGTAGACAGACGCATACGGGCAATTACTTCCACGACACAGCGGAGAGAAAACCGCATAAGTTTTATCCCGAGATGCTACCATTGCGGGGAGAGGGGACACTTAAAAAGTGGATGTCCCGAATTATATCGTTGAAGAAAAGAGAATCGATGCAATTCACCAAACACCAGCCTCACCAGGGTAACTAATAAATGCCAGAGCTGCGGGGTGGGCGCTGGCTGGGAAACGGAATTAAGATTTATCAAAGCTCAGATGGGAATAGCCTAACCGTGAATGGGATCGTAAAGCCATCGATTATTAATTACATTTTACTCGCCTTATATTTTCTTTAATATTCATGGACCTAAATGAATATTATAAGTATGCTTATTATTATTCCATTTTCCATTAAGTCCCATAGAAAGAAGTACATAGATGTATCCCAACATATCAGCTTCCGATGTCTCAAATCACCGGTTAATAAAAGAATTTTTACCACTTTGGGAACACACAACGTTGGTGTCCTAGCCGTAAAGGCGATCTCTGTCCAGAGCTTCACCAGAAACCGTCGCTCGTCGTGTTCGGTAAGTGATAGAAATTAATTAATTTCTTATTTCTATTTTATACGGAAATGTGTAATTTTCTCATCAAACAGGATTTTATATCTGTTTGCTCATTTTATCACACTCGTATTGAAGCTATTAAATACGTAACTCTTAATTAAAATTATTATTTCAAAACGTCGTTACTAATCGAATCTCCTCGTAAATATATGTGTAAAGAGAATATCATCTCTTTAAATTGAACGCGCTTAGGATACTCTGCGCACTCTTCTATGACTGTATGACACATGACCTACATAAAAATAATTTACTTTTACTATTTTCATTTCTGTGATAAATTCTAATAATAATAATAATAATCATTTATTTCAGACATTTTTTTTTATCCATAAGTTATTAGTGGGTTAGTTATATAATAAAATTCTTAACAGTAAGTTAGAATTGTTAGTAGGCGATTTTAAATTAATCAACACTATATTTTCCCCGTTACAATAGCTATACAATGCTTCTGAATAGCACAATCGTAGCGGGCTGAAATCATTTTAAGAATGCTGTTGGCGCTGCCACGCAATCGCAGTAGCATTGAGGCCGCTTTTTTCCTGATTAATGCCTTAAAACCATCAACCCGGGCATTTACAAACATGGCCGATGCACTGCAATGGCGTGGCAACCCCATAAGCACTCTAAATGCATTGTTGTACTGAACACTAATGATTAAGTAATTCTAAATAAAAGCAGATTTGTGGAAGAGAGACGAATAATTGACCTTAATTGACGTTTCTCTTATTTACAGGTAACTTGTAATTCTTGTATGTGCATGCATTATAAATAGTAATAATATAGAATACAATACTCTTATTTACAGAAAAACTAATTTGGTTGATTTATTCGGACCATCCAGACTTCCAACATCTAAATATATTATTATGTACATCGGTACATATACGAATTATATTATATGACGGCGCGTCTGATTATTTCTCAGAATAGGAGGTCTGGATTATTCAGGGCAAAAGAGCAATGATAAGTGTCAGTTGTCAACGTCACGTAACAAGGGTACTGTCATTGCTGTTTGCTCGGACACAACACCTGGCGCTAGTGCAGCAGTGTGGTAGGACAGCCATTTTTGTAAGGACTTGTGCTACGTGTTCGGTGGAGTGTCGTATGACTCAAGTGTGACTAGTTATTGTGTAATTCGATTGAAAACTTAATTAGTGGTATTAATTGTAATTTACGTGAAATTATAATACATAACTTAAGGTTGCGTTCTTATTCTCCTCGCCCGACTATCTACGCCCACCAGTAACCAAATATGGAAACCCTTGATAATGTGGACGCCCCGAATGTCCCTTTATATATATTAAGCGTCGCGGGAGGTGAACGTTACACGAGGCAGTCGATTTCTAGCCGTGCACAAGAACTCAGCCTTTCGTAGACTTCAACTTGGCGAATTTTGCGTCAGGACTTGGTTCTACACCCGTACAAGATCCAACTGACCCAGGAGCTCAAAGTGAATGACCATAGACAACGCCGTTTGTTCACTGACTGGGCTACAGAACGTTTGGAAGAGGTCCCCGATTTTGACCGAAAAATCATCATTAGCGACGAGGCGCATTTTTGGATGAATGGTTTTATTAATAAGCAAAATTTCCGTATATGGGACGATCACAACCCACATGAGGTTCACGAGGTGGTAATGCATCCACAATAAGTTACTGTTTGGTGCGGATTTTAGTCCGGCGGCGTCATTGGTCCGTACTTTTTCGAAAACGATGATGGCGAGGGCATTACTGTCAACGGCGAACGCTACAGATCAATGATTAACAATTTCTTTTGGCCTGAATTGAACGATATGGAGTGGACGTGGACATCATGTGGTTCCTTCAAGACGGCGCTATGTGCCATACAGCGAGCGATACAATGGACATTCTGCATGAACGATTCAAGGGTAGGGTTATCTCTCGCAGAGGTGACGTGAATTGGCCACCAAGATCATATGCGCGATTTGACCCCGCTAGACTTTTCTTGTGGGGTTTTCTCAAGTGGCAGGTCTATACCAATAATCCGCAATCAACCGATGCCCTGAAAGTCAACATAACGTAGGCCATCGCTCAGATTCTGCCGGATCTATGCAGTAATTAAAAATTTAACCTCTCGGATCCGTGCTACTGTTCGAAGCCGCAGTGGACATTTAAACGATGTCATATTTCATAAATAATGGTGTCTAATAAGATCCTAACATCCAACATTATCAAGTGAGTTTAATAATTGCCCAAGCAAAATTAGTTTAATATTCGAGCGCACCAGATGGCGCTGTACATTTTTGAATCGCGCTATAGTTCCGTTCACGTCATTTACCTAAGGTCGCTTATGATTTTTTTTAATATACGGGTTTCATCTGCAGCGTTGAGTTTTATTTTAGTGTTGTTTGCTCGTTTTAGTATTAGTTTTAGAGGTCTTTGTTGTTGTTGTCATTGGTGGTCATTTTGGTAGCATTCGGTCGTTGATCGTTTTCGTTGCATTCAATCTAGTGGTCGGATGCTGTCGGTATTGCCATCGGAAATTGAGAATAATTTAGAGTCGCTGACATCTGGTGCCGAAACCCGGGAGTGCGTGTAGTAGTGAAAAGTGACAATTAGTTTAAGTACATGTTATTGTGGACTTGTAATTATTTCGGGACGTTATAGACTTGTCAAAATCAGTGAGAAGTTTGTACTTGGAATAATTCGATGTGAAAGGAATTAGAAATTTTCCAAGTCCAAACTTCTTGGACATGGAAAATGGCATAAATGGGCCTTTCAAATAAAAAATTATTTCTTTAATATCTCACATACAGCTTGTTTTATTTAATTTCAACATCGACCCGTCCTTGTTTTAAAGCCCTTTAGAAGCTCTAAAGAGGATAATATTCATACATATATAGTATAGAGAATTTAAATCTTTAAATAACAGTAACTTAGCTTATCGTAATGCCACATTTTTGATTTTATATAGAGATGCTAGTGCATACATCCACAATTTTCTAAATGGTAGTTGATATAGAAAAAATGTTTCTTTTCAGATAACTACAAATTTCATAAACAAGTTGCGCGTTTCTTGGTTGGGTTGTGCTAATCATAGCAGTTTATTAAAAAACATATTTTTAAAATATGTTATAAGATTACATATATGTGCACAATTTGTGCAATATTATTAATAAAATATTAAAAGGGGCAGTCGAGACTAAGTATGTGTTAAAAATGGAAAAACCCCAAAAAATAGCATTTATAAAATATACTACTACTACTACGGGACTACTTGGTTAAATTAAATAAATTGCAAGATTGAGAAAAGGCATATTTCGTTCAGAAATCAGATAATGAAGGTGAAACTTGCCACGCAGACGCTAAGCAGAAGTGCGGCGAAAGCTATGCTATTTTGTAGAACTGATTTGAAGCTCCCTGATTTCGAACAATCTAAGCCAACAGAAGAGTTTATTCAACTGATGAATGATATGTTCGATATTTTTAATACGCCGACTATGGCTCATTTCGATTACAGGAAACTCATATAAACGTAATAAGGCCGAAATTTATGCATTGTTAAACCGACTTAAAGATTATATACAAAACTTGCAGATAAAAAATGTTACAAAACGAAAGGTTATAAAAAATGGTAGAGCAACTTATGTAATCATGCGATTTTATAAAAAAGCGGTTGAATCAAAATGCAAACTTGGTTTCCGTGGAAGTTTGATAAATATATCGAGTTTAAAATCCCTTTATAAGCGTCTTATTGAAAAAGAAAAATGTTTAGTTTTTTGCCTACCTACAAACTTAGCCAGGACCACCTGGAAATCTTTTTTAGCTGCGTTAGGATGCATGGGGGTCATAACGATAATCCCAACGTAAAACAGTTTAAGGCTATATACCGAAAATTGTTGAAGCATTTGGAAAAGAGAAGTCTTGAAACTGGAAATTGTGTTCCGCTAGAGAATATAGCAATATTGACGTGTTATTCTGCAACCCAAATTATTAATACAACCAGTTCTTCGTATAGATACGAAGACACTGACAATGTTGAAGAATTTTCTAGTACTTTAGGTTTTTTAAAGGACATACCAGAAGATGTTGACAATTTGGCACAGTATTTGGATGTACCAATTTTCAATGATTTGCGAAAAGTAATTGTTGGTTATATTGCTGGATGTATCGTACGTTACGTCACAAAAGTGATCAAATTTGAATACTGTTTGTCACGTTTATTGTCTAGAGAAAAACTAGATTTTCATAAACTGATTGGCTTGAGGAATAAAGGAGGCTTAGTGTTTCCTTCCGCAGATACCTATGAAATTTGTGTAGCAGCTGGAACCGTAGTACGGAAAATTTTAAAAGAAAATATTGTAATAAAAACAAAAAATGATTATAAATACGTAATTTCACAGATTTTAAAACGTTTTATCGGAAATCAAACTATACTTATGAAATTCGAGGATGAACACTTGTGCTATGGGGTTGATCATAAAGTGAGTTTAATAAAAATTATAATGGAACAATACTTAAGTATACGATTACATTACATAGCAAAATTAGAAACCAATACCAAATGTATATAGATGCTAAAAGGCAATATTTCAAGAAATTGGTGCAAAATAAAGGCTTGTTTTGTATGTATAATTATAATTACTTAGTTTTTAACCGCTTCAAAAAAGGAGGTTCTCAATTTGACTGTTTTTTTTTTTACCTCAGAACTCCGTCATTTATTGACTGATTTCGATTTTTTTAAGTATGTACGAGAGTAAAGTAGTACAATAAATTTAAATTTTCTGAATCTTAGAGTGTCTCACTTTAATATAGGTTACCAGTCTTTAAGACACCAATTCTTTTTCAAAATGAACGAAAAGCAGGAAACCAAGGATCAAGCGGCTCCACCGCCAGCGAAACCGCAAGAACAGAAGAACAAGAAAGTTTTCGAACGCTTCAAGCCTAAAGTCACTCGTGGCATACCACCACCAAAAGCACTAGCAAAAAAAGGAGACGCCATTAACGAATGACCCCCTATGGCACGATTCCTTTGTTCTGGACGGTGAGCAAGGTCTGAACAATGTTCAGCCAATCCGCAGTTACCATCCCGACGCTTCCGGCTACGTCGCATTGATTGAGGAAGAATATAATGTTATCGCTAACGCCGATAAGTCCTTCGCCAAGCAGGTTTCCCGCTCGGCTTTTGCCTACTACCACCATCTACTGTTCTGGCACAGGATGGCGCTACACGCTGTGAAACACGGAGTATCCACACGAGGGGATGAGCAGTTAATCAACTTTATCTCTGGTTACACTTCCCTCAAGATGGCCCCAGGCGCTGCATCATATCTCGCAGGCCTTGGAGACTTCGAGGACCACACGGGCGTCAAACACCGCATGTCGGTGGCCCAGAATATGCTACACGGGCATTGGGGACGTATCACGGCAGAGACCCATAATTTATATGAGTTGAAAGTACTGCAAACTAGGATCCGAGATTCAATCGATGCATTTTGAAGCGTCTAAAAATAATATCACGCTTCATTGTGGTATTATTTATTGGAAAGAAAAGGCGCAGTCGTTTGTGACAATATCAGACAATAATTGCCATGAACCAAATGCTATATGGGCACATCTTTTGCCCATATTAAAATTTATTAAAGAATCAGAACCATCTGTCGAGGTAATCCACTTTTTTTCGGACGGCCCAACATCGCAATATAGTCAAAAAAAGAATTTCTATCTCATTAATTTATTTACGACAAAACTGAATTTGAGTTATATCACATGGTCTTTTTCGGAAAGCGGACATGGGAAGGGGGTCGCTGATGGGATTGGTGGTACCGTTAAGAGGCAGTTGGATCGACATATGAGTTACGACCGTGACGTGGTTGATGCTAAACAAGCGTATGAACATTTGTCAAACAGTTTAAAAAACATTAAATATTTCATTATTCCTGACAGTGATATAGAAAACATGAATACAATTATTCCGAGCGATCTGCAAGCTATTCCAGAAACCATGAAACTCCACCAGATCATATCTATGACAGAAAAACAAATTTTATATCGTCAACTTAGTTGTTTTTGTGGCGATGAGCGTGGACTATGTTCTTGTTTGGATCCAAAAACTCATTACTATGAAAATAAAGAACGGAATCGTAATGTCAATCCAAATACTTCTGAAAATGATGTCAAAGGTGAACTAACTAAGAAAGTCTGAGAAAGTCAATCTATTTCCTCCATGGACGAAATTGCTTCTTTTTGTAAAACAAGTGATCATAGTGGTGATCAAACAGTAGATGCTAATGAGACTGATTTTTGCTATAAATCTAACCAAAGAGACACTATTATGACGAACATTAGTAATATAGAAAACTATAAGATAAAGAATACTCAATGTGAGCCAAGTTTGGACTGTCCAAAGAAAAAATTAAGTTCTTAAACCAATAAAAAATGAGACTTTTCAAACAAAATCTCTTAAAACTATAATAAATAGACAATTTACATGTCACGTGTGTAAATTACGAAGACTGTTTGTGATCTCAGACATGACAAAATGTATTGCATGTAAAAACTGGGTGTGCAGAAATTGCTGCGATCAACCAGCTTGTGATTATATTTGCGATAGATGTTTCGATGACTAAATGTAGAACGGCTCATAAGTTACTAGTTATTTATTAAAATTTAAATTTATTATTTTATTTTGTGGTAATAGTTATCGGTTTAATATTATTCTTTTATCTGAAGAGAGTTTTTTTTCTGTTTTTATGTTTTAATGTGGTAGAACTTTATCTTTATAATTGATAATTTTTGTTAAGCTTAAACATTTGTGATTTATTAATGCTTAAGATTAGATAAATACAAATTTTCTACTGTTCTCCTAAAAATAAATGACTAAGAAAAGACTGATAGCTACTATTAAGTAGCTATCAGTCTTTTCTATTAAGTTATAAAATAGACTATTAAGTTATAAAATAGAGATAAAAATATTCTGAATATTAATATACATAACATTGTGAACTGAAATAGATGTCCAAAACGTATAGTGTGTCCACAGCTTAACTTTTTCCGGTGCCTCACTTGGCGTTCAGGGGCGTCACTGTCCCATAATTTCACCGCAACAAAAACTAGTCTTGTGCAATAAATATGTTACCATTTGTTATTGTTTAAATGAATACTATTAGAATATAAAGATAATTTAAAATTTATCGCAATTTAAAGGTTGTACTATTTTAAGAAATAGTTTAAAACTTAATTTTCTAAGTCAAAAAGTGCCTATTGTGACGATCTCGGAATAAAAATGCTTGTTACGTATTGAATATTACTAATTCATAGTATTTAAGAACTTTTCCGAAATATTTTTTTGGATTATTATGATTAATAAAGATTTATAATTTAATTACTTATAGTTACTTATTTACATGATTATTTTTAAATTGTGATGCACCGGAACGATTTCTTGTGCACCTTGGCGAAAAAGTTACTATAACTAAAGGAATCCTTTTACTGCTGCATTTTAATTTTATTTTTCTGATAATTTATTATATTTGCTATAATTTAAGATGAAAATACACAAAAAAAAGTTCCGGTTTTTTCCGGTGAATCACGTGTACAATTTTTTTGAAAAATGCCCTATATACTACTTGAGCATTGCACCAAAAAGATAGTGGGACTTTTTCATTACCCTGGCAACCTTACACACACACTAGGGTATAATGCTTCCTACAGTGCGTCACGCACACTTATCTAAATTCGTGCCTCGCGTGTTTATTCCGAGCGCTCTATCTGCATGGCCGTTTCATAAGTTTATCCATATATATTTCTTAGCAATTTTGTGACGTCACCCCTTATAGTTCACCCTAATAGTTCGTATAAGCAATATTGTTTTTTTATGTCAAATTTAGCAATCGTAAAAAAGTTACTCAGACGAGACGGACATAATATTCCTTTGGCTAAATAAATTCAAAACACATAAGTAGTAGGGATTTAAGAGTTCTGGCTCACGAGCCACAACTCTTTAAAATTTGGGGATCATGAGGTCGTCGCGGCCTAAAAAAAAAAAAAATATAGTAAATACAAAGCCATAAACTTCATTGACAAATTTATTGATATTTTGCATAAGCTTAATATAGAATACATGTACTTAGCTACTATAGTAACCATTACATTGCGGTTCTTATCTATTTCAATTACATTATCGAACTCAGCGTACTGTTATTGTTCCATAATCGCTATCGCTGGATGTTTTAGATAACTCACCGATGACTCGAAAATATTATTCATTGTTCCTTCCACTATCCATTGTTGTCTCCACTATATAACGTCGAAGTCAAAGTAAATGATTAGTAAAAATCTTCTTAGTTCAGTGGTATACACATCTGACAACGGTGTTAAACAAATTACTTGGGAATTGTAATAGAGGTAAGATTTATATTACATACTTTAAGTTTGATTGTACATGATAATTATTAAATCGACTTTCACAAGATAAAACCTTTCTAGAAATCAAATATTTATTATAACTATTGTTTTCATTGTGTTTCAGAACCTATTTGAAGAAAATACATTTAAAAATTATTATTTCGAAACTCTATCAGACGATGAGAGCAACCATATGACTATTACTAAGCAATCCCCTACACAAAAACGGAAAAGAGAAGAGGACGAAAACTTAGATATGTTTTTTAATTTTTCAAAAAATAAAAAGAAAAAGCAGTGTTCGACTGTGTCCCGTGCTCAAGCGAACGGTGGTGTTGCATATTTATCAACTAATAGAGAAGATGCATCAACTTCAACCCATTTAATAAAAATTGAAGTATATGAATTGAAAACAATAGCAAAAATACCTAGCAGCGAATATTGGAAACATGCTGCTATAAGGATCAAATACTATGCAGATGACAAAAATAAACACTTTGAAAGCATAAAGAAGACAGCATTTACTATCACAAAATAAATTTCTATGAGTGAATCATGTAAACAATTTAATTATAACAATAGTGGTAATAAATAACACACTGTTTACTGATTCATTTTACTTATTAGGTCATTTGTGTTAATAAGTAATTAATAGTAATAAATAATAGATTTCACTGGATCTGGAACATATATAGTACGATTACCCAAAAGTGACCACCATATACAAATACAATGTGCATTGTGCTTGTTAATTGAATGAAAAAATGGAACGTGAATGTGTTAGTGCTTTCTTTGTAACAGAGGACTCCGATAAACGTGACAATACGGACACAATACACATGTGTGAAGATCTCGAAAAAACGGATCTGTTCGATTCTCAATACGATCAAGACCTGTACGAAACTTGTGTTACTTATGAAAGTTTATTCAATGCCGAATATGACAACGATCTCTATGAAATATGTTCTATGACTGAAGCTAATTCAATGTAAGTATACCTGAGTCAAATACATTAATTCACGTAAAAATACACGAATTATATTTCATGCTCCTATGCTGTACACAATTAAATATAATTATTTCTCTTTACAGTCAGTCATCGTCTCACTCAGTACAGATGGGACAAGGGGTGTTTAAAAGAGGCATTGAATCAGATAACTCCAACAGCGATGCAAAGATACCACGATACGAAGGAGCTTCAACTAGTTCGGATAAGGTACATTGTGATATATGTAATATCTTAGTTAACAGAAGATATTTAATTCATCATACTAGAAGCACAAAACATAAGAATAATATTTTAAAATCTCATGGTAGTCTAGATAACATATCTGTCATAGAATCGGCTTTCGGAAAACGTATTATATCTTACAAAGTCATAAGTAAAGATCAATCTGGTTTATTTTTTCAAACGCCTGAATTGTTTCTAGATTCAATCAAAAAGGACATATTTTTCATAATTCATGAAGTATTTAAACAACATCCTACCGTCAAGGTAAACTTTGTATTGAACGCCGATTTTGTTCAAGAAACCAAAGATATAACTAATTCATTTGATTTCCAAACATACAATTTTATTATATCTCAGGCGGATGATTTAGATATATTCATGTTATCCTTACGTGACACTTTGTCAAATAAAATAAGTACATTTGAAAAGAAAGATAGTGGATGGAGCCTTAAAAAAATTAATTTCATAGAAATAAACCTAAACAAATTCAGTCCTCTACATGGAACATCATATATTGATTTACCAAAAGATATTAAAGTTAAAAAAGCTGTTATAAACGTAAAAAATTATGATAATCTTTGTTGTAAATGGGCATTACTCTCCGCAATATTTCCAGTGAATAAAAACTCGGAGCAAACTTCTTCGTATATAATGCATTCAAATAAACTAAACATTAAAGGTGTTTCCTTCCCCGTCAAATTGAAAGACATTTCTAAAATAGAAACGCTAAATAATATAAGTATAAATATTTTTACATTAGAATTTGATCAAAAAACTAACAAAAATTCCATCGTCGGTCCAATTTATTTTACAAAATGTCGCAAAAGCAAACACATCAATCTATTATATATACAAAATGGAACAAATGGTCATTATTGCTACATTAAAAACTTATCTCGATTAGTAAGCAAACAAATATCAAATACAAATGGTGCTATAAACATATGTGATGGTTGTTTGTTGCGGTTTCCTACTAAAGTCAAATTGTCAAGTCATCAAAAGCATGATTGCACTCACATCACCACAAATTTACCTAGCAGTGAAAAAAAGCTAAAAAATTGGTTCAATCAACCAATATCTAATGATGAAATAAAGTTAGATAAGTTTCAAAAAAAGATTAAAATTCCATTTGTTATATACACTGACTTTGAAGCGTTTTTAAAGCCCATACATACGTGTGTTAATGATTATACAAAATCATACCATAAATGTTCAAAAACACGAGGTTTATAGTTTTGGATATTATATCAAATGCTCATACGATAATACATTATCAAAGTTTGAGACATACAGTGGTCCAAACTGTACACAAGTATTTTTAAATCGTCTAAAAGATGATTTAGGAATAATATGCAATGACGAAAATTTTCAAAAAGCTCCAAAACCACAGTCAAATTTAGATTCAAAAACTTGTTATATTTGTGAGACTGACTTGAATGATGAAGAAGTTTTAGATTTTGATTTACAAAACGATAGTATACATGAAGTATGTAGAAAAAAGTTCATTACTCCTTCTTATATTCCGATCTTTCTACATAATTTAAGTAATTACGATGCTCACTTCATCGTTCATGTTCTCAATTTTGATGAGGGAGAGATTGATATAATTCCACAAAACAAAGAAAAATATATTTCATTCTCAAAACACTTAACAATAAATAATAAAAAATTACTTTGAGATTTGTAGATACTTTCAAATTTTTAGCATGTAGCCTAGATCAGTTAGCTAAAAACTTAGAAGATGAAGAATTTCATGAACTATATAAAAACTTTCCTAAAAAAGACGACTTTGATCGTCTTCGTAAGAAAGGTGTTTATCCATGTGAGTTCATGACTTCTTATGATTGTCTAAATATAACCAATCTCCCTAGTCAAGATAAATTTTATAGTTCACTAACTGATAGTAACATTTCCGATGAGGATTATAATCGTGCCCAAGATGTGTGGCAACACTTTGGTTGTCAGAATATGTTAGATTATTCGAATTTATATCTTAAAACTGATGTCCTATTGCTGACTGACGTTTTTGAAAATTTCCGTGACCTTTGTCTTAAAACTTATGGTTAGATCCTTCTCACTATTACACAGCACCAAGCTTAAGTTGGGATGCAATGCTAAAAGCAACAAAAATTAAATTGGAATTACTTACTAACTTTGATCAAATTGCCTTCATTAAGGCAGGCATTAGAGGTGGCGTATCGCAGTGTAGCCATAGATATGCAAAAGCTAATAATAAACATTTAGATGACTTTGATAAAAATAAACCCTCATCGTACTTAGTTTACTTTGATGCTAATAATCTTTATGGTTGGGCCATGTCTCAGTACCTTCCTGAAGGTGGTTTTAAATGGGTTAGTCCGGAAACGAATTATAATGTTCCTGACACTTCAGAATATGGGTTTATTTTAGAAGTCGATTTGAACTATCCAGAGGAGTTACATGATTTGCATTCGGACTTGCCATTATGTCCAGAAAATATACCAGTAGGAGAATCAAAAGAAAATAAACTAATACCTAATTTAAAGAGTAAAGAAAAATATAAAATTCATTACAGAAACCTTAAACAGTGTATAAAAATGGGGTTAAAAGTTACAAAAATACATAGAATATTAAAGTTTCGACAAAGTCCATGGTTAAAAAAATACATTGATCTAAATACTGAGCTCAGAACAAAAGCAAAATCAGATTTTGAAAAAGATTTTTATAAACTCATGAATAATTCGGTATTCGGGAAAACTATGGAAAATGTCGAAAAAAGAGTAAACGTCAAATTGCTAACACATTGGGAAAATCGTGGTAAAATTTTAGGTGCTCGAGATCTTATTGCAAGGCCTGAATTCAACAGCCTCTCAGTTTTTTCAGAAAACTTGGTTGCAGTACAGTTGCATAAAACAAAAGTTTGCTATGATAAACCTATTTATTTAGGTTTTTCTATATTAGATATTTCTAAAACATTAATGTATGATTTTCACTATGATTATATTGTGAATAAGTTTGGTAATAATACGAAATTACTATATATCGATACCGATAGCTTAATATATCAGATTTATACGAATGATTTCTATCAAGATATTAAATCTGATCTGACTTCACGGTTTGATACTTCCGATTATCCCCCCAATAATGTTTTTGGTTACCCTCTAATAAATAAAAAGAAGTTAGGTTTTTTTAAAGATGAAAATAATGGAAAAATTGTAAAAGAATTTGTAGGGTTAAGATCAAAAATGTATGCAATTCTAACAGAAAATAAATTAATAGCAAAAGCCAAAGGTGTAAATAAAAGTGTCACGAAAAGGATGACAATGGAAAATTACAAATCATGTCTGTTTGAAAGAAATATTCGTTATCAAACTATGTATAGATTTAGATCACTTAAACACACAATAATGACACAACAAATCAATAAAGTATGTTTATCTTGTAATGATTCCAAAAGGTTCATTTTACCTAATAATGTTAACACATTAAGCTTGGGGGCATTATAAGTTAGGATAACAAATGAATATGTAAACAGTGTCCACTAATCACTTCAATACAAATAGTTTTAATGGTGTTTATATGTATAACTTAAAATAATATTTAAGTAAAGAATGTATTTGTATTAAAGTTATAATTTAAATATGAAATAGTTTAATAATGTGAGTTAAATCTATAATGTTAAGATTCATTATTATTTAGGTTTCACTTATGCATGTCTGAAATGTTAATGTATTTTAAGAAAATGGTTGAAATATAATAAATGTTTCATATCATCATCAAATTTTTCATCATTTCAATCATCTTTAGATAATAAATCTTTGAAGCGCTTTAATTAATTCGCTCTTTAATAAATTAATGATGAATTATGTATAATACGAACTAAAATCTGATCTATCGATTTTATGTTTATTAAGCGGCAACATCGAAGCTGACATTATGACAGCTATAACGGTTGGCGACTGTCACAAGCCGATACTGTTTGCATTTCAATTACTTTGTTTGTTTTTTTTTTGTGGATTTCTTATCTAAGCAACGAATAACTATTCTAAATGGACTTATGGGTATATTATATAAACACGTACACATACTCATAGAACCACGCTGACACTCATATACAAACCCTCACATACAATACTCATACATACATATATTATTATATATTATTCAAAGACACAAATATATAATATATGTAAATCTATAAATATTAAATATAAGTATATATCGACACGACTCAACTCAAAGGCCGTACAGCCTCAGCAGTCGAGTCGTGTAAAAATGCCTCCACCGGCCGCCATACAGAGTTGTTGTTGTATTATTACATCCCCCACAGACTCTGACAATTCTTTTTACACTACTGACCACGGCCTGAAGATAGATCGCGCTCCCGCTTCTCACGATAACCCCTGCACGAATTTGGATTTGTTAGCCACTGATAATGATGACCCCAATTTTAACACCGGCCAGAGTTCTTTCCAGCCTTCAGTAGCTCATTCAGGACATTTACGCTGTGTCAATTGGGTATTTGAAAAAAAAATTGATTTTTTATGTATTTTAAAACTTTATTAATAATAATATTGATATTTAATGCAAAAAACGTATAAGTTTTTTTTTCAATTAATTATAAACAATTAAAAATTGATGAAATTTAAATAAAAATCACGTGACTATAAACGCGCCATGATTGGTCACCATAGTTGTGACGTCATAATGTTATAGCTATTCAATAACAGTACAGCGTTAAAGGCACGTGACTAGACAATAATATTGAAAATGTATTGCTAAAATACGAGTTGTTAGTTCCGATTAGCTATGTGTGATAAAGAATTTATTAAGGAAAAGTCTGATAATATTCCTGATGTTGATATATTTATAATAACCAATTTTTAAAAAAATTATGTTCGGTTTAAGTTCGAGGTGCGAAGGCATAAAGATAAGACTGTTAAAAAATAATATAATAAATGAAAATATTTAAGTATTTGTTATATTATTTTGTTTTGGGATTATCACGGTGCACTGCTTGAAACCATTTATTTCGACATTTGTCATCTTGGGGTACATATAAAAACATTTTGTCAGGAGTTGATTTTGTAGCATTCGTACATAATGGTACAAAACAAGAACGATAACTTTTTAGGTTCGATATTTTTAATATAAATTTAAATATTTAACAATGACAACAAAATTAAATAGATCAAAACACTGTATTTATTATTTTTCTATCAACTGCAATGAGTGAAAACTAACATTATGACGTCACACGCGCTCGGGTTTGTTCGGGACTTGTCGGCGTGTCTTCGGTACTGGATTCAAAAATTAATTTTTATTTTGTTACAACTTTTGAATTATTGCGAAAAAAAAATAGTTTTGTTATAAAACTTATATATGATGTTTTCATTTATCACAAAAAAAAATTTTGTTCAAATACCCAATTGTGGTTAAATGTCACGAAATTACGAAGACATTTGAGTCGTATAGAAACAAAAACAGCAATCTGACATTTCACCAATTAGTGGTAATTAAGAAAAAACATATCAGTATATTGCTGTATTTGATACTAAATTAGTTTTTTGAGTCGAATTTTTGGTTAGAATTTACTGTTTTTGATATGAAGTTATTAAATGGGCAAAGAATATTCTAATGGAACAGTGCTGCCCAATATATAACTTGATTTTCACCAAAATGACAGATTGCTGTTTTTGTTTCTATACGACTCATTTGTTGGAAATTGCATAAGTGTGAAATCTTATACAGCAATAGGTGCGACCACAACAGGTAAATAGTAAAGTTGATCTACATAAGTTACCATGTGTCACTGTCATAGCTTCCTCTGAGAAATGCTTTTTATCTGAATTTACTTTAAGTAATATCAATATCTAATTAATATTGTTTGTTTTTAGAGCTCCCATAACACAAAATCAATGTTTTATCCTGGTTGTAATGATTCTAATCGACTTACTGTTTCATCAGCTTTGAGGATACAACTTTTTTTACGAATACAATTATTATGTACCTGCAGAATGTAGAATTTGTAACTATCATTTAAATAGCAATTCTTGGGATTTACTTATAGAATCAATATATAATCCTACTAAAACATTTAGAGCAGCACAAATTGAAGATTTTGCTACTTTATTAAAAGATAATATACTTATGAATATGGCCCGAGAAATATTAAATGCGGAATTTGTTCCTAGAAATTTGGGTATAAATCATATATCCTGAGGAGAAATAGCTCAAAGAAATCTCCTTATTCCGAATGGACTTTATGGGGGAGAAGATAGGAGGCCTATTATAATTGCTGATGGTACATATATAGACATAGAAAAAAGTTCCAATTATTTATATCAGAAAAAATCTTACTCATTACACAAATATCTCAATCTTGTAAAGCCTTTTTGTTTGTAGCGATGGTTACATTATAGATATTCTGGGCCCTTATCCTGCGACTACTTCAGATGCAGATATCATAAATAATGAATTTGCTAATAAATCTAGTGCATTAAGGCGATATTTTGAATCTGGAGATGTATTCATCCTAGATAGAGGCTTTAGAGATTCGTTATCTCTTTTAGAACATTGTAGTTATCAAGTTCATGTACCTTTGTCTCCAGAAGATGGTGAATCTCAATTAACGAGATGAATTAAGAGAATAAGAGATGCTAATAAGTCCAGAGCCGTGACTATGTGTCGATGGGTAGTAGAGGTGGTGAATGGCATTTTTAAAACTGCATTTAAAATATTTCGCCAAAATTATTTTAATAGGGCTTCAAAACATTTGATGATAGACTTTTCTGTAGCTGCTGCACTAATTAATAAATTCCACACAAAAATAAGGGACAGGGATGATGCGACTCAAATACTAGAAATAGTTCACCAAAATATGGAAACAAATAATGATTTATCTGAGTACTTCAGGGAACATAATCTAAATAGAGCTACTAGGGCAGACTTTAGAAATATAAATGTAGCCTCTGAAAATGTTAGAGAATTTCTTGTATTAACTTACAGCGACTTAATAGTCATTGCCTGTAGCACGTGTCAATTAAAACAAGCTCGCTCTTATTATGGTGAGCATATAAGATTTAATGGTTCCTACCGAATAGAAATATGTAATGACTTTATTAGGGAAGGAATAAACTTAAGTCCTAAGTGATCTTTACTTAGGGCTAGAATCGCAAGTCGACATATCAGTCGTAAAATATATTTCATATATGTTTTCATTAATGCTAATGATTCTGGTAGAAGTGCAATTAAAAAGTATTGTTGCAATAATAATTGTATTGTTGGCCGCCGAACGGTAGGATGCTTTGCCCATGTTATGACAGTAATATGGTATTTGGGTTGGGCACGGAATCAGACAAATATTTTCCCGCCTGCTCAATTCTTGGATGATGTACTTACTGATCATATATGATACAAATGATGTATAAGATCATAAAATGCCTATTAGATCTTATCAAAACTTAATAATGTATATGTTGTATTTAAGCAAAATGATTGTTAAAATACTAGTTTGTGAGAATTAAACCCATTTTAAAACTTAACAATCCGGATTTTATGTAAATCAATTCCTTTACTATTTTATTCTATAAATTACATATTATCATTTCCACATGCGTTTATGTATATAGAAATAAGGCTAGTTTTAACATAAAATTCTGTAAACCTACATAAAATTCTGTAATCTACACAGCTGCGCGCTAGCCGATTTAACACCCCTACATAAAAAAAATTTGAAAAATTTTATACCGGGTGGATTTATATCCACCCCTTGTATTATTACAAAATACCACTTTTTACATTTTTTTATTATAATAAATAACGCCTATTTTTCTCACACTTGACACCCATACCAAAACCTACATACGGACCGATAGAACTCCCAAAATTGAAGAAATTTGTTTCGGAAGCATATTTTGGAAGATATAAATTTTTAACTGAATTTCTCGAATATTCCAAAATATATACAATAAATTAAATTCTAAACCCCCCCCTCCCCTATTGTCTTCAAAATTAAATTTCGAACCGATAGTGCCCAAACTCGGTTAATTTTGGCCTATAAATAACCGAGATACCCAAAATCAAAATTCTTGGGCGCCATCTTGATTTTTTAAATCATGGATATCTCGGCTTCTATTGGTCCTAGCGCCACGGGGTTTTCAACCTTGAACTCTACACCACACTATACACCCTCTCAGATAAAAACTCGCCACAAAAAACACATCCATTTTTTACCGACCTCAGTAAGTCAGTCCTCCCCTTTCCAACGAACCTAATCCCAGGCAAATCGGACCGGTATTTCCGGATATCTGCGTTTGTTATTCAAGTTTGACGTTTCGGCCGCCATCTTGGAAAACTTTGAACCGGAATATCTCCGAAAGTATTGGTCGCACGGAGACGGGGTTTGGACTGCTGACATCAGCACTAAATCGAGCACCGACTCCGCTATTTGCCTTTTTTGGGATAAAGCAAATAACAAAAAATGTCTAAATCCAACAAACCAACAACCTCCCGTCAGAAGACCTGCAGCCCGGTCTCCATACGATTCTCAGCTCAGCTCTCGCCGCCGGCGAGCAGGCGAGAGCCCGAGGTCCCTTCCCGGACTCAAGAGTCAGAGTCCCTTGGGCATGGTCTCCACCATATACTCCTCTCTCCTCTCGCCAGCGGTAGTCAGGCGTGCCGTGCCCGCGGAGGAGATCCCCCCCCCTCGTAGATTCCACTCTGACAGTGAGGAATCAGACGCGTCCACAAGGCAGGGATTAGCCAAACGGTTGAGTATGGTCCCACTGACTTCCACCAAAATTAGGGGGGTGGAAATGGACACGTCAAACAAGTTAGCCAACGACATGCTCCTCAGGAGGAAAGAGGCTTCAGCAAATTCTCTCAGAAGTCCCGAGACTATCGAGCAAACATAGAGGAGCTTTTGCACTTGCAGCCTATTTAATGAAATTGTGAACAGAGCGTATTTTATCTTCATTGAGAGTGCCTAGAACTAGAAGCACATTAGAATATTTAATGCATACAGCTCGCGAAATTCATATTGCATGAGGATTTTGTCCCAAGAAACCTTGGCTTAAACCATGTATCTAGACAGGATATCTCTCAAAGAAATCTTTTAATTCCAAAGGGGCTTTTTGGTGGTGATGATAGGACACCAATTGTAATTGCTGATGGTACTTACATCTATATAAAGAAAAGCTCAAATTATTTATATCAAAAAGACACTTACTCTCTGCATAAGTACCGCAAGAACGGTACGAAAGCACACTACGCAAGAACGGTACGAGAGCACCTTGATCAAGATCAACGATTCCCCAGAAGGTGGATTGGGCGTGGCGGGCCGATTCCTTGGCCTGCAAGTTCACCAGATCTTAACACCATCGACTTTTTTATCTGGGTATATTATAAAGAGATAGTTTACGCACGCGAAACAAACACGGAAGCAGAGCTGCGTGAAAAATTAAGGCAGGCCGCAACAAAAATTAGACAAATAGTTTTAGGAGACTGAAACAGATATTTTTAAGACGTTGTAGATTGTGTATTGAAGCGGATGGAAGACACTTTGAAAATTTGCTATGAATAAAAATCAAGTTATAACTGTTTTATTGTTTTATTTATTATGAATGGTAATTATGTCATACTTTTTTTTTTTGGTCTCGGGGAAAAACCTCTCTTGACGGGTTCCCCCGGCCCGGGGGGACCAAGGGATATGTGGGACTCCAGGAAAGATGTATAGCCATCTGACTACCCACTAAAAAACCCCGCTGTTCTCCTATCGCCTACGCCCGGGCCCACGGATATATGGCCTGCCGATCTCGTGGCCCGGGCCGGCGCCGGCCCGCCCTTTGTCTTGAGGCGGGCCCCTTCTAAAGTGTTGGCACCAGGGGGTCAGGGTTTCGTCCCCCCGGCGCTCTCCTAACAACTCTAGGAGTTGAGGGGGGCCGCGGAACAGCACGCAGCCCTCACCCTCGCAGCAATAGTGCGGGCGGCGGATCCTCCCCCGAGGGACCGCCCGCGGCCGCTTTTACGGCGGCCGGAGGTAGTTATTTGCCCTCCGGCGCCGCCGACGTGGCCTGCGTTGGCGGGAGGGGTGTGGTGGTCGACTTACACTCCCGCTCCGCCGCCTCCTTTACGGACATGACTGCCTCGCAGAAGGAGGCGACGGCCGTCCATCCAGGATCGCCCCCGACCATGGACAGAACCGGGGCCGGGAGCGACAGGTCCATGCAAATTTGGGCGACGAGGGTGCGGCGCTCCTCACGCCACGCGGGGCACACGGCGACAGTGTGGTTCACCGTGTCTTCCTCGTCGCCCGCGCCACAGTGGTAGCACCCTGACGTCATCTCCCGCCCTATGCGACACAGGTACCTCCCGAAGCAACCGTGCCCCGAGAGGACCTGCGTCAGGCGGAAGGTCAGGGCGCCGTGGCGCCTTTCCAGCCATTCAGCCAGGACGGGCCTCACCGCTTCGATGGTGGCGAGGTCCGCGCTGGGGTGCGCGAGGCGCTCCTTCCATTCCACCATGAGCACCTCGTCGCGCAGCTCCGCCCGCCTTACCACCACTTCGCAAAGCGCGGGTCGAGGAGCCACGCTCGGCCGCATCCCGGCGCCACTGGTATAATAGCGCCAGGACTTGGGCCTCGAGGTCCCATGGTGGGGAAACTATACTATAGGATACTATAGCAAGTCTAATTTAACCTCATTAATGAACAATAGGACTTTTAAAATAATGAATTAATTTAGGACATTTTCACCACTGTACATTTAAAGACAGATTACGGCTAAAATAGGCCTATTAACTACCCCTTTTTGTATTATAATCAAAGCTCGGGAAGTTTTTAAAATAACTTAGAAAGCATGACTTTTTTTATTTTTTTATTAATATTTCAAAATTGAACTCCGACTCGCTCCAACCCAAATTATTTATTTTTGAGCTAAATTTTATAACTTTTATTAATAGTAATTTATTAGTAGTGTCTCCAGGATGATATATAGATGGATATAAGCAGGCAAACCCTTCTGGGGTAGCTGGCTTTTATTATGTAGAGAGAAAAGATGGTAAAGGTTGGTTCTGTAATCAGAACCTTTACTCCCATTACCCACTTTCTCAGACTTTAGGAGATCTCAAAGTGGGCTGGAATGGGACTGTTCAATTTATACCTAACTATGTCACCTGTGCCACTGACACATGGAGAGAAGTAATTTGTGTAAATCCAAAACCATTCATGGCTTCTTTGGACTCTCTGTGTTTCGAAAATAACAAGGACAATCTAGGCATGGTGATGAACCGTAGTCTGGAAAGAATAAAAAAAGAAGTCATAAGAATCACCTGTGACAGGGATCTGAACCTCCACATTCCACCAGCCAATGTACAAACATTCGTATATTTGTCTGGAACACTGGTGATAAGTCTAGTGACCTCCTTCTTTCAGTCATGGCTAAATCTGGAACAGGGAAAGGAACTTACATTTTCCCCAAATTAGTTCATGTGGAGTCTCATTTGTTCCTATGTGACGGGAAGCCTCATAATACAATACTCTATGACTTGATGTCTTTGAATAATACAGGGGTAAAATACTCATACCATTCAAATGTGAGAGATGTTGCCACAGAGGCAATGCAATTTGTGAGTCTTGATTACGACTCACAAGAACATTGGTATGACCTAATAGTGGCAAATTTGGGAACTTATGCAGCCCATTGGCTTGGAGGGACTTCAGTCATGGGTCTTATAGTGCTTACTGTTGCAGTCATACTCTGCTGCAAGAAGTAGCTGGCTTAAATAAGACACCAAAAAAAGAATTTTTAAAAAATGCTGAATTTACAAAGAAAAAATCTTTTTAATATGTCGAAAATTTTAAAATATACGGAAAAAAATCATATCTGGTTAACTACAAAAAATCGCGGAACATAAATGGGGTATTTCCGAGTACCTCCAGATGGGCCGTCCATGAATTATCTCGGACTGGTGCTCGACGGGCGATGGGACTTTGCGGCGCAATTCGAGCGCCTGGCGCCGAGGTTAGTTCAGGCGGCGGCGGGACTCTCCCGTCTGCTGCCGAATATCGGCGGGCCGGGCGCAGTGTGCCGCAGGCTCTTTGAGGGAACCGTGCGTTCGATGGCCCTTTACGGGGCCCCGATCTGGGCGGATCGCCTGACGGCCAAAACGACGGCGCTGCTACGCAGGCCGCAGCGCGTCCTGGCCGTCAGGGCGATTAGAGGATACCGCACGGTGTCTTTCGAAGCGACCTCCCTGCTGACCGGATCCCCAACATGGTACCTCGAGGCCCGGGTCCTGGCGTTGTTGTACCGGTGGCGCCGGGACGCGGCCGATCGTGGCTCTCGCCCCACGCCTCGCGAAGTTGAGGTAAAGCTGGCGGAGCTGCGCGACGAGGTCCTCATGGTGGAGTGGAAGGAGCGCCTTGCGCACCCCAGCGCGGGCCTTGCCACCATCGAAGCGGTGAGGCCCTGGCCGAATGGCTGGAAAGGCGCCACGGCGCCCTGACCTTCCGCCTGACGCAGGTCCTCTCGGGGCACAGTTGCTTCGGGAGGTACCTGTGTCGCATAGGGCGGGAGATGACGTCGGTGTGCCACCACTGTGGCACGGGCGACGAGGAGGACACGGCGGACCACACTGTCGCCGTGTGCCCTGCGTGGCGCGAGGAGCGCCGCGCCCTCGTCGCCCAAATCGGCGTGGACCTGTCGCTCCCGTCCCTGGTTCTGTCCATGGTCGGGGGTGATCCTGGATGGACGGCCGTCGCCTCCTTCTGCGAGGCAGTTATGTCCGCAAAGGAGGCGGCGGAGCGGGAGCGGGAGTCAACCACCACACTCCCCTCCCGCCAACGCAGGCCACGTCGGCGGCGCCGGAGGGCAACTAACGACCTCCGGCCGCCGTAAAAAGCGGCCGCGGGCGGCCCTTCGGGGGAGGACCCGCCGCCCGCACTATTGCCGCAAGGGTGAGGGCTGCGTGCTATTCCGCGGCCCTCCTCAACTCCTAGAGTTATTACAGGAGAGCGCCAGGGGGACGAAAGCCTGACCCCCTGGCGCCAACACTTAAGAAGAGGCCCGCCTGAAGACAAAGGGCGGGCCGGCGGCGGCCCGGGCCACGAGATCGGCAGGCCATATATCCGTAGGCCCGGGCATAGGCGATAGGAGGACAGCGGGGTTTTTTAGTGGGTAGTCGGATGTTCGAACATCTTTCCCGGAGTCCCACATATCCCTCGGTCCCCCCGGGCCGGGGGAACCCGTCAAGAGTTGTTTTTCCCGAGACCAAAAAAAAAAGATGTCAGCAATCCAAAAAAAAATTTTTGGACGTCACCTTTTGGGCCAGCCAGTATTTGGCCCCTACCCTGCGACAACTGATGCAAACATGAATTTCTTAATGAAAGCAGCTCTGTCGTCGTTTGTCCCTTATATTGTCCATTATTACGGAGTTGTGGCTATAATGTACATGTCCCTTTGTCTCTGGAAGAAGGTGAAACACAACTCTCAACTAGGGATGCTAACAAGACAAGACCTGTTATATTATGTCGCTGGGTAGTGAAGGTTTTAAATGGCATTTTTAAGTCTAAGTTTAAAATATTTAGGCAAACATTTTTCAATAGGGCTTCTAAGCATTATAATGATTGATTTTTCTGTGGCTGCTGCTCTTAAAAATAAATATAATTTGAAAGTACCCCTTATACCCCAAAGTTTTGTGTGTTTTTATTGTGTTGTTGGTAGGGAAGATGCTCATCAAATATTAGAAATAGAAATAGTGAACCAAAATATGTACAAAAATAATGATCTGGCTGATTATGTTAGGGATCATAATCTCAATAGGGTAAGAGCTGATTTTCAAAATATTAATGTTAGCCATGAAAACATAAGAGAATTCCCTAAATTATATATAAACGATTTAATAATGATTACATGTGGGACTTACCAACTTACACAAGCTCGCCCCTATTATGACGAGCACAGGAGATTAAATGGGTGCTATCATAATGAAATATGCTCTAATATTAGAAATAGGATTGTGGATCGCCCCTGGACTTTTTCGTATGGTCGGAAATAAAAAGACTTGTTAATACACGTGAAAATGAAAGCCGTGATGATTTACGCATTGCGATAGTGGACGCTTTTGATAAAGTGAAGTGATAGACACATTAAGAAAATTAAAAGACAATTGTATTAAGCGTGGACGTTTGTGTATTGAACGCAGCGGACTCCATTTTGAGCAGTTGCTTCGATACAGAGAAGTGTAAATAGTGTAAATAAACTGTAAATAGGTATGTAAGTTAATTATTCTGTAGATAGCTCTGATTTTTTAAATACGCCAAAAATATTTATACCTACAGTCCGTTGATAAATTGATTTGTTGTGAAAAGAACAATCGCGCCTATAGGTATACTTTTATCAGCTGCTGTTAGCGTGAGCGGCGCGTGGCGGCCGCCGAAACGCGCACGGACGTGTTTCATTCATATAAGATAATGAATGATCAGTGCATTACTCTTAGAATAATTACACATAGAAAGATAGTCTACATACAAGCGCTGTTACAAAAATGAAGCACCAAACCGATTCACACAGGCGTGACGATTACGTGCTTACGCTCGGCGACACGCACACATACACTTGAGTAATGTTGTCAGTGAAGGTCCAGTTCCAGAAAGTGGGGAAATAATTCGGCCGCTGATAATCTTTTGTTTTTGGCGATAATATATAAATAGCTATGTGTGGTAAAGTATGGGTATGGTAATGTAGTTGTTATAATACGAGAATGTTTATTTTTTAACGAATAAAGGAAAACAACAACACGTAAATAAATTACAATTTATATTTTAAAATTGTATACAATTATTTATTTATTTACTGTGTAACTAAAGTAAACCAATCAAGTAAAAAAGTTTCTCATCAAAAAGTCCCCATATTAAGAAAAATAAACAAATTATTTTAGAAATAATCAGTTTAGAAACCTGTAAACTGTATGTTTCGTGAATAATTGCCGCTTTGATAATGTTGTTTTTACTATCATTTGCTTCATTTTTTTTATCAACATCGTGTCGCAAAATCTCAAAATACATATTAATTTTAGTTTAAATAAGTACAACATAACGCTTTAATAATTATACCTTAACAGGGACAGCATTTCGACGCAACCTACACGATCCTCCCTGTGTTATGTACTTATCTTCATTATTTAAAATGTTTTGAACATATTCGTGTATTTTTGGTTGGCTTCCATTTTTCTTGTTTATGACTAAGCCTTATATTTTTCACCCACTTGTCAGCAATAACAGGGTCGATTCCTCCTTTGAACAACAACACGAAATACTTCTCATCAGTTTTCATTTTAACAAGTGCGAAAATAAAATTCAATTATACTTCTCAACTTTCAAGTTGTTGAATAAATATATTTATAAGATAGTTCTCATGTGTCTTCGTAAACGTTTATGTTGCAAACTGTCTTTGTGTATGTAAACTAAAGTTGTTTTTCTGCCGCTTGAGGCGCTCTTGTCTTGTCCTCTCGCTGATGTCATGTACGTGTGAAAGTTGTGTGCTAATATATGTATACCGTGTTATTATGAAATCTAATTGAAGTTTCATTGAAATATTGCCTAAATCCAACACAAGTAACACAATTTCTGGTATATAACATCGCTAAATCACACAAACACCTACATTAAAAAACGTATTACATACCTGCGTAAAAATCAGTAACAATTGTTTTAAAATTTATTAGTCGGAATAATATTTTCACATTCGGGCAACACAGCATTGGAACAAAACATTTCTATTTTGACCTAATTAACTACAATATACTATGAAATATTGAAAGCTTACCAGTGAAGTGATGATATTACACTTCTTTTGTATTTCAGATGTGTTGTGACACAATTTAACTGCACAAATCGTCATAATAATTATTTTTTTCGCGAGACACGTTCAGCGTGCTTTGACATTGAACACTACGGAGCGATCCGGCGTTTGGAGCCATTTCTGGCTCCAAAGTCAACATTACAATTGATTTATCCATTTTTATTGGTACTATAGATGATTCCAAATTCAAAATTTTCGGTTCCAAAACGCTTTCAAAATCACCGTGTATATACCTAGTCAGGTCATAAATTCTGTCACATGTTTAATGTAAAATAATTGTAACAAGTTTATTCATTATGTAACCATTTATATACCAAAATGAACTTAACAAAACATAGATTCTTATGACATTAAAGTTTATTCAAAATGACCTCCGTGATTTTGAATACAAGCCTTCAATCTGCGCGGCCAGTCCTCTATCGCAGCACGAACGAGGTCCATGTCAATATCGGCGGCTGCCTTAATCAAGGATGTCTTGAGTGACTCCAAATTGGGATGAGGCTTTGAACACGCCTTTTCCTCCAAGTGTTGCCATATCTTGTAATCTAACGGATTCAAATCTGGACTGGAGGAGGGCCAGTCTTCGTGCCGGATGAAGTCGATTTCACGCGCCGCCAGCCAGTCTTGTGTGCTCTTCGCTCTATGAGCTGGCGCCGAATCTTGTTGGAATACCCAGTGCCTGTTATTGAACATGGTATGAGAAACAGGTTCCACAAGGTTCGTCAGGACTGTATTTTGATACACAACAGCATTCGTTTTTACACCTTTCTCACAAAAATGTACCTCTGTTAAGCCCCAATAAGAAACTCCCAACCATACCATGAGCGAGGATGGAAAATGACCTCGTTGGACACGCGGAATACGGTTGCTCGCTTCTTCACTACTGTGTGCGTACACCTTATCATTTTGTTTGTTGTAGCTCTCTTCTACGGTAAACATTTTTTCATCCGAAAAAAGAATTTCCCGATATTTTTTTCCCGCGTACCGCTTCAACAAAGCGCGGCATCTCTTCAGTCTCAGGTCCATTAGACGAGCATTCAAACGATGTCCTGTTTTTCTTCGATATGCCCGAAGCCCTAAGTCTTCATTTAACACCCTTTTCACCGTGGTTCTGCTTAACCCCATCTGAAGGGCCAACAGTTTCTGCTTACGTTTGGGATTTCTTTGAATTCGTGCCTTCACAGCTTTTATGACTGCTGGAGTCCTAACAGACCGAGGGCGACCACTTCTTGACCTGTCATCTACACTAGAGTCTTCATTGTATCGTTTGATGGTACGATAAATGAATCTTTTGGTTATATTCAAATTTTTCAGTATGTTAAAAATTTGAATTGGCGCGTAACCGCAACGATGCAACGCAATAACTGCAACACGGTCTTCTTTAAGCGTCCACTCCATATTTAAAAAATGAGTAAAATTCTAAAAGTATACATTTTTATTTTCATGAACAATTCGAGATTCGAATTCAATAAACTTTTTTGTGGCCAGCATTCTAAAAGAAAAGTTTTTACTGTGTGACAATACTTATGACCTGACTAGGTATACAGGGTTACAGGAAAAGTCGTGCTAGATCCGTTAAAGGCGTGGAGTACCCATCATTTCTGACTTATTTTACTGTGAAACCGCAATGATACCAGCAGACCCATCCCGTGCTTCTTGGATACGCGACGGCCGATTTAATGCGAATGAAGCCGCGTGTAAAATAGATGCATTTCTTCGAAGTGTAAATGATTATCGTTACGTTTCTGGGGTGGGTGTCGTTGATACAGGAATCTCGTTGCTTACGGAAGAAATTGAGACCAATCCCGAAAGCTATTGGGAGACAATCATTCAAAAACGAAAAATACGCCCTAATCTTAGATATTACAAATCTATGCGTTAATCATTCTAAAACTACCCCTATAAATCCGCGTGCAGTCTATCTCTCTACTTGGATAGTAAATGATAAAGCTCCTTATCATAAGGCCTTATTAGGCCGCGCAGGTGAAACTGCTACCTTCGGCCTAATGAAGGCTTTTGAGTGGTACAGTTTCTTAACTGCGCTCGGACATATCGTTCTACCAGAATTACGCGCCATTGCAGGTCTGGTAAGAAAAGCAGGAGGGCTACCTTTCAAGAGAAAGAAAGCTGATAATTCTCAGCTAAGCGAAGTCGCGCTGTTTTACAACATTCAAAACCTAATAGTGTCTATTAAACATTTCTATAGTGAGATTTGTTGGGCTTTGTGAAAGCGTGTTACTAATGTCGACTTCAAGAAAAGATGGTGAATTCACCGAGGAGAGAATCGACTTAAATGAGGTTCTCGACGAAATGGTATACACCTACGCTGTCGATCCGAAGAATGTTTGCAAAGCCATTAGATCGCACCTGACTAGAGTAATTCGCACGTACGGAGCATATGCGTTGAAACAAGCTACCTTCAAGCATACCACCATTAACCTTTCATCACATGATCATAGTGGCGAATTACTGAAGGAAGAATTCAACGGAAACGATTTCTTTAAGGCTTTCATGTCCTCGAATACAATGAAGGAGGGCTTCACAGAGGGAACGGACATACTGAAAAAACTGGGCATGACTAAATTGTTAAAGCTAATAGACACATATATGCATACATCATTGGTCAAAACTGATGCTAGAAATTTTGTACTGTGTGGATCTTTCTTACAAACCATTATGGGATTAGCTGGCTATGGACGCGCGCTCAAGTTCGCATCTTCCCCCCGAAGCGCTCCAGAACAGAGAGAGGATGTACAATATGCTCAGATAGCCTCAATTTCCCATTTAGTGAACGTCTATTAGTAATCATCTACGAAAGGAAAGAACAATGCCAGGGTCGATTTACCAATTGATCAATCACATTTCATTACTGGGCCTCATTCAACGACTGGTAGAAGATTGAACGATACGTATGACACAATAATGACTTCGGGCGATAGAACCCTTCTCGCGCTAGGTACCGATCTATCAAGTTTCGACGCCAACTGCGTTTATTGGAATTTTCGAAAACCAATGATCCTCGCTCTCCTAAAAATACTGCGAGATACCTCGTTTGGCCCTTCAGAAATTTCAGGCTCTGAAATGGTTAATTTCGCTTATGGCGAGGGTATTATTATGAACTCAATATGGGACAATGGGCGTGAACCCATTCTCTTTTTCCGAAAAGACGTCGATGCATACGAAAAGAAAGAGTATCTACAATATATTAAAAGAATAGAAATCGGAACCCCCATTTCCGGACTAAAACCCATGCCAGGGCTATCCTCCATCCCTGAAGGCTCCTACGATGAATTTGACATTGACGTATATATTGAAAAAGAAGGTAAGCCGATTCCATGGTCTTTATTAGACGTAGGTGTTCGTATGGATGGTTCTGATCTCATCAAGCTGACTAGCGAGGCTTCCGGAGAGCTCTCTACGCTTATGATGAACACCGTAGCCAATTTAGCTATGCAAAGGATCGCGTTAAACAAATTAAAGAAAATGAAATTCGGCGAATTCTTCCGCCCCATGTATATAAATAAAGGGTGTGGGTGATGAAGCTGAATGGATTGAGCAGTTATTACCTGGAGTGGAAGCTGAAGCACTAGATTCCGCTTTATCTGATCTAACGACTATTTACAAAGAGATGGGACACAACTTTTCTTCCGCAAAAACTTTTGTTTTACCTCTAAGCGGCGAATTTATTCAGACCCTACCCTAAAATTAACCCTTTTCGAGGTATTCGACTTGAATTTTTTTTTATTAAAATTGCCGATTTTTAGGCTACTACATTTTATAATTTTTATTTTGTGTGTCTTATTATTACTATTATTGCATTTTTACATGTGTAATAAGATGCTTTAGGACGTCAATCATCAAAATCGTGTATAAGTCAATTAAATAGGCCGTAGTAGATAAGTGAATGTTAAGAAAGGTAAAAAAAATATTAGAAAGTTTATTTTTCTCTAAGGAATATCTAAAAAAATTATTATGGCAATAGTTCGGCAGATGTGTTTACAATTATCTACATTTCAGCAGCTATCTAACGAGGTGTAACGATCTAGGGTTTTATTTAAATTCATAGAAAAAACTTAGTTTTATAGGCGACAGTGGAGACGAAAAATAATATCTCTTATTAAGTCTAATTTACTACTTAGCCGACTACCTTTGGTCTTAAGTATGCCGCCATAATAACCTTGTGTTGTGTTCCGGCATTAGTGACCCAAGTTTTTTAGTGGGTAGTCGGATGTTCGAACATCTTTCCCGGAGACCCACATATCCCTCGGTCCTCCCGGGCCGGGGGAACCCGTCGAGGTTTTTTTTCCCTAAAACCAAAAAAAAAAATGGTGCTACCAGGCCGATTCATTAAGACATTGTCAAAATTATTTAAAAATACTTTTTAATAACTCCTCAATATAATTATTAAACGTTTCAGGTGGGACTTTTAACCCGCCATTAAAAGATGAATCTTTAAAAGGCTTTAAAATGAGTATACAGTGTAGTTTCGTCAACATTCGGTTTCTACTGTAACAAAGCATTGAAGCTAGTGCAGTTATGTTTTTTACTACATTTATAAATAAATACCCTGATATATTTTTTTAGTTTGGCAGCCCTATGTAGGTAGTATCGTAGCGGCAGGCATATAGCGCGTGGCATTGAGCGAGTCACGGAGGCCTGCCGGGGTTAAATACAGGGCTGCCATTTATACGATTTAAATCGTATTTGTACGACTCTTTGCAATTACGCGAGTACGATCGAAACATCGAAATAGTACTGAAAATGTACGATTTTTTTACATTTAATCCATTGTAAACGTTATTTTATGCAAAATAGTTTTGGCAACAACTCTGTAACAAATTCTTTGTCTCAAAAGACAAGTATCCCGAGCCGTAATTTCTTAAAAAAAAAAACTCCTTTGACAGAATTGCCCAGAGTTTCAGGGAAGCCCCTTTTATTCCAATTTCTATACATGAAAGAAGACTTTCCTTCGAAAGAAATAGAGTTCATATTTGTTTAACTTTCTTTTAATATTTTCCGTAGTCGGAACGTCTACGACGAATGATTGAATGATTTTGCTCATGCACGGTCTATTTTAATCTTGTTATTACCTTTGTTATTACTTGTTTTTCTTATCTGTACTGAAAAATCCGGTTCTACTTGTTACTTTATTCCAATACGAGCATCCTTTTGTGAAAATTAATCCGCTAGTGTCGTTATATAAATAAAAATGAGCGATGAAAATGATAACGAGCGTTCTCGTACTCCTAAGAAGAAATTAGCACGAAGAGGCTCATTTGTGACTATATGCGTCCAACTTATCCTCAACATACGCCTGTATGCCCACATTTCAAAAGCCTCAACACGCTTCCTGAGGTATTATCTATTAGTCCAAGACTCGCATCCGTACACAAGTATAGGCCAAATGTAACAGTGCAACAGTCGTGTACGCAAGTCGATCTTTAAACTTCGGCAGCACAATACAAATGTCATGGTATTAAAGGCACTACGAGCAATCTCCACATTTTCATAGTATTTTTTATTATTAATGTTGTAATAAAAGTATGAATAATATGTACGATTTTTTTATTTCAAATTTTCCTTGGGCGTACGACTTTTTTTGTGCTGTGGTACGATCGCGGCATTTTTTTACCTAGCAGCGCTGGTTATATAATGGGCATTGTTCATTTTTTTTTTTTTTAATGTTGTAATTGAAAAACCATTTAGAGGAATAAGGTTACTTATCATTACGGACTAATTAATTATGAAAAATATTCACATTTTATTGATATTTTTGATAAAATATGATTGACCTTCTCTGCCCTTCAAATGTCACTGTATAGTTTGTATCGTTGCCTCAGAAAATAAAAAGTAAGTGGCAAGTATTGATAATCTGTCATGTGTCAAATTTATAAATGTCAAAAATAATAATTTTTCCTGCAACTTCCCTTTTTTTCGTATGAACTTTGACAGATATGAGATGGATGGCATCGTGTTGACAGCTTTCAATTTTTTAAATTATTTCTAGTGAGGCAACTGCACAGTCCATTGTGCCGTGTGATGACGTCACTTACCTTTAAAATTGAAAATATTTAAACATTTTTTTAAAATAACTGTTGAGCCAATCTTCAAAATATTCAAATTAAGTTTCTCAAAATGCTCTAAATTTTCAAAAAATAAATTAAAATCGAATGGTTAAAATTTTTAGACAATCCCCAGTAACATGTCAGTCGGCCGCATCTTGTCGCGTCGGTGCATCATCCTTTGTGTTTGAATAAATGTGTGTTTAAAATAAAATTGTGAATGTAAAATTGAGAATGTTATAAGGAAAGAAATTTCGATACTTAACAGCATCATTAATTCTATCTGGTTTAGACAGAATGTAAAGATGTATCAATTAAAAATTAATAATACAAAAGCAGATGCCTATGAGCTTCCTTGTGATGCAAAAATATTTGCCCAGCCCACGCCACACCAATCGCGATATTTATGAGACGCGAGCAGAGTAGGATTCATCTCAGGACCGAATTTCGAAATGACGACATTGGACCACATTAGATTGTCCGAACTAAACAATTATTTGAAAGAAATCCGAATACGCTTATCCAGTGAAGAACTAAGCGAGTACGAACTGTTTCTCAATTTCATTACCAGTATGTACAGGGAATGCGATTACATTATTGATCCTCCCATTATAAAACCCAAATGGGAGATTGCACTCTATACTTTCAATTGGAATAGTCAATCAAAAATAAGAAAATACATCGAGAATGTCAACAATCAGAATGTAAGGCTTATTTACCAAAGACTTAATGAAGTAGAACATAAATTTCCTGAACACATCCTTCTGCATGAATATCCCTCCATGGTTTTCGATTCACACGCGCTCATCCAGGGAAAAGTAGATGGGATTATATTTCTTTACGAATTCGTTTGATTGCAGATGCATGAATATTGAAGCATGAACTATTTTTCCCTGAAAGTTTCCTTATAAGGGCAACTGAGTATCAATTGCACGCCACAGGAATGATGCCAGTATATGATACAATACGCACTAAGTTAAGCCATGAACACGGCTATATATATCCACCAAAATTTCCAAACACTTTCTCAGCATCTGAAAACATTATTTCTCCTTCAGACCATGCGCTCCGTATGTTTATTGAATATTCACGCGGAACGTTTTCTTTGTGCATGTTTGTATTCAAGATACTATCTAATTTCTTCTGCACTAATCCCAACCGTATACGGAAAGCATATAGAGAAAAGTTATTTCCAACAGAGACCAACTCATGAATATTTGAGTTGTCAGATCACTTCAGAATCTAAAGATGACAACGAACCAGAGAGAGCCGTCTCGTCGACCTCGTCTACTTCTTGAAAGCTAAGGCTTTCAACGCGCCGGAGGATGTTCACGCATCGAACGTGCGGACAACAGCGGCGGGAGACGCGCCGGGCGCGGGGACGCACAAGCTGATCGGGCGAACCGCTGCGGCGGCTCGCGGCTCGCCTACAGAACAGATTCGGTCAGCAACGGACGTTTCGTGCGCTCTTATGATTATTATAATATTTTTGTAAATCTGTACATATTAAAGCATTAATTATTCTTAAGCGAGTCGCATATTATTGAAATTTCATTAACATTAGTGGCGACCGTTTACAATCGCGACTCAAAGCTGTAATCTTCGAATAAAAATCGAAGAACCACGGATAACTGTTACTGGGATTTGAAATTACGGAACAGAGATTGGATTTGATTGCTGCTTATGCTGCACAGCTGCTCGGGCGAACCGGGGTGATTTTTGTAAGTGAACAAAGACGGAAAAGTTTAATAAAATTGGAAAATTAATTTTCACAGAAGTTACATTATTTCGTGTTTATGCATGTAACAAATGGCATTAAATAACATTGGATAAAATTACATTTGTTTAGAATTTGTTTATAAACAAAGAGACAAATTTAATATTTTAACATATTTTTGTCTTGGTAAAATAATGATTCAAAAAAATTCTATTTTTGTTTGTTTATAATTGTTATGTCAAAACAATTATAAACAAATAATTAATTAATGAACTATTTTCTTCGTATTTGGCATTTCTTTGTGACATATTATTTTTTACATAAATATGTTCGTAGTCTGTTAACTTAAAAAATTGTTATAAATAATTTTTAAATGACAATATTTATTTTCAAGAGCTAAGAAATTACAAGAACAACCATCTACATCAAAGTGATAAAAATAAATCCATTTGTTATAACACTTTTTATTGTACGAGGGTAGTCTGAAAAATTTCCGACCTAACAAAAGATACAAGATATTTTTTCAGAATTGGTTTTTAATTTTTATCATAGTCTCCATGTAACTAACTTTACACACTTCTCCCATCTCTGTAACCCGTCTAAATAGTACTAGGCTTTTTCTCTGCAAAATAATTGTTCACGAAGGTGAACAATTATTCTCTTCATTTGATGAATATCACTGTCCTCCGAGCTCAATTTTTAGATGAGAGAACTAAAAGAAGTCACTTGGGACTAGATCTAGTGAGTAAGAAGGATGGTCAAGCAGTTCAAACCGTAATTCGTGGATTTTCGCTATGGCAACCGCTGAGGTGTAAGACGGTGCATTTTCTTGGTGAAACATGATTTTATTTTTCTGCAAATGTGGCCGTTCTTCCGCAAGTTCTACCTTTAGCTTGTCAAGTAATAATGCGTAGTATGCTCCTGTAATGGTTCTTCCTTTTTGAAGATAATCGATTAAAATAAGTCCATAACTATGACCATCCCAAAAAACAGTCGCCATCACTTTCCCAGCCGAAAAAATAGTTATTGCTTTTTTGGAGCTGATTCCACCTTTGTAATCCACTATTTGGACTATATTTTTGTTTCGGACGTGTAATGGTGTTTCATCTACAGTAATTATTCGGCGCCAAGACTCGGATTTATTTATTGCGCCTAAACTTGGCGCAGTTTAGGCGCGGAAACAGCGTTGGAAATGTTAATTCGAATATGTTTTTGGTCAAATGTGAGCAAACGCGGCACCCAACGCGCGGACAGCTATCTCACGTCTAAATGTTGATGTAATATCTGACTGAACACGTTCTTTTGACATGTTCTCTGTTATCTCTCTTACTTTCATTCGGCGGTTGTCTAGCACTATTTGGTGAACTTTGGCGATGTTTTCGTGGGTAGTTGCAGTTTTTGGACGTCCCGAACGTTCATTGTCGCCCAAGCTCTTGTGGCCACGTATAAATTCAGCTGCCCAAAATTTCGCTGTGGTAAATTATGGTGCAGAATCCCCATACGTAGAATCCAACTCATCTTTGATTTGCGTAGGCGTATTGCCTTTCAAAAATTAATATTTAATGACAGCTCGATACTCAATTTTGTCCATTTCATAAAAACACTCACATCAAGTCACTCAAACAACTATTACATAATAACTGCGCGTCCAAAATGGCTGAATCTTTGGTGAGTAACTGTCAACAAATGAACAACGAAATTCACTAGCTTTTATTTACGAGTGCTACTATCTTCATGTTGAGGTCGGAATCTTTTCAGACCACCCTCGTATATAACACAACACCGAAGTTCAACCGGAGGACACTTGTTGAGTCAAGCAACAAATTAGTCTGACTCAAAAACTATAGGATACGATGACAATCATAAAATCATTTGTAATATTTTGTCTACTAATACATCCTCATGATAAATTCTCCTAGATTTTATTCCGAATGGAATGTTTTTATGGCACATATTTTTAGGAGCTTTATCAAGAATGACACGTTTTTGAACTTGACTAGCGTAATAGGACGAACGGAAAACACACTGCTTGGTTCAGATAAAAATAAGTAAACATTATATTACAGCGATGAATTTCATGAATGGAAACTAATTGTAACACTTAAATTGAAACTAAAACAATAAAAGCCCATAAGTCCAACTGCTAGGCTCGAACCTCACTCTAGAGAGAAGAGACAGCAGACCCGCCGCGCTTTTATAAAAGCATAGCCTATAGGGTGGATTGGCGGGTTACATACCGGTGACCTCGGTATGCAGGTTTGCTAACGATGCTTTCCTTCACCCTCGTTACGTGGCAACTATGTTACGGTCTTTCGACGACCTCCGTGGCGTACCGGCTTATACATGTCGGCGCGTCTGCGGAAGTTACTGGTCCGATTCCCGTCCTTACTTATCCTTTGTATTTATTTACAAAAGTTCATTGTGATTACCCATAACACAAGTATACGCTACGTACCTCGGGACTAGATGGCGGCGTGTCAATTTTTACAGTATACATACTGCATTATATGAACTTCGTGTGCTCGGACGAGAATAAGTGCCTAAGCATGCTTCTACTTAGGCACTTATTCTCGCCACCCACGACTTGAATCCCACGACGACATGCTTTGTCGTCGTGGGATTCAAACCCATGAGGCCTAGATTGTCCTTCGAGCATGATACCACTAATGTTACCACCGGGATTTAATGGTGATGAAATGTTCTTTAGATATAGAGTTAAATATGTGATTCTGCAAATAAGCAATTATTACAGATGTTACTACTCGTATAATTTGAATTTATGTACAACAAAAACATCATAATATGATACTATACGAGTAGTATAACAGAGAATTGACGATGTCTTCCGTGCTTTTAAGTGGCATAGACTCGTTTTCATGCTATCCGTTATTTGATTCGGGAGAGTTAGTGGAGTTAGCCGTAATGAGGGGTTGCCTCTTCATTTCAGACGCGGAGTGCAGCAGCGGCCTTGAAAGCCCGCGAGGAGGCCTGTATTCACGAAAGACGGCTGGCCACTAGTACGTACTTATTCTTATGACGTATTCTCATAGTGATTTTTGTTTACTTATTAGATTAAGATTTAGATGTTGCAATGAGGTTAGGTGAATAAGTCACATGTTATTATTGTAGTGTTGTTCAACTGTATATTTTTTTTTTTTTTTTATTATTATGTTGGTACTGGGAACTGGGAGGAAGCTTGATAAGCAAACCACAGTTACCCGTCGATCCCTACGAGAGTGGGAAAAGCGCACTGATAAACGACCATCTATGCGAATAGAAGTTTTAATATCACTGCTCTCTCTACTTGCTAATCTGATTGTCTATAGAGAGATAGCACAAATGAACCGACGTATTGATGAAGATTCAAAGTTTTGCCCTGTCTTCAAAATAAACGCATTTGAGCCTGCAACATACGATACGAGTGAGTTGGTACCATCAGGTGGAAGTGGACGTTGTTTACTCCCGGTGGAAGCCACACCCTCAAAAGCGAAAGCCTTGCGTTCTGAGACTGATTTTAAGTATTGCCCTGTCGGCTCAGAATACGTAACACTTGAGCTTTTTTCGTTACTGGACGAGACAGAAGAAGATGGAGGCGACAAGGGACAAGTTGATCGCTGGAGTGGCGGCGTGGATGGCCAATCCCCTGCCCCAAGTTGGCGCGAAAAGTACCGGCCTACTGGCTGCGCCCAGGGGACAGGACGTCTACTCAGCCACTGGTTGTCGTGGTGGTTCCCTTACATCATGGGCGCAGGGCTCTGTATCTGCCTTGGCATCCTTACAGCTATATGCCGGCGACGGACCCGCGCGGCTCAATTTACCCGAGGACGACCTACTGGGGGACATCCCGACGCCCGAAGAATTGGAGGCGGCCCAACCCGCGCAGCGGCGGCTTCACCAAATAGGCAAGCTCCGCTTTTTCAGAGGAATTGGCTTCCTTACGGCGAAGCAGATGAGGAACGACCGTTACCAGAGGAGGATCGAGGAGAATCGTGCCCGTAACGTTGTCGCCGAGGCTGCACGCCGCCAGGTTGAATTGGACCGTCGCGCTCAGGAGCTAATACGATTGGCTGGACTGCGCCAAAACGCCCAGGGGGGAGGAGTTGGGGATGGAGGTGTGCCTGTGGTCGCCGAAGACGGGGCGGCTGGTGAAGTATTGCCGGCGCCGGAGGGGGGTGGACCGGAGCGGAGGCGTCGTGCTGTGGCAGCGGGGGTTGATAACGTCAACTGGAATACCTACAGCGACACAGTTCCAGTGTACAGTGTTGGGGTGAATACGTGGGCCAACGAAGACGAGATTGTGCCGTATAGCTCGCTGTACAACCACGTAGCCGAGCGGATCACTGACCCCAACGCGACCGGGGCACTAGGTGCTTTGGTAAAAGGCTCAACCATGAAGGACTCGGCAAGTGTCATCACGATGGTCAAGCATATGCAACGAGGCAACGGCTCCTATAAGGATGAAGCGCCACTCGTTAGAGCATACAACATGCTTACAGCCACAGCCGCCGTAGGATGTCCGCCCGATTCTGTGGTGTATAGATGGATGCGTAACTTCGTTCCAGCGCAGGAGGTTGAGCTTGAGACGTTCCAAGGGCAGGTTGTGGGCGGCACAGTCATTGCGGTCCCTCACGACATGTTCACGGAGTATGTCTTCCTCAATTTTAACACCCCGTTCCCGGGCATCGGAGGCGGCATTAACGTGTTCTCTTTGGATAGCATGGACGAAACCTGGGTCGCTATACCGGTCAGCAACGATCTGATGCGGACAAAGGCGCTTATACCATACCTGCTGTCGTTCCTTACTAGCGGGTACACGAACGGAACGGCTAACCATATTGTCCATGGTCAGATGAATAGCCCTCAGAATGACGGGCAGCGCATGCAGATGGGATCGTACCGTCTATTTCCCAGGTCCAATCTGGCCTACATCCCGGGAGCGATTCACGCCGTGTTGGTTCTGACTGACTGCACTACATCGTCGGCTCCTGATTCGATCGCGGGGGTGGGTTATGAAATACCGGTGGCAAATCCTTACCGGAGGGCGGCGCCGAATGCTCCGTTGCCACTTCCCACACCGATCGACAACCTGGTTGGTGTATGGTGGGTGCCGTTCCAGGCGGCGGCGGGGGGGTCAGACCTAATTACGGCCATCAACGAAATAGAAAGCAAGTGTTGGATGAAATACACGCGGGTCATTTGGGTATTAATAAAATGAAGAATATTGCACGCAATTACGTCTATTGGCCATATTTAGATAATGACATAGAAAATACTTGCCGTTCGTGTGATGCATGTAGGACAGTACGCGACTCCCCCGCGCGCACCCCCCTTCATTCGTGGGAGTTCCCGCTTCATCCTTGGCAGCGGCTGCATGCTGATTTTGCCGAATGTGGTGGAAAGCGTTATTTAATCATTATCGATGCTCACTCAAAGTGGATAGAAGCTATTGCAATGTATAGCACGGAGGCAAGATCAACGATTGCAACGTTTAGAAGCATTTTTGCACGTTTCGGCCTCCCAACCCAACTGGTTACAGACAACGGTCCACCATTCTTTTCACAAGAATTTAAAGATTTTTGTCAAAAAAATTGTATCAAACATGTAACTTCGGCTCCTTATAGACCACAGGGCAACGGTGCAGCTGAAAACGCCGTTAAAACCATTAAAAAGGTAATCAAAAGAGCGTTATTTGAAGGGCAGGATGTATCTACAGCTTTAAGCAAATTTTTGCTTCGCTATCGTAATTGTGATCATGCAACTACGGGCGTATCGCCAGCGATGGCATTGCTGGGGCGCAGGCTGCGAGGACGCCTAGACGCGCTGCGGCCAAGCACGGCGACTGTAGTAGACGCCGCGCAACAACGTCAAACTTTATCTAAAGGGGGCCACATGCGGTTACTCAGCCCAGGGGATGAAATTTTGGCGCGCGATTATACCTCCAAGGGGGAGAAGTGGGCGGTAGGCAGAGTAGTCAAACAAACAGGCCCAATATCCTATAAAGTAGATGCAGGCCATGGGACCCAATGGCGTAGACATATAGACCAACTTATACCTATAGGGCTTGAAAAGTCCCGACATTCTTTGTCTAGGACTAACTTAGAGCCAGTCGTGGAGGAAGTTCGAGATGAATCCGACACCAAGTCTCCTGTGGTCAGTGAGGAACTGAATGATGGGCGCAAAAGTGCGTGCGAGGATGTGCCGGAGGGCTTTGAGGAGGCTGTTTCAGAAAAAGAATCAGAACCTACGTCAGTATCATCCCCCAAAATGTGTTCTCCCCTAGCGGGCGCATCCTCCCGTGCACTCCGGGCCCATAAGCGTTTGCAGCGTTTTAAACATTAATTGTAGTAGTCTATAGTAGATGGAAAATAGTTTATCTTTGTTCCAAGCTCGTTTATCTGTTTTGTTTGTATATGATCCTTAGTCTACTATTACTTGTATATGATTCTTATTTACTGTTTTGTTTGTATATGATTCTTAGTTTGCGAGAATGGAAAGTTTCTTTTGTGAGAGAGGAAAGATGTAGTGTTGTTCAACTGTATATTTTTATTTATTATGTTGGTACCTGCAGTAACTCAATAAATCAGTTAGCTCAATGCGCCGTGTTTGATTGACGTTCCAATTATGAGCTCTTTATTTTGAAATTAAATTTAAATAGGGAATTATTTATAAATATGTGTTATTATGTGAGTATTTATGTATAAATAACCCACCAGTGTCAGTGATCTCCAAAAATCTGTACATATCCTTTAACAATATACTATTCGTAGTACACCGGTCATAACTGTGAATACAAAATGGAGGGTCTGTAAGAGACAATCTCTTGACTCAGCACTGTGTTTAAAGATCGCATGGACATTTTCGAAAGAGAGCATCACAAAGGATCCGCATCTTCAATTACTCTTACATTATTAGCAGCATATTTTGAAGATTTTAAGGTTTTCACCCTTAACACGCTAAAAGCACCACAACAGCAAATTGAGCTTCTTCAACAATCCGCTGACCACATAGATATGTATAGTGGAAGAAAAACAGTTTCAAAATTTATCACAACTAAGTTAAGGATTAGTGATTTCAAACCAGAACTCATAAGCCGCTGCTATCGAACAGGGAAGGCTCCAACTCCCACTGGAAAGCCTAGGCCCATTCTCTTTAAACTGGTAGATATTACGGTCAAAAATAAGATTTGGATGGCCAAAACGAAGTTCAAGGTTACAGGGCTTACACTTTCAGAGTTCGTAACGAAGAACAGACTTAAAATATTTATGCAAACCAAGCAACGCTTCGGTATTTCCAAATGCTGGACTCAGAATGGTCAAATATATGTGTTAGGCTCTGGAAACAAACGCCAATTTATCAATCACCTTGCTGACTTGGATAATTCTGGTCTCTAAACCAAGGCTGATTGATCCTCAACCCACAACAGAAATCCCAGTTCCATCAAAACCTCGTAAAGCCGCTTCCAAGAAATAACTAAATATTTAACTATGAACTTCAGTTATTGTGTTATCTCTATTTTGTATTCATAATATTACTTATTACTTTTTACACACACACACACACACACACAACACATAAACCATAGATTGCTAAATTTTGTAAACTCCAAGTGATGTAATCAAGGATGTAATAAGTAAATTGATTGGATCATGGAAGAATGAATCCTCTTATTTTGACTCATCTTTTATTGACGTTAGGAAATATAGAAAAGTATTATCAATAACAATTTGAAAACATCCTTGCTTTTAATCAAGAATTGATTGCATCTCCCTATCCCATAAATACATCAGATGGAAATGGTAAAATTATTGATATCAGCAATTTGAAAAGATCAAAAAGACAAATTATGCGATTATTAATGGTATTTCTCAGAGTTGTCCGCCCAGTTACAAGAGTAACAGGAAAACTGACACGATACAGTAAATTTATTAAGACTCTTAAATATGCAGGATATGTTGCTTCCGGTGCTGTCTTTGCTTATGAGCTAGCTGATATATTTGGTGCAATTCCGGATAAAAAATATGAGGAAGTAAGTAGACAACTTAATGAACTTCATAATTCAAGAGTGGAAGACCTCAAAATAATGAAGAATATTACGCTCATGGCTATAAACAAATCAGAATATCATGGATTTGACTCAGTCGATAAATGAAGTGTTGGCTTCTGCACAGGACATAAATGAAATGACTCTATTCACTTCTCAAGTGTTTCATCTTATTTATCACAATTAAGTACAAGTCTCATTTTAATGATCAAGAGAAACTTCCTTCAAACATTATCTCAATTGAAACTCAAAGATTCTGGTTAGACAATAAATTACCAGGTGTCCTTTTGAATGAGATTGGGTCAATCACACCTCATCTAGAGGTAAACCTTAAAGCAGTTGATACCGAGCAGAGTCAGCTTATCTTACTTGTACAAGTTCTCAAGTTTTCAAATCCTAAATTTTATAGAATGGGAGCCTAAAGTAATAACAGAGAATGAATGTAACACATCGCCAAGAAAAACTCTATACTTAGCTTACCCTCCATCTTATGGAGCCGATACAATTATAAAAGATCCATTACTAGTTGATCCTGAATCTTGTCAATCTAATGGATATATTATGTGTGAATCTGATGCAATTTTAGATCATATTCCTGAATTATCTTTGAATAAAGTGTATACTAGATTAAGAGAGCTTGACAACAAATCACGTCGGGGTCACCACTGTTGGGGAGCGGTGTTAAGCTGTGGAGTTACTAGCTCTAGCGATCCAAGAAATAAAAGATATAATTTTGTAATAATTTTTATAATATTTCGATCTTATAAAAATTATTACATTATCAAAAGCTAATACATTCGCACGCGTCGCCCAGTGCGCAGTAACTGGCGAACGCTCCACAGATGCCTTTCTCGCTGCATACACAAAACGCTGACACGACAGAACGTCCCTACCAGTGCTTCCAGATCCCAAAAGTAAAATTACAGTGTTGTTAGCTAAAAAATACAGTAGTTTCCTAAAACAATACAGCAGATTTCAAAATCGATTACAGTAAAATTACAGTAAAACTTTGTTTAAATATTAAAAGAAAAATAAGCTGCTGTATTAGTTTATTTGTAAATACATATTATTGTTAATTATTCTAAAATAATTTCCTCGTGATTTTGATAAATTTTTGCCATGATCCTCGAAATCATTTCATTAATGGGATTAAATCTGTCGCAGTTTTCGGAATTTTGACGAATGGCTTGCTGAACTAAATATATTCCTTTAATAGTCATCATCCCAGCGTTATATCCCGGTTGCAACCGAAACTTTCGTTTCGGTGCCCGGGGTCCGCTTTCCGACTTTTTCTACTCCACTTCGCACGGTCTTCAGCATCCCTGTTAGTGGGCCCATAGGCACACATATCACCCCTTACGACGTCAAGCCAGCACATTCGGCGCGCGCGAGGCTCTGCGGGTTGATGGAGGGCGGGAGGGGGGGTAACATCGATCACTGCCTTCACTGCACGCTGTTCACATCTCTTGTCTCCTTCGTGCGTCGTCCGCGCACAGCTCACATCTTCGCTTCCATTGCGCCATTCAAATATTACATATCTCCGCACAGCGATCTCCACTGAAGCTGAGTGGAGAGGATATGTCTCAATAACGCAATTCTATTGGTTGTTTAAAAAACATCTCTCCGCTCATCTCATCTCCGCTTTGGTGGAGTCCCGGTCTTAGTTCTGTTCTGATTCATCGGGGAATTCACTGCACGTAAACTATATGTAACAATCCTACTTTATATTGTCTAAATGTCTATAGATAAAGGTCAGTGGTTCTGGATTAGGTGTCGTTACGTTTTACGTATTAGATTTGATAAATTTATATGATCGGAAATTAAATACATTATTTTCATACACTGTATTTTATCATTACAGTATACAGTAGAAAAGTCTAAAATACAGTAAATCTACTGTAATTACAGTGAATCTGGAAGCACTGGTCCCTACACACGACCTAGTGACTTGCTATCAGACAACGTCGACGTGCAGGTTTCTAGCGTTGGTATTTTGTGTTGAAACGGACTCTCCTTTGTTGAAAATGAAAACATTGAAAGAAGCGATGGCAAAGGGAAAGCCAATCCAAATTCGTGGAAGAAAAATATCTCAAAACTATTAAGAAACAGTGGCAAAGCTTATACTTCCATGTCGAAAACGAAAAGAAACGTAGAAGAAAAGAAAATAGGGTCGATTTGTTCTGACAAATGCAAGTTTCAGTGTTCAATAAAATTTATTAACCAGGATAGACAAATTATTTTTAACGAATATTGGAATACCGCTGATATGGAAGCACAGACATTTTATTTATAATAACATTGAGAAGAGTCAGAATAGGACCATTCTGGGTACAAAGCATCTCACCCTGGCTCGTCTGGCCCAAGCATTTGCTCACTGCACTGCTGCTCTGATCCTCAAGGACAACATACGCAGCAAGTTAACATCCAAGCTGCTTCCTAGTCTTCCAATAATAGTCTACCATACCATATTCTCAGCATTGATACCAGATGATCTGGATGATATCACAACCACTCTGAGGGATATTGCCCTCTTTATAGAGATGTCGTATATGCTGGCTGATGCAAAGGAGAAAAGGAAGATGGCTGTTCGACCTCTAGAGGATCTGATGGAACAATCACATACATTTGTGGATGCTGCGATGAACCGGAGTGTTCTGTCACAACACATACGGTCTATGGTGTTGGTGAAGGCAAATATTCTGGCCATAAGTTACAAGACTGTGGTGCTCACTGATTCAGTAAAGGCACAGAGTGATAGGATGCTGAAGGTAAGGTCACTACAAGCCCATCCAATTAGCACAGTCATTAGCAAACTGGGAAACTAGATGGCCCTGTCGGTGATAGTGTAGTGACAGGAGGTTCAACACAAACTACACATGATCACTGGCCAGGGCCTAGCCAGGGACCATCAATGATCACCTGGAGCCGCATGTGGCTCTTTGGTTCCTTAGAAGGGGCAATATTTTCATTTAAAAAAAAACTTGGTAAAAAAAATTACATCTTATTTTGATAAATAAAAATTCTTCTATAAATCGAGAACAGTATAATTTTTTATTTAAGTTAAAAGATAGATAGGTAATTAAAATTTTACATTGTTTATCATGAAGATTATCAAGAGTAAACTGAGAAGTCATCATATTAATGAGAATTTGGAATCATGCCTAAAATTAAAAACAAAATACAAACCTGACTTACTCAAACTTTCCAAGGAGACGGAGCACTTGATTATGAAATTTAGTTTTATTTAGTGTACTACTTATTTAGTGTAATAAAAGTTTACTAAACAAGCAGATTTGGCTCCCAATTTTTTTTTATTGCTGTAATATTCATATTTGGCTCTTTGGCTAATAAGTTTGCCGACCACTGCTCTAAACCGGTTTATCTGTACTACTAAGAAATTTATGCAATGAAGTTGATTAGGTCTTGAACTGTATCTCTGACGGTCAACGCTATTTGTATATATTTTTATGTAGTTTCTCTGTTTTAACTTGATGGCTAAGTTCTTTATGTAGCCCAAGGTTTTTATCACAATGTAAGTTAGCCATTGGCATTTCTAGATAGATCATGAAATATTCCAAGTTATTTACTGGGCAAAATACTTTTACTGTCATCCATCTCTCGAAAATATCAAATCAAAATGTTTGTGAATACACATATCCATAATCAGAATATTTAATCATTAGCACTAGACAGGTTTCTAAGCTACCACAACTCAAGTTATGCTGAAGTTCCAATATTAAACCAATTATGTGACATTTTCAACTTCGACACGACCTATAAAATTTTAATACCAACTCAGTCTGCCTCAACAAGTAATAATCAGATTTTAAAATTCATCATAAAACTATGTAAAAAAAATTAAACATCCCAAAAATACCAGAACAAAATCTATCAAGAACAGTGCTAACTCATACAAATATTTCTTACACAAGTAGTTGCTAAGATCAGATTATCAAAGAGTAATTTGCTTGGAAAATCTAATCTCAGTGAACCAATTGTGTAAATATGACCATCAAAATACAATGATACCTAAATACAATTCATCCTTCCTTCATAGCTGAACCCAAAATTAGACAAACAAAATTCACCAAAATGTACTGTTGTTGTAACCATTAGACAAGTATTTTTATTATAGTGCACCAAACTCAAACAGGCAAATGTCGACAATAAACGAACGAAATACAAGAGTCAATGTATCAGCAATTGGCTTTGAAAGCCTCGAAGAAATCAAATGGCGATTGTTTTATCAAATCCTAACTCGAATTACTATATTAGACACCGAAAGCACAATAATTGCAATGCAAGGGACACCAATTAAACAAAAATAAATTGATATAACTAGGAAAATCCACAAACAGCAAAACAATTTAAAGTAATATGTAAAAAAGATTGCTATGGATAACTTATAGACTCCATGTTTTTTTTAGAAAGGACATGGCAAATTGGCAATAACATGGCATGATGGCATGCAGTGTGACCGTATTAAAAAATGGTGATCTACTAAAACTACAAGGTGCCGGCCGGTACTAAATAATACCAAAACACATACTGAATTATACTAAAAATATACTAAAATAAAAATAAAAAGTAGAAGAGGAAAAATTGAATTATAACACTTATTATCAGTTACTATTTTAATTTTACCAATTACACAAGTTCAATAAACAGACATATTAAAATAATAATAAATATTTACAATATGTTCTATTCCAAATAGTCAGTATTCGACGGATTATTTTTTACCATATCTTTCGATGGGTCAAATAAGACACAACCTACACTCCCTTCACTTAGACCTTGCATGTCATGCAACACGCAATATGTTTAGCTTTAAACCTGTTTCTGTATTTGGTTTTTATATGATTAACTTTTGAAAAAATTCTTTCGCATTCAGCGTTTGAAATGGATATGCATATTAGACATTTTACAAAATTAGTCAAATTTTTGTACTTAGGCACATTTTTACTGTTAACAATAAAACTTAATTTGTTCCAAAACTGTTCAACATTTACAGTACTAGCACTACTACTAGAACCACACATCAGGCTTTGTACCTCTGAATCATACTTAATTTGACGATATTCCTCGTCAATTAATTATCTTACTGTATCATTTGTAATAATGTTCGGAAACCTGTCCATAACGCTGATGAAAGTAAAATTTTCATAAGCCACTAATTGTGGGTGGGTCTATGAAACATAACTCGGAAAATATTTTTTCATTAATGGGAAATCGACATTTAAGTTGAGTACATAACAAACTTTTCAAAAAACTTTGTTCCACTCAGATCTATATTTCTGATCGTATTTGCGCTTCATTCATTATCTTCACTACACACGCACGATAACACAGAGACATAAATAAAGAACAAAAAAAATCCGTGGTCCCTTTTTTAATTATTGCTAGTAATCATTTTTTAAGTTTCAGTAATTCCCCGCGACGTAAAGCATGTAACGCAGATATGTAGCTAAAGCACGACCCGCGGTTTTGTTAGCATTAACCGTTCGAAAGAGACAAAATGATGCAGTTGCGGTAAACATCAGACAAAGACAAAATTATATGAACGAAATACGAACGAATAGAAATTATTGTTGCCCGCCCAACCCAAAAATATATCAATAATATGTATAAAAATGTACCAAAAAATACCAGAATATGAAAGGATACCAAAAAAAAACTAAATTAGTTTTACGGAGCCCAAATTATACCAATTTGGTACTGAATATACTAAAAACGGTCACACTGATGGCATGGCATGGCAGATGGCACTGGCAGTTGGCTTGGCACTGTTGGCAGTAATGGCAGTGTTGGACTGTTGGCACGATTTGCAGTGTTACCAGCTCTCAAAAATATTTTCCCTAAATATTGACTAAAAAAAACCCCTAACAAAATAATTATTAATAATAACTAGCTCCATGACTTTTGCCTTAGTTTGAAAATGAATAGTTAAAATGTTTAAGATTACGGCGAAAATATTGGTCGTATAAAAAAGTTTTATAACAAAAGTTATAGGTAATTTAATTTTCTATTAAAATCTTAATGTTTTAATCTATGCGTTTTTATATATAGGTTATAGTAAAAATTATGAGATATTTTATACATAATAAAAAAAATTAATAACTTTTACTTAATTTTTTCTTTATAGCAGAAACTACACGATAATATACCTAGTCAGGTCATAAGTATTGTCACACAGTAAAAACTTTTCTTTTAGAATGCTGGCCACAAAAAAGTTTATTGAATTCGAATTTCGAATTGTTCATGAAAATAAAAATGTATAACTTTTAGAATTTTACTCATTTTTAAATATGGAGTGGACGCTTAAAGAAGACCGTGTTGCAGTTATTGCGTTGCATCGTTACAGTTACGCGCCAATTCAAATTTTTAACATACTGAAAAATTTGAATATAACCAAAAGATTCGTTTATCGTACCATCAAACGATACAATGAAGACTCTAGTGTAGATGACAGGTCAAGAAGTGGTCGCCCTCGGTCTGTTAGGACTCCAGCAGTGATAAAAGCTGTGAAGGCACAAATTCAAAGAAATCCCAAACGTAAGCAGAAACTGTTGGCCCTTCAGATGGGGTTAAGCAGAACCACGGTGAAAAGGGTGTTAAATGAAGACTTAGGGCTTCGGGCATATCGAAGAAAAACAGGACATCGTTTGAATGCTCGTCTAATGGACCTGAGACTGAAGAGATGCCGCGCTTTGTTGAAGCGGTACGCGAGAAAAAAATATCGGGAAATTCTTTTTTCGGATGAAAAAATGTTTACCGTAGAAGAGAGCTACAACAAACAAAATGATAAGGTGTACGCACACAGTAGTGAAGAAGCGAGCAACCGTATTCCGCGTGTCCAACGAGGTCATTTTCCATCCTCGCTCATGGTATGGTTGGGAGTTTCTTATTGGGGCTTAACAGAGGTACATTTTTGTGAGAAAGGTGTAAAAACGAATGCTGTTGTGTATCAAAATACAGTCCTGACGAACCTTGTGGAACCTGTTTCTCATACCATGTTCAATAACAGGCACTGGGTATTCCAACAAGATTCGGCGCCAGCTCATAGAGCGAAGAGCACACACGACTGGCTGGCGGCGCGTGAAATCGACTTCATCCGGCACGAAGACTGGCCCTCCTCCAGTCCAGATTTGAATCCGTTAGATTACAAGATATGGCAACACTTGGAGGAAAAGGCCTGCTCAAAGCCTCATCCCAATTTGGAGTCACTCAAGACATCCTTGATTAAGGCAGCCGCCGATATTGACATGGACCTCGTTCGTGCTGCGATAGACAACTGGCCGCGCAGATTGAAGGCTTGTTTTCAAAATCACGGAGGTTATTTTGAATAAACTTTAATGTCATAAGAATCTATGTTTTGTTAAGTTCATTTTGGTGTATGAATGGTTACATAATTAATAAACTTGTTACCATTATTTTACATTAAACATGTGACAGAATTTATGACCTGACTAGGTAACTTGATACGATTAATTATTAACTATTATTTTAAAATAGTACCAAACATTTTGGCTTTAATAATAAATGAAAAATAATTAGTCAAATAAATAATATTATGTAATATCTTTATATTTTTTGTTCATATTTAATTTAATATTTTAAAATATAAATTTACTTTCTTCTGATTCTTCAGATACCCAGTTTCTAACAATAAAAAAATAAAAGTGCGTGCGTACAAAGTACACATGTCAGAAGTGAAACTTCTTTAGCAAACTAATTTTTAAATTTCGTTTATATTTATACTAATCTAAAGTTTTAGATTTCCGAGAGGGAGGGAAAAAAGAAGATATGTTAGCAATTTAATGATAAAATTATAAAACCAAGATCTTTGGAGCATATTCAACGTCATTATTGCAGTATACTTATTGACCATGGGTAGCCATCCAGACGAGCTTGGCGCCCTGCCACCTAGTTTGTTTTATAGTCTTTTACGTCAGATTGACCCCAGCCGCAGAGGTCAGTATTCTCACTCCGCCCCTGCACGGAATAAAGAAAACGGACAATATACTTGCCACGCTTATCCAAAGTGCATTGGCGGGTACACACACTGATAATCTGGGTTAACCATAAGGTTTCTCCTCGATGACTTCCGTCACGGTTGGTAAGTGGCAATTACGCTATTAAATAAAAATAATATATTAATAATATAATTTAAAGAGGAAAGATTTGATTGATTGAATCGGCTCCGAAACTACTGAACCGATTTGAAAAATTATGTCACTGTTGGGAAGCTACATTATACTCGGGTAACATAGGCTATATTATATTTTTTTTAAATTAGGAATCCTTATTAAAACTCCAATAATGTAACCCAAGGTGTAAAAAAATTACCTAAAATATTCTGTAATTCGCGTGCGCTGCGAGAACTATTAATGATCGAATAAAATAATGTACGACTTTACAGCACACATCATTATTTCTAAAAAAAATGTAGCGATAGTATATGTAATGTAAGTATTAAAAACGTTTCACATCTTCGTGACGCTAATTTGAGTTTCATCTGTAAAAATTTTACCCTCATGCGTGCAAAGAAGTTTCACTTCAAAAAACCTCCTCTAGGCTCCTTTCTTTACCTGATGCCCGGGGTGCCGAGTATTGGCATGAGTCAACTACCAACACTCTGCACAGTGTTGGCCTGCAATGAGTGCGACCTTCTCCCCTCCCCCTCCATACCAGGGAGCAGTTAAATTCTCCAGGCCTTTTCTGCACACGTAGAGTGAGCAGGTGCAGAGCCCCAACGCACCTTGTCTCCATGGCCTTTCTGGCGGCTTACCCTGAGGAAGCCGCCCGTGACCTCGCACTATGGTGGCCGAAGGTCGTTCACCAACCTCCGGTGAGGAGTGCCACACCGTGGGTGGGAGGGCCGTAGATCCAGCTGCTCCCGTTTTCTTTCCACCGCCTCTTTGGAGACACTAAATGAGGCGATGTTTATATTTAAGATAAGCACCATGGTAACATATTTTATTAATTCAAATCTACATTCTTATTATTAAGAATCCTTAAAAGATGCTGTTAGCCGGTATTTAAACAAATAATTGCGATTTGTTAGATCGCGTTTCACCAGACCGTGTATTTTTGTTCCTAATCAAAAAACTCATAAGAAAAAAAATAGAAATATAAAAATAGAAAATAAATGTAACAAGCCAAAAAAATCCCTAAAAATATAAAGCAGAGGCTTTTTAGAGAAAAATCCCACCGAATTTGTTTAGTCACAAAATTTTGTGATCACCGTGTAAGTTGGTAACCCTGATGACTTTTGCTCGATGAAGTTTCAAACCTAAAATTCTGCGTAGATAGTATTTTATACCTACCATTCATGGAATGAGAACTCACTACTAAACCCAAAGCGGCTGCCTTTCGAGCTCTTCAGCTGCGGCAGGTAAAAAATTTTAGTTTTGAAAAGAATTTTACCATGGTTGCCCTTTTCGAATTTCAAAATATATCATTAACAATAAAGAAATTATAGGAAAATCATAATGGCAGACGTTATTCTTGCGTCCTTAAACGAAGTACTTTTTAAATTACCAAAAATTATGATTTAATTTTCCTAAAATATCAATAATAGATACTATTTCGAAATTCGAAAAGGGCGTCCATGGTAACATTCTTTTGAAAATCTAAAATTTTTGTACCTGGTGCAGCTGAGAAGCTCTAAAGGCACCCACTGTGGTATTAGTGAGTTCCCATTCCATGAATGGTAGGTATATGAGACTCTCTACGCAAAATTCTTGGTTTAGTAAAATTTACAATTGTAGCTTTTCACGGGCTTTAGCTAGTAAAAAAGTAATTCCTTGTATAAACGTACAGAGTATGTATCTGTTTTTTTACTGGTTATGTGACCCTCATTCAAACGATTTTTATTTTAGTTTGTGGTTCCGGGTTTGCATATTATATTAAACGACGGGTTATATATACATTTTAAAATAGTTTATTTATAATACCGAGGAAACGTTTACAAGAATTTTAGACATTTTACAAATTATTTACGATCACGATCGCACGCGGTCAGATGGCGACTGCCAACCTCGAAGTATTCCGGCTGGGGTAAGGACCCGGGCGGAGAGTACTGCAAAGGCGGCCTAGGCCCTTTACGGCGCGCCCTTTGGTCATCTACTGGCCACTTTAAGTTATTATTATCTCAGTAGAATAACTTTACCATAGCGTAAATATGTATGTGTAGGCGTTTAAGTTTTTATAATAAGCAGTAAAAAACATATAATATTTGCACAAAATTATGAATGCTTTACTCTGAGGCCAGTTTCAAAAACTTGGTTAGTTTATGTACTAATAAAGTAACCAAAGCAAGAAAGTAATAACGGGGACATTTTATTTCAACGCGAGTAAAAAAATTAGCTAACCATACGGTCAAATTCGTATCACTAATCTGGTCCTAACAGCCTTGTTACCAGATTTTAAGAAATATAAAAAACTATATAATGTCAAAGGTCAGAAATAAGCAGTGCTGCTATGTGCACCGTAATTACGGTAGATGCACCGTAATCAGCACTAATTTACCACCCACCGTCGAAGCCGGACAACAGTGATAAAATCCACCGCAATATATAGAGGTATGAATATTTAAAGAAATAAACTTTGCGGGTCACTGCTTAGCAATTGTTTTACAGCGAATGTTTATTTATTTGAAAAAATCCGTAGTCCTACGATATGAAACCATAATCCGTTAAAGTTAACAATGATATCTTGGCAGCATCGTGACATTGCTACCTTTATTTGATTGAAGGACTCTGTATTCATGGTCATGAATGAATTAAAAAAGTAACCTTTTGTAAAAAGTATTTCATTGTAAACATAAACAGAATAAATTACATTGAACGTATCCTTAACCTTACCGATGAGTTGTTGCTCGGGGATTTACCCATGCATTGCTGTAATATAATGCGACAAACTTGAGTAGACGTATTATGCGTTTTAATTTCAAGTAATTTGATAAATATTGCATTTAGTTACACTATATTAAAATATGCACTTGACGTTTTCTTTGAGTTATTTTTTTGGAAGTTTATCACATACTTATTTCACTTTTTCGCATAAAAACTAAAGAAAATGAGTGGAAGTGACTCTAATACTCAATCTGAGATGGAAGTGCCAAAGAAAAAAAGAAAGCAATACAAACAGAAGTTCCGAGAAGACTGGTTATTGAAACATTTGAAACCAGAGTTTCGCGATTGGTTAACAAAGGACAAAGACAAGTTGCGGTATGTTCATATGTGTAGTAAATAATATCTAAGTATAATAATATTGTAGTTTTCCCAAGAAATAGTGAATTTTATGCTGAAATTGTTGTTTTATTAAAAATTAATGCACCGTATTTAACACCGTATTCCTCCTGGCATAATTATCGTAATTTTTGAGAACCTACCGTTTTTTTTTCAATAGAATCATCGTCGTCCTGAGTTTTGACATGGCAACACTGCAGAGGCAGACAATGAATTTGTATACTCTCTCAGCTGGCTTTCAATGCTGTCATTGTTTTTTGTCAATTATTTGTTTGAATTTTAGAAACAAATTTTAATTTTGTACTTATTTTGCTGTAAAACACTCACTAAGCAACAGTTTCTATCTTTTGCATACCATTCGAAACTTAAAGCCGCGTTTATTATTATATTTAAAATCGGATCAGTATTTTATAGTAAATAAAATGTCTCAAGCCAGGCTCGCGACTTGTATTCCATTGCCTTTGGAACAGAAACTTCTTCTAGATGTTATTGATAAGGCTAAAGACTGGGCTCTCATGCATGGTGTTGGAATGAGAGACCGGAAACATTTTACTAAAGACTCTATACAGGTATGAACAAAATTTTCTTACGTCTTCTGTATCATTTTTATTTCCGATTTTTTATCAGATTACTTAAAATATTTCTAAGCTTTGTACGTAATATATATTTAAACAACGCGGTGCAGCGATTTCTTTTAAAGAAAATAAGTAATTAGTTTCCTTTACATAGTAAGCAGGTTACGCTCATAGAATTATGATACCTATAATATTTTAGGTTTGATCAAAAAAAGTATAGAGCTGCAATTTGAGTCAAGTATAGAGCCACTCCAACACTTTCCGAGGGTTTCTGCTATCCGGTCCCAAAGTAGACAGTAAACCATTGTATTATGGCTGCTATAGAAATTATATTGGCATATACTCACAATACTTGGGACCACAAGATGTGATTGCAGCAGAGATGCGAATGTTGAGATAGATGAGCGGAGTTACAAAAATGCATAAAATTAGAAATGAGTTGGTATATTAGGGGAAGTTTGAAAGCGCCAGTGACTGAGAAGCTGAAAAGTAATAGGTTAGCCTTGTATGGCCATATAATGTGAAGGGAGGAGTGTCATGTAATAAAGAGGATGCTAGAGAGGAGAGTGGATTGATTGTGTAAAAGATGATCTGGTTAAAAAGGTGTGAACGTTTAGATGACGGGTAATAGAGGAGAGTGGAAGGTCAGGACGTGCTGATCCCACATAGTTTGGGATAAGGGCAGGAAGAAGAAGATTTGGGAGCACAAGGCATTGTCTGTTAGGAAAATCCAGACTGAAGTATTTTCAAAATACCCTCACTTAAATATATGACATATATGTTACATATATATTTTTGTAAATAAATATATTACACATAAACATCTAGAACCTTCGCAGCAGCCAGACATACATTCATTGTTGAGCTATGGTTGGTAGGTTTACTATTTTTCTATGTTCTATGTGTGTAATCCCATTGGATTTTATATATTGAATAATGTAACTTCTGTTGATCTAATTAATAATAATAATATTTATTTCATGACAAAAACACTGACAACAACTGGTTTGAAGTTTCTGACTGCTGAACTAGGTACAAAACTCACCTGTCTCTTTTCTCTGACATTACCAAAATCAGTGCCTAAATCACTGCAGCCACAAACAAAAAAGAAAGCAATTTCTACTGAGTAGATCCAAAAATCACTTTATATTATCCCACTGTGACCACTCCGTGAGATAAACTCACTGGGAATCAGGCTCAGTTTGCTGCTATTCTTATAAAAGAGTTAAAAATCTGTTTTTCTAGAATGTATTAATGCTTTTCAAATATACTATTAGTATACATTTGCTAAATTTGCTGAAATTGTTCACAGATTGCACCGTTTGTACTTCTGCCATCGACATTTCCCAAGACAGAGTTCACAAAGGCTGTAGAATTACAACCTATTTTAAATGAATTGATGCATAAGGTATGTATGTCATTGTTTATCCATGCAGGGGCAGAGAAAGAATACTAACCTCTGCAGCCGGGGTCGGCAGGTTGTCAAAGGCGACAAAACAACCTACCCTAGCTATGCTATTATACTTGTGTTGTGTTCCGGCATTAGTGACCCAAGTTTCTGTATCCTTATGGGACAGCAGCATGTTCGCGATGCCTCTGGCATTGCATACACACATAGGCGACGTCTGCTGTCCTATAATAATAAAAAAAGATACAAGCCAAAGAGTATTAGCCAAGGTCTTGGTCAGAAATACGAGTTCCATTATGCAATCATTATCTTCTATATAAATAAAATGACAGAGGTCTGCAGTTGTGCACACATCACACCAAAACTACTGGATAGATTTCAATTAAATTTTCTAAATTTTATTTCTTAGACACTTGGTCCTTATCTAAAAAAATATTGCGATATCTTCATTTAATATAAAGTTATTAAAGTTTTAAGAAACAACGATTTTTATAAGTGTACTACATGTTTAGTGATGTGTGTTTTCTTGCCGCTGGGAAGTAGGGCAAGCGGTGTAGCGCGCATGCATACGAAAACTTAATATTTTTTCGATTTACTTTTTTCTTTTATTCAACTAGCGAAGCGGGCGGGAATGGCTTCTCTTGAATATTCGTTGAGTTGTTTGGTATCAGAAGACCAGACTATGGTCGTTTCTATGGGAGCCAAATCTAGGATCAAATGTGGGAGATATTTTTTTATGATCAAGAAAAGTTATAATGACAAAGCAAAGAAAGCTAATTGAAGCTTTTTTACACGCTTTATATTTGACCTGTATGTAACGGAAATTTCGGGCTCGTTTTTTACCCACTTTGAATAATAAACAAAATTCAACATTTTGCACACTTGTCAATACCTGATTAATGATCATCAGGATTAATGCTTTCTTTTCTTTAAGCTGAAACGCCATTTGGCGTTTAATTAATAACACTACCAGAAGATGGTGTTAATTAATAATAACATTTACTGACTGGGAATTGACTATAAATAAATTATATTTTATAGTTAATCAAACTAAAAAGTTAAAAATAATTCTTATCATAAGAATAAAATTACCGAGGTGTAAATTAATGTCACTGTTCTAAAAGCGTGCGGTGCTTTGTATGATATTTTTACACGCTTTATATTAGCTTCACTTGTATATTTGTAACCGACTTCTTTGGGGGCGATTTTGACCCACTTTAAACGGCCAGATTTCGTTCAAACTTTGTAGATATATCGAGGGCCTATGACAATGCATATGCAATAATCTGTGTAGTTTGTATCATTATCATTACCAGGATCCTCGGGATTAATGAATTTTCGGTTCTCGTCGTATCACCAAAGTGAAGGAGCGTCAGGCGCGGTCAGTACTTGGATGGGTGACCGTCTATAAAAATCGCGTAACGGTGGATTTTTGTTCTTTTTTATATGTTTTATATTAACTTGACTTCTAAGTAATGGAATTTTTCGGAATTTGACTCGATTTTTACTTACTTTGGACAATAAAATCAAAATTCTGCCAAAACGCCACCTGGAGCGTAATTAATAACATTGCCAGAAGCTGGCGTTAAATTAATAATAACGTAGCCGGAAGATGGCGTTATATTAATAAAAATATTTACCGATTGGATATTGACAACAAAATAATAAGTAAAAATAAGTAAATTATATTATCACGCTTTTATTTTATAGTTAATGAAACTAAAAAGTTAAAAATAAAATATAGTTAAAAAAACACGCTTAATATAAAAAATCAAACTAAAAGGTAAAAAATATTTTTTCAATAAATTTTAATTAAGGATAGTGGGATTAACAAAAAAATTAGTTTTATTGTAGAAAAGCTTGGGGTGCTTTTTAAGAAATTTCAAAATAAAAATCAAAGGCCTCCCCCAAAGATCTCCACGATGATCGGTCCTGCGCTGCCCTCATCCAACCTATTCCGGCGATCTTGACCAGATCATCGGTCCATCTTGTGGGGGGCCTACCAACATTGCGTCTTCCGGTACGCGGTCGCCATTCGAGGACTTTTCTGCCCCAACGGCCATCAGTCCTTCGAGCTATGTGCCCAGCCCACTGCCAGTTCAGTTTTGCAATCATCTGGGCTATGTCGGTGACTTTGGTTCTCCTGCGAATCTTCTCATTTCTGATTCGATCTCGCAGGGAAACTCCGAGCATAGCCCTCTCCATTGCCCTCTGAGCGACCATGAGCTTTCTCATAAGGCCCATAGTTAGCGACCACGTCTGCGTTCCGTATGTCATCACTGGCAACACACATTGGTTAAAAACCTTCGTCAAGAGACACTGCGGTATTTGGGACGAAAATATTTTACGGAGCTTCCCGAACGTTGCCCTCCGAGTTGGATTCGACGAGTGACCTCTTTCGCGAAATTGGACCTGCCTAACTGGATCGTTTGACCCAAGTAGACGTATTCGTCAACAATTTCGAGAGTACAGTTCCCAACTGTTACGGGGGTAGGTGCGACATGGACATTAGATATGATCTTCGTCTTGTCCATGTTCATTTTGAGACCTACTCCTTGGGAAGCTGTATTGAGTAAGATGGTCATTGCCCTTATTTAAGGGCAATGACCATCTTACTAGTAACCTTCAACCATGAAGTGGTATGAAATATGTAATTTTCGATCGTTGCTCCAGGTGGCGCATGATGTTGATTTCTTAGAGAACACCCTCCAGAATGCCCTGCAAGTTGACGAGTTCACTGCAAATCTGTATGAGATTTGGGTTAAGGTTCGAGCTGAAGGAGTGTCCCAAGTAAGTTTCATAATTATATTTATTTTCGATGTGGTGACAAGTAAGTAAGTCACTATCTAAGCTATTGTGCTATAGTGCTATTTAAGTGTTCTAAATTTCTATTACAACCGAAAAAGTGTTATAATTCAATAATATTCACATATACAGGCTAGAAGAGTTGAAGTGGTCTTAGGGATGTTTAATTTCAAATAACTATTACTAATTAGTAAGTTTAGTTATGTAATTGATTTTTTTTAATGATAACATGAAGATATTGCTCAAGGTGATGTAAATTGTTTATTATAGTTAAATTGTTAGCTATGATTTTTTTAAATATATATAATTATACAATATAGATTAATTTAACAGTTGTGATACACCTATGCCACATACATTGATCGAGCGAGAAAAAGGAAGACAAGATGGTTTTACCGTAAAATCAAAATTACTGTTAATTTAACTGTGACATTAAGATTGAAAATAATCCTCAACAAATTTTGTTCATCACTTTGAACAATATTTTCTTAATTTTGGTCATCGCTAGTGTGTATTAGGGGAAAACAGTTTCTTATACATACAACGAGCTTAGTAGGTTCTATGAACCATGTTATAGCTGGTATTATCGGTGACCCTACCATTTAAGATAATCGTTTAAATATATCTTAAAAAATAAGTTAATTTTTAAAGTAAAAGGAGGGTTATCTGTAAGTACTCACAAATGAATAGCATACGTCTACGCCTGCATAAAATTAAAAATGAAAAGCTGACATTGACGGCAACACTGACTTCGGCCGGCCGGCGCAGTTTGACAGCTCTTTCGAATAATTGAACTCAAGTCGTTGCATCAGCGCACCGTTATTTTTGTAAATAAGAATTAAGTAAAATAAGTCAAATCTAAAAGAATTGCAAAATAAGAAGTTTAAAGTAGGTATCAAGGACTATTATTTTCAATATCAGCTCACCATCGCAAACACATATACCTAGTCAGGTCATAAATTCTGTCACATGTTTAATGTAAAATAATTGTAACAAGTTTATTCATTATGTAACCATTCATATACCAAAATGAACTTAACAAAACATAGATTCTTATGACATTAAAGTTTATTCAAAATGACCTCCGTGATTTTGAATACAAGCCTTCAATCTGCGCGGCCAGTCGTCTATCGCAGCACGAACGAGGTCCATGTCAATATCGGCGGCTGCCTTAATCAAGGATGTCTTGAGTGACTCCAAATTGGGATGAGGCTTTGAGCACGCCTTTTCCTCCAAGTGTTGCCATATCTTGTAATCTAACGGATTCAAATCTGGACTGGAGGAGGGCCAGTCTTCGTGCCGGATGAAGTCGATTTCACGCGCCGCCAGCCAGTCTTGTGTGCTCTTCGCTCTATGAGCTGGCGCCGAATCTTGTTGGAATACCCAGTGCCTGTTATTGAACATGGTATGAGAAACAGGTTCCACAAGGTTCGTCAGGACTGTATTTTGATACACAACAGCATTCGTTTTTACACCTTTCTCACAAAAATGTACCTCTGTTAAGCCCCAATAAGAAACTCCCAACCATACCATGAGCGAGGATGGAAAATGACCTCGTTGGACACGCGGAATACGGTTGCTCGCTTCTTCACTACTGTGTGCGTACACCTTATCATTTTGTTTGTTGTAGCTCTCTTCTACGGTAAACATTTTTTCATCCGAAAAAAGAATTTTCCGATATTTTTTTCCCGCGTACCACTTCAACAAAGCGCGGCATCTCTTCAGTCTCAGGTCCATTAGACGAGCATTCAAACGATGTCCTGTTTTTCTTCGATATGCCCGAAGCCCTAAGTCTTCATTTAACACCCTTTTCACCGTGGTTCTGCCTAACCCCATCTGAAGGGCCAACAGTTTCTGCTTACGTTTGGGATTTCTTTGAATTCGTGCCTTCACAGCTTTTATCACTGCTGGAGTCCTAACAGACCGAGGGCGACCACTTCTTGACCTGTCATCTACACTAGAGTCTTCATTGTATCGTTTGATGGTACGATAAACGAATCTTTTGGTTATATTCAAATTTTTCAGTATGTTAAAAATTTGAATTGGCGCGTAACCGCAACAATGCAACGCAATAACTGCAACACGGTCTTCTTTAAGCGTCCACTCCATATTTAAAAAGGAGTAAAATTCTAAAAGTTATACATTTTTATTTTCATGAACAATTCGAAATTCTAATTCAATAAACTTTTTTGTGGCCAGCATTCTAAAAGAAAAGTTTTTACTGTGTGACAATACTTATGACCTAACTAGGTATATATATATATATATATATATATATATATATATATATATATATATATATATATATATATATATATATATATATATATATATATATATATATATATATATATATATATATATATATATATATATATATATATATTTAAAAAGTCTATTAAAAATATTTTTGAGGTTAAATTATAAAAATCCCCATCTTGCAACATATCATTCGGTTGGGTTGTTCAGTATATTAGTAGGAAAAGAGAATATGAACAGTGATTTAACACAACTTGTTCGCTAAGCTTCTATCGTGCAGGGGCGGATAAAGAATACTAACCTCTGCGGCCGGGGTCGGCCTGTTGTAAAAGGCGACAAAACAACCCACCGTGGTAGGGCCTCAAGCCCGTCCGGATGGCGACCACCTTTGGTCTTTAGTGTGCCGCCATAATAACGTTGTGTTGTGTTCCGGCATTAGTGATCCAAGTTCCTGTACCCTTATGGGACAGTAGCGTGTACGCCATGCCACTTGTGTTGCAAACACTCATAGGCGACGGTAACTGTTAAATTCTAAGCGGGCCGTCAGCCTGTCTGGTGTCCTACAGCAATAAAAAGAATATAATAAGACAATAGTGGGAGTTATAGATAAATATATTTGATTCGCCGTAGCCAATATCGTTAGGGTTGCTACGTTCAGACATCATGCTGGAGTCACGGTGTCCGCACTCAGAGAACCAGTGCGCGAAGCACACACCTTACTGCTCCTGGAAGCAAGTGGAGATTAACAGCATAGCGTCGGGTTTCGGCCATCTTGGACCTGTTTCAAGGGAGATACAGAGGTAGAGGGCATTGCCGACGAAGAAGTAGGGCCAGATATGTAATCTGTTTTACTCTGAAATAGTTTTATGTCCCGACTAATTATAATCTTTTTTTTTTTTGGTGATGAGTTGAATGTTGAGAGTTACGATTCGATTGATTTAATGTAATAGCAATTAAATATTGATACCAAGCGATGTGTATTTGGCGCGATAATGCGTTTACAATTCAAATAGCGTAAGAAACACGTACAGGTGTCAACAATATATTTGAATCGTCTACTTCAATAATTATGATTTATAACTGTATTCTATAATTGGATTTAATCACAGTTGATTCGTAATAGTTAATGTGGCAAATTTTATTAAAATAATTACTTACGTAAATTCGCTCAGTAAAAAACACTGCCGATGGGGATGCTAGCTGTATTAACTCATGAACGCCAAAGCATCCCGATATTTTAGAAAACTTTCAACGCGATTATTTTTATGTTATCGATATTTAAAAAAATCCTTATCAGATATTCCAACGTAGAATTTTAAGCTCTATGTATGAAATTCTATTTCGAATTTTTTCACTAAACTAAATGTTTCCAAGAAAAAAAAATTAGCTTAGTTTATTGTAAAAGAGTGTGATTCAATGAAGCCTTCATGCAATGTTACCGACATTGAAAAAAAAAACCCACATAAATTTTCACGTTATGTACTCGCATGTTTAATAAATCGGCCGATTCTAAAATTTTACGTCGGAATATGTGACAACAAATTTATATTAATACCGATATCGGGACGCCTCGTCGTTAATGGGTTAACTTGCCATTTGAATTATTACTTAAATTCCAGGGTAGCCCCCAATAATTTTTATTGGGCTCTGTTTTTTTATAATTATCAAGACTGAGATGAGGTGTGTTTATAAAGACACATGTATAAAGTAGTATAAAGCCACATGTAGTATAAAGCCACATGTTTAAAGTATCAGTCACTTTCAACCACTCACATGAATTATTTTGAGCTCAAACAAGATTTTAACAAAAATCTGAAACAAACCATTACATGATAAAACTATTTCAATTATAGCAAAGCGATTATGTATCTGCCATAAATCCCTCCTTACTGGAAACTGAAAATGCAATTAGAAAATATTAGTTAAAATCTAATTAATATATTTTTATTACTTTATTATCAATCTTGCAAGAATTCGTGATAAAAATATCGACCAAACCTAAATGACCTCTGATAATATTAAATAGGTTGAAATAGAATTTATAAAGTGAAAAAGTCTTATTACACAAAACATGTTTATTTGCGTTTTAATTGAAGATTGGGAATTATATTCATCAAGATTTAAGTCAGTTTTTATTTTTTATATTATTATATTTATTTTTTATCTTCTTCCTGCTCTTATCCCAATCTATGCGGGGTGGGCACAACATGTTCTTTCCTTCCACTCTTCTCTATTAGCCCTCATCTGAATATTCACACCTTTTTTAACCATATCATGTTTTACACAATCCATCCATATTTTCTTTGGCCTACCTCTCCTCTTGTATCCATCCACTCTCATTTCTAGCATCCTCTTTGTTACATGACGCTCCTCTCTTCGCATTATATGGTCATACCAGGCTAACCGATTACTTTTCAACTTCTCAATCACTGGCGCTACTTTCAAACTTCCCCTAATATAATCATTTCTATTTTAGCCATTTTTGATACTCCGCTCATCCATCTCAATATTCGCATCTCTGCTGCATGCTAACCTTTCATCTTTCCCCTTTGTGGCCCAACACTTGATCATACAATACAGGCGACAGGTCTTATAACGAATTTATAAATTTTACCTTTAAGTCTAAACGACACTTGTGGATAGCAAATTGTTCTTGAGACCTGTCGCCATTTCATCCATCCTGCATTCATTCTGTTTTTCACGTCTCGGCCTATCTCACCATAATTCTGGATTAATGATCCGAGGTACCGGAATTTGGAGCAAGTTGGCAGAGACACGCCTCCTAAGGTAATCGGGGTGAAGGCGGAATTTCCACCAAAGTCGCAAAATAGATCAGTTTTGGTTCTACTTATCTTCAACCCAACACCCTCCTTACCTTAACGTATATCACACGAATAAGATGCAAGTACTTCACAGGCACTCCTTTTGCTTTCATGGCTCACGACAAAACATTTCTAGGAACCCGATCATATGTCTTTTCGAGGTCAACGAATACCATGTGCGGGTCCTTATGTGCACTTCTGTATTTCTCGAAGCGCAGTGTGAATATAGCATCCGTAGTCCCTCGCCTGGGCAAGAAACCAAATTGGTCCTCCCTTATTTCGCTCTCCTCTCGTAGTCGCCTCTTTTATTAACTATTAACTATGGCCGTATCCAATGTCAAAGCAGCTTGTAATAAAGCTTCCCCTTCCTCATTGCTAGTCCCAAATCCCAGTCCTCCATGAACTCTTTCATATTCGCCAATCACTCTTCCCACATGTCTATTAAAATCACCACCCACATATGCGTCCTCCTTATCTGCTATGATGATCATGACTGTATCAAAATCCCCCCAAAATCTTTCTTTCACTCTGTCATCACATCTAGCCTGCAGGGTATTACTCACTATACATCACAACACTCACTATGTTTAACGCACAGTCGCCCACCAATAATTTTACGACTATCAGTCTATCATTTACCCTCTTAACATCCGTCACACATTTTTTCAATTCACTGTCTAATACTACACCCACACCGTTCCTCTTACCACCACTTCCACAATAGTATAATTTATACCCTGACCCAATCTCTCGAGCTCTTGAACCGGCCATTTCGTCTCTTGCAAGCAATCTGTATTTATTCGTCTCCTTTTTAATACCTCTGCGATCTCTCTTTCTCTCCCAGTCATTGTACCTACATTCCAACTTGCTAGACTCATTTTCATTCCAAGTAGGTACTTGCGTTCCCATCTTATTTGCATACATGTTGTACTAATAGTCGTGGCTTGCTTTATATGAACGGCCGCCTGCCTGACGTCAACCCCTTTTTGGGGATTATTCAAATATCTTTTTTTTTTTTTTTGTATACATTTTTGCGATTTGTTTCATTATTAACATTCAGCAACTAGTTAAGTATGTTTAGTGTCTTGGAGGGCGGTCTGTCCAGTGACATTTGCCCTTTATTGCAAGTGGTGAAGCTTATGAAGGTAGGTCTATCGTGCAAGTTATAAGTCATTAGGTGACTTTCTTTTCAGCCTTCAAATATCTTAAAACTAATATAGTTATAAAATACTCATATAAATTTGCAACGTAAACACTATTACATAACTACGTATACTTATATGTATACTACTAAAGTCTATAATTTAGATAACAAAGATGTGCAATGGTTTGGCCTCTCCTTCACAATATACATACTTGTACATTGCCGCTTCTTATGTCTCTTTTTTAAGGCATATAAAATACTTCTTGTGAATCCGTCCTACAATATTAGATGTTCTTTGTAATGTTCCAACATTTCACACTTGACTGTACTATCTTTAATTTTCCACCATAACAATAGGTTTGTGTTTTACTTTATTATTTCGAACATGTAATAAAACAGATAAATATTTGTAAACACAATTTCAATTTTGGTTAGTTCTTTTATAATATATATATCATTTACAATTACAATATTAAAGTTGAAATTTTGACATAATTTTTGTTGTTTAACAAAATTTTGAATTTTACGAAAATTTGTTATGATATATTAAAAAATTCCCAATACAAGTCTTCAATTATTTTCTTTAGTTTCTAGTAAGGAGTTTGTTTGTTTTTAACAAATTAATTTTCTAAATAAACTTCGCTGTATAATTAACATTATAATAACCACAGTTTAATTTATTGTACAGTACGCATGTATATTGTGCTAATATAATAAAAAAATTACTAGCAATATTTTCTTGCAAAATGTTAATTGTCTATACCTATGAAATACATATTTATTTATGTTTATTTTTCAGGTTTTTAATAAAAAAAATAACTAGTTGTTCGGCTAATGTTTAAAGTAGTGTATAATATTTTAAACTGTGTTTGATTAGACTTATAACAAGCTGTATTATATATAGAGGCGTAACTTTGTGTTTATAAGAGAATGTAATGTTAGTTTTTTTGCTTGTTGGGTACTATATCTTGCTGTGTTAAGTAGTTTATCTGTTCTCATAATCTATGACACTTAATTCGTATATTTCGAATCTTCCCAGGGGCACGCATTGTGTCCTCTTCATCCAGCATTGTTTTTTCTAAAACAATTATTATAACAGTAATGAAAAATAGGAAACTTAACAAAGTAAATATAGAGTAGCAAATAATTAGCGTCTCACGCTGCCGTTAACAAATAGCCAAATCCAATATATTTGTAAATTCTTTTCTTTATATAAGATTGATGGTCTCGACCTTCGTCAATTCCTGGTCAAGTATTAGGCATATATTTACCGAGCTATTAATTTTCTCTGTTCAATTGCCGAAAGGTGACTGGATCCAGGTGTTCCCCCTGTGCCACACCCACAGCATTAACTCAAAAAATTACTGACATAAATTCGTGGTGAAAAATCGGTGGTTTTATCGCATAAAGCGAAGACAAACGTACTCAAAAATGTCAATTATAAATTTGGTGATAAGATGCTCAAAGTGTGGTTAACGTATCGAATGCTATTTCAAAAACAATTCAGAGAAAACGTTATTTTTTTATGTATTATAATTTTTGTATATCTAACATGATACCTAACTAATAAAATTCAATAATTTTTTTTGATAATCATAATAAATTTTCTATCTCATATTTGGACGTAGTTACGCAAAAAGGATCCAACCCACAATATGGTAGAATAATTAGATAGTATAACAAAGTACTCATTCTGGGCCTAAAATAAGAGCAGTTAAACTTATTTGTATGAGAAATGATACATTTACGCTTATATTTTCTTAAGACGACACTAAGTGCTAGCGACCTTGAGCGAGTGGGAGGAGTTTGAGCTAGTGAGAGTAGCACGCGCGGGGCCCCCCCGCAACCCGCATTGAAAATTCGCAGGCGACGTAATTGTATATTTTAGAGAAGTTCGTTGGGTAACCATACGTTACAGATTATGAAGACTATCTAATAATCATGAAATTTTTAACCGCTTATTTAATATTAGTTAGGATTATTGTTTCATGTTCTGTATCTTATTTCATTCCCTGTGGTAGGATATAATATAATATAGGTATTTCAATAAACGGAAAATATAATTATATCAAACGAACACAGGTTTTCTGTCTACAGGTTTTGTAACTATAAATAAAAAAGTGAATTAGGTATTTATAGGATTTTATTTAAAACTCCTCGAAATTTAATACTTTCACAGCAACTATACTGTCTTCTTTTTCAGCCGTCACTGCTCGTTTTTTTATTAGTTTGTTTTTATTTTCTTTTTCCTCTTCCTTTTTCCTTTTGCGTCCGTGTATGGCACTAACTATATAAGAGGGGTCCCTAATTACCATATTCCTCGTATATCTAGGATCAACCAGTTCGGGAAGCATACAATCTGTATAAAACTTAATTAAATTATTTTTCATTTTAGTGTCCCAAAAAGCGTCATCCTTGTAAATTAGTTCAATTTTTACAGGAAAGTTTTCACCAGACCAAATACCAAGCATACATTTATCTTTTCCTGTTATATGCAGCTGTCCCTGTATTTGATACCACCAATTATGTTCTTTGTTTATTATGTAATTACCGTTTACCAGTTTTTTATAAAACAATATTTTTTTTTCATGGATGGCTTTATCTAGTCCTAGTTTGTAAGCTGTGAGTGGACATTTTATTTCTAAAATGGTGTTTTTATTAATAATACCGTCTGGTGATGCGCCGAGGAAGGGTATTTCTTCATCAAGAAAAAGTCCACACGGTTCTATTTTAATATTTTCTTGTTTCGACAATTGTTCTTTCGCAAAATTTTCGTTGTCTTGTCCATGTTTTATAGACTTAATGTGTCCTATAGACTCTTTATATAAAAGATCTTAACTAAATTTCAGCAACTTATGTCATTGCGTCTTTTTATAACACGTCCAAAGTTGGAAGCGGTCAAAATCCGTCTTCGTAGTTCTAGCCACTCACTAGAACCACTTTGTAATATAGTCTTCCTTTCTATTTGTTCTCTTTGTTTGGCAGTTTCCGCCAAATTAGCTAAAAATATTTTTTTTGATTCCTCTAATATATCATCATCCATATCCGGTCTTGAACATTGCTCACCATAGTTTTTATTACTTTCTGTGTAGTGTTCATGTAATCTCTTCTTTATTCTATGATAATTTTTTGTTAAATGTAGGCGTTTTTGTTTACGTATTTCCATCTTTTTTAATTCACCATTTGGACTCCTGCCCGTGATTGATTTTTGCAACAACGATAAAGGTTTATGGGTATTAAATGATAAAGCAGCTGCATTACAACGCATATGGTATTGGTTCTTCTGGGAAAAATTTACCCGCTTACCCCCTACAAATTTTGCAACAATACTATGGAAGCGCTCCACAGTGTTGCTGTCAACGTCTTGAATCAAGCTTCTTGCATGAGCAGCTATATGTGTCAATACAAATTTTATTCTATGCCACAAACTGTTTGTGAAAATATCTCTGTCTATGTTGTCATCTTCTCCCATTTTCGAGCAAAAATATGTCTTACAATTAGTATGAACTCCAAATGCATGTTCTGCGGCTAACATGATATCATTATGTAAACTAGTGACATTGCCAGAATTTTTATAATTTCTTATAGCGGTTACTATTACCTTTCTTATTGACAGTATTCTTTGTTTTGTTATATATTTTCTGTATTTAATTAAATATTTCGTGTCAGTGATAAGAGCTTGTAACTTATTGCAAAGGTTTCTTAACAGGTGGTTGCGGCATTCGATTTTTTCAATTGTTATATTTTCATACGGTCTTGACTGTAACAATTTTGCATAAGTATTTGCATCACCATCTGATATTAACCTTGAATATATTAAATTATGCATTTCTATGCTGTTCTTGAATCCTTCTACCAAGATCGTGGATTCCATTCCAGTTGAAGGACCTGAAAATAAAGTAATAATTATTCCAACCATAAAATTTTAGTTTCTTTATTATTATTACAACATATTTAATATTATGAATTTACCAGAATAATTTTTATAGCAAGCATGCTCCTTAGGTGTGACATTTTTCTTGGCAGCTTGGGCGCATATGCAGCAGTATTTATTTTTCACTGCCATATAAATAATTTTTCCAGTTCTTTTCCCAATTATCGCAGCTGCGCCTGATAGGGATGAGTAATTTTTTTTATAAGATCTTTTTCCCCAACATCCATCTGCAATAACGTCAATATATGGAATGCCATTTTCAGTAACTCTACCGTCTTCCAAAGCCATTTGACGTTCTTCATTAGCGGCTTCATTCATAGAATTCAAAGCTTCTTTTTCCCAAACTTTGTTAATTGTTCCCATTCTTTTATTAAATAACTCATAGGATATATGAGGCAAGTCCATTGCTGCCAATAATTCATTAAGCTGTGTATAGCCACAACCTATTGCCACTGCACCCGCAACTGTATTAATATTTAAGTCAATTTCAGGATCATTGCAACAAATGACAAAAGTTTCGTTACACATGTTGCATTTTAGTTTTAGTTTAGAAACAAGGCCCAGTTTTCGTTCAGATATAATTTCTACAGATTTCAAACCACAGTCTATATTACCATGTGAAGATATTTCTTGAAGCTCTTTAAAAAAATGTTTAATATTTAATATTCGCATTCCATTCACTATTTCTTGATTATTTCTGAAAAGGAAATATACATAATAAGAATTTTGCAATATTAAACAGAATAAGGCCTTTAACATTTGTTTTGTAATATCTTTTATTGTTCACATTCTTTGCTATCACTCACGGGTTCTGCAATATTATATTGAAAATTTTCCCCTTTTTTATTAATTTTATTTATCGAGAGTTTTACTATATAAAACTTTATATTGACAGACTATCCTGACATCATAGAAATAATAATACGTTTACCTGACCGAATTTGACTTCTCGTTTTCAATATCCATTTGAAAGCTTTCTTCCTGTTCAGCAAATATCGTTTCGGTTACTTGAGAACTGTAACAGTTATAGTAATTAATATAAGTTAATAGAATTAGGTTTCAAATATGCTAAAATCAGAATATTGAATTAGATATGCATTTACTTGTCAACAATCTTGTTCTCATTTTCATTGTCAATATGGGAAGATCCTTTAATCACTCCAAGCGTTTCCGTAAATTCAGACCTACAATATAAATGTATTTATATTTAATTATACAGTGACAATAGTAATAGCATTCAAATATTTTTAAAACTCGAATCCGGACTGTCCCGACTACGATGTAGTATTGTCATACTACACTACAATACACACCTCGTCTCTGTCTCCTCATTTACGTCGCGATTATCTTTGTTATTATGTAATCTCCTAAAAAGAAAATAATGTCACTTAGTAAAATAAAAAATAATAATATATGTAACAATTAAATGTTATGATTAATTTATCTGGTCCAATTTACATCAATGTGCTAAAATACACAAATGATAATTATGATTGAGAACACGTTACTTACCTTAGTAATCTATTTTTTGCGAGCGTTTGGCGTTTCTTTTTTAGTAATCTAGATTTACCAGCCATTTTAGCGCGAAACTTATAATAGAGTTAAATCGTTTAGTGATTGCTCCGAGCGTCAACGTCTACCCGTGACAGTGGTCAGCGATGCACTGCCGCCCGTCGCCCGCAAGGGCCCCTGCTAACCCGAGCATAAAGATTATTCGAAAAAGCATAATTGTATATTATCCTTTTACTTTGAAATAAAAAGTCGTATATTAAAAGATGGGTAATTAAATTGTGTTTAAGATGGTGAAGGTTTCATAAAAATACGCTTGATAGTTTTTACGTGATTCTCAGATTTTTATCTGCGTTAGACCTAACTTTACAAATTAATTACACTATGTAATATAAACATAATCTAAAATATTCACATATTAAGTTATTGAGAAAATGCTCAAATTTAACATATATTTTTTCCAGTTCATTAACACCACTCGTTTAGATGTGATCTTCAGAATAAAATCATTAAAAGTCTCTTGTCGTCGCCTTAAGAACCCATAGACACTAACAAATACATCAATGCGGAAATACAGCTAAAACTTTAATCTTTAATAATTCAAAAGTAACATTTTGTGGGTTGGATCCTTTTTGCGTAACTACGTCCATTTGGGAGCCAAAATCAATAGACGTTATACACAGATCCGAATGGGCGGCACAGCTGAAAGGGGGGCCCCCTCGTATCCGAGTATTCAGCATTAAATGTATTTACACATTATGATCGGACTGTGAATAGATATGATTTTCCGCTTACAGCCATATCATTGGATATTGATGGATGTATGGAAAAAGAATCAGAAATTTATTCGCAGTATATTTTCCAAAGGTTTTTTAATTTTTTTTTTCTGATTCAGAACGTTGCGTTAGTGGGACTGGGAACGAATGTTGTTTTGCATTTAGTATATTAACAATCTGTGTTGTTTGAGTTATTAACTTACCTTAGTTTGGAGTGAGTTTATTCGACGCTTGCGAGGAATAATATTGTAACTATCCATGCGGGAACCTATATTATTCCCAAATATTTATGATACGTTTGCCGTATCGCGCGAGAACAAGGACTCGAAAAAGGTCACAGATTATTTATTTGCTATTTAAAGGCAGTTCCTTTCGAAGCTGTTTAAGGCTCCAATAAATTAGCACCATTTTTCTTAAGTTTCTTTCATTAAACGGAAAGAGTCATTGACGGATGCAAGGGGCACGTTGAAGTTTGGCCTTCATTCTCAAAAGTGTACCTCAGAGTATGGGGAATGCAGTATATAAGCTTCTGGCGATTCCTTGGAATCTTCGGGCCCACCCACTAAAGCCCTGCTGTTCTCCTATCGCCTATAGTGCTTGTGCCGACTGATGAATGGCTTGGCCAAGGCGGGTCAGTAAGTTGTGCAATCGTCGTTATCGGATCAATATCTGCTTCATCATTATGACTATTATGACTAGTTTGACACCGAAACTTTGATATATAAAAATTGTTATTTGCGATTCTAATCATTATATTATTTTAATATTAATCATTTTAAAATAAATAGTTTCTTATATAATTATACATAATAATATTTTAACTCCGTATCTGTAAGTTTTTGCACAGAGCAGATATTGGTTTTACAACGACGAAATGTCAAGTTGAATAATGATCACAGCCTTTGGTTACAATTTAATTTCTTGTTCGGCGTCGAATTTGTATATTGTATTACTACTTTGTATATTACATGAAAAGCATGCACAGTACGTTGATAAGGCTTACGTAGTTATTAGTAGAAGTGTTAATAAGAATGCTTAAATAAATTGTCTTAATTTAAAAATTACATATACATATATTTATTGCTGTAGGACAGCAGACAGGTTGACGGCCCACTTAGAATTCAGCAGTTACCGTCGCTTATGGGATTTTGCTAACGCCATTGGGATCGCGAACACGCTGCTTGTCCATAAGTGTACAGAAATTTGGATCACTAATGCGATTAGTATTTACATAAAACATATTTTTTAATATATTTATAAATACAAACCTCGCAATATCATTTGGCCAGTCGAATAAAATTTCATAAAGTGCAATTTTTGCATTATTTAACCAATCATTATATAGAATTTTTAAGAAATATATGAGCTGACATTCCAAACTTTGTCTGGAAATGTGTGAAAAAACATTTAATAATTGATCATTTTCCTATTAATAATGTATCACATTGTGTAGATTGAAGTTGTATAATTGCTGTGTACAAACTTTTCATTGAAAAGTATAGGTACTTGTTCCCTGAAAAGCTATTTGTTATTCTATTTTTAAAAAACCTTTTGATGTTTAATTTGTCAAAACCCAACAAAAGGGCTGTGAAAAAGAAAGCAGTAAACTAGTTAGGCTGCTTTAAACGATACATTATATACATAATCATGGTTAATGGTTATCCATGCAGGGGCGGAGAAAATACTTACCTCTGCGGTCGAGGTCGGCCTGTCGTAAAAGGCGACAAAACAACCCGCCCTAGCTATGTGGTAAGGCCTGAACCCCGTCTGGAGGACGACCATGTTTCGTCTTAAGTATGCCGCCATAATAACCTTGTGTTGTGTTCCGACATTAGTGACCCAAGTTCCTGTATCCTTATATGACAGTAGCGTGTTCGCGATGCCACTGGCGTTGCAAACACCCATAGGCTACGGTAACTGCTAAATTCTAAGCGGGCCGTCAGCCTGTCTGCTATCCTACAGCATTTAAAAAAAAATGTAGTAGTATAGATTAGTGTAAATACAAAAAAAAAACTTATTTTTCAGGTTATTTTGAAACACATTCGTCCATTTTATGGTGACAATTTAAAGATTAATTTTTAACGTTGTCTAATGTCAGTGAATAAATTTTCAAAATATCTTCTTGAAACATATTATATGAAATTGGTTCTTATTTTATACGAATTGTATACAATTATTAAATTAATACATTTTCAGTAACTTAAACCGCTTGAAAATTTACTCAGTGATATTGCCTGGTATATAAATTGTTATATATGTGTATTTTATCTATAATATAACACACTGTTTTATTACATTAATAAATTAATCATACATAATAGTTTCCTATTAAACAATACTTTGAAGTTGTGTAAAATATGGGAAAATACATTACGTATGTATTCATTCATTTGTACATTCATTGTTTGTTTAAATAGTGAGGCAGAAGTATGTTTTGTAACCATTTATCTATAAAATTCCTTACAGGTACTTCACATAATACAATAGAATATTGTTAGGTTTTTTAAATATAAAAAAATATATTTTATGACTAAGGATGATCTCACAGCTGTGCCTACGACGCGCTTATAAGACGTAATATAAACTTACAAGGATAATTTTTACGTTTATTAACTGTCATTCAAGTAATATTAAGGAAGGAAGTATTTATTATATATGTAACGCTACTTCCCATTGAGTAATAAACAATACAGTACAAATCATAATGAGTCGTAAACTAATTTTCTTGATGATTATTCTAAGTTTTCTTGTATCTTTGCTAATTATTAAGGACTATATGAATACCTTCTGAAATATCTGATGAGAATGTATTTTACAAACACATTTACATGTTGAAATGGTGTATTATAAAATATTTGTATAATAAGTACTAGTATTTAGTTTAATAATAAATAAAACTAATTTTATTGTGATTATTTCTGATTGTATTTGTGCATAAATTTATGTTGTTGTGTCGTGACGTTAAATATAAAAATAATCGTTAAACTTATTATGTAAATCTATATATTTATTCAATGATCTATACATGTCGCCGAAAAATCTATAGATTTCTTGTATAAAACTTTGTGGTACACAGTTAGATACATGTTATAAATACTTGCTTAATAATTTTTAACATGTACATATTTCAGTTGCTAAGGGGTGGATTAAAGTAGCCGTAAATGCAATGATGTAGGTAGTATAATTATATGATTAAGATAATATTGCTGCTTAAAAATTTATGCAAATTGTATAATACAATAAACACGAAAGCTTTAACGCTTCTTCAAAGGGAAGCATTAAAAATTGTGTATCTAAACATATATACTTTATATTATTATATACTAACAAGGAGTTTTCGTTCACTAATGTTATTGGACAGAAATTCACGTGATTGAATTTTGCAGTCCGTCAGCCTGGGACTCTTCAGATCGGACTACTTGATGCAACAGCCCGAGAACAATCGAATCAAACAAGTGGAGTTTAACACTGTGGCTGCGAGTTTTGGTGCCATTACCTCGTACCTGCCCAACATGTATCGGTACAGACGTGTTCAATGGCTAGGGTGTGTCGCAGGGGAGCGAACTTAGTCCAATATTCTTTATACTTGATTCGTTTAATGCCTATAAACTTTATCAAGGTTAATTACTAATACCAAAAAATTATGCTTATTTACTAGTAATTATGTTTATATTGGTATGATGAATAACTTTTGGTATTATAATTTTTGGTCATACTTATCAACAGAGTCAAATGCTGAGTAAGTTACCATTCTTAAATGAGTGTAATTTTGAATAATTCTACGATTAATTATCTAACGTTAAACACATGCTTATACATCAACTACAATTTGAAACTATTTTTGTATTTAATGTTTTTAATTATGCCCAAAAATATTTTTAGAAAATCGAAAGGCGTAAAAAAATACAGTTCGTTCCCTGAAACATATACCTAGCTAATCAGTCAACATCTCTCATGTGACTGCTCTTTCCTTTGCACGCTAATCATCTATTCTACTGGCTTGTATATTCTTTTCATCTATCATGGCAAATATGTCGATTTATCCTTTCTTTTTATCATCATTCTTTAAAAAATAGTTGAAAATCAAGTCTAGAGAATATATTTTCTGAATTATGTATTTCTGGATACCATTTTAATGTCACACACATTCAACTAATTAATTTTTATGGCCTTAGACTTATATTATATTATCTTACTAAAGACGTTTCAACGTTTTTAGGCCTGTTAAATAATCAAATGCTTTAGTTAAAACTAAAGCGTTTGATTCTAACAGGCTAATCCCGCAATAAGTGTACAGTATGACGTTGATATTTTATCTTTTTTTTACTTTCTTTTGTTGTCATGCAAGTAATAGTCCCGTTTTCGCACCGCATGCCTATAAGCTTTAATCTAATGGTGACCAGATTTCTAAGCAAAATTGCAGACGCTGGAATTATTTGGATTTCTCAGCTTGTATTTAAGCAAATCCTTTTCGCTTAAATACGAGCTGAAAGCCTTTTCGCTTCTGGATGTAGTTTTAATGTGAAAATGTTTTCGACTTTTAACCTGAAAACCCATTCTAATATTTGATACTATCAAAAAGGATAATATTGCAAGCTTTTGAATGATTTCTATATGTATTAGAGATTACGTTACATTTCGCTTATTTTTTTGTTCGTTTAGGAGTTTATTAAGCAATTCATTGATGTATTTATCATGTCATGCATTTATATTATCTCTATTACTTCATATAATGAGATATAGAAACTTAAAATATTTTGTTTAAATTTTTTTATTTCAGTCATTAAATCGCTGTAAGTGTCTAAGTATTCTATTTTATCGAGATCTTAGTTTTTTTAGTAAATGCATGTATTTACAATTAGTTTTTATATATTGACGATTATTGTTTTATAATTATTTTATAGTATATGCTATAAGGGGTATTTACCCCTTTTTCGGGTATTCCTCGGGATTTCCCTCACAGTATATATTTATTTAATGTTTAATGTACACACTTTATGTAAAATTCGAAAAGCATGCATCGTTATCTTAAGAATAGTAGATATTCTATCAAAAGTCAAAGCATTTTCACCGTTGTCCCGTAAGCCATTGTATTTTGGTTGTCAGTTTGTGCCTGCATGTATTTTTATGTATAGTGATAAAATCATGTTAGTTGTTAAAAGCACATTCACTTGAGAGATGTTCCCTGTCCACACCTGCGTCTGTTTGAATTCGCGTCGAGACATGTCTAAAGGCGCAATGTATTTAGCTCCGAATCACCAGTCATGATTATAATTGTTTATGACGCTTTTATTTGAACACGTCATCTTATTTTTATGAGCAATATTACACAATTATCATTATTTTGCAGTAAATATGGGTGACTTGGTATTTTTTTTAAAACATCGAATTCTAATATCGATGCTAGTATCATTTCAATTGTACATGATTCTGAACTTCCGTCTCTCTAAGACATATGTCTTATCTAGACGTCTGAGTCTACTCAGAGAGACTACAAGTTGCTAACGGAAGATGGTTAACAATTATAATATTTAAAGCAATAAATGAAAGTCGAATGCTTTGAATGTAGCTGCGAATAATTTACACTAGTAAAGTAAGTTGTCGTGCAGTTCTGGATGAAATAACTTTTAAATCTAATAGTTTAGTAGTTTGTTTCTTACTTGCTGACTCGGCAAACGTTGTACTGCCATATAAATTTAAAAAGAAACATCATAATTACGTTGACCCCTATTTCACCCCCCCCCCCCTCCTTCAATTTCGCGACAAAAAGTATGCTGTGTCCTTCTCGAAGGTTCAATCTGTACCGAAATTCATCGAAATTGATTCAGCGGTTGATAACATTTGTTATGTTACTGAGTTACTTTCACATTTTGTAATATTAGTATGGATGGAATATACTAATCGTTGTTTTTATTATAAGTTGCCTGAATTTACTATTATAACAATCGATGTTTTAGTACTGTTTTAATAAAATATATAAATGGAGCTATTTACACGGATTTAAAGTCGTGATATTTATTCAATATAATGTGTATTTCTGTCCAATCAAAGTCGGGTCTGGTGAGGAACACATCTTTCAAAAATCATTCCGGCGCTTCTTGTCACGTCATCAATCCAGCACTCTTGTCATGGCACAGTGTCACTCACGTTTATTACATGATGAACGATGATTACATTTAATGTTTCACAAAATTACAATCCGTAAATGTTAATCCGTAAGGTACGTTATTTTACACCAGCGATAGGATATACACTGCTTAGACAGTACCTCGTCCTAATGCAGGAATGGCGAAGACCATGACAAGTAAGAAGTATATGTGTAATATATATGTATATATATATATATATATATATATATATATATATATATATATATATATATATATATATATATATATATATATATATATATATATATATATATATATATATATATATATATATATATATATATATATACATATACATATATGTTATACTGATTTTTTGTTTTAATATTATTTTGTCTAGTATTTGTTCCATAGTTTTCTTTTCACTTTGTGTTTTTTTAATAATTTTGTAATTAGTTTTTTTATCACTCTAAGTGTACCACTTAGACCTAGTTTTATATCCCAGAAAATTAATACGTGGAAATGTTGTTGTTCATACGTGTAACAACGGTACTTATAGATATGCAAAATTATTTAGTATGTATTGTATGGATGTTTATTTCTCAAATAAAAAAAAAGAATTAGAGAAGAAATTTTCGGTTAGCGGACCCCGAACACAGAAGAAAAAGTTTATTTAGGTTTCAACCGGGATCTAATGCTAAGATGATTATGTAGTTTTTCTCACCTAATGTGCATTATTACATAATAGCTTATGGACGGCTATGGCGGTGAAGAAAAATGTCACTAGGAATCTAGCATACCGAGCTCACGCCTCAAGAGTGGCCAGTTAGTTTCATCTAGAAAGACGCCCGACCCCACCAGCGAGACGCTATTAGCTGTTATTATAAAATGTCAATTGTCAAATGACATTTGTATAATGTCAAATGTCAGAGCCTTCTACAGAGATTTTCTTATTTATTAATTTCTTATTTATAAATATTATTCTTATTTGTAAAATCTTCTTAATAGATTATTGCTGTTCTACTTATTTTTCACTAATAGAGACTTCGGTTGACGGGAAGGGTTGAATAGGTGAAATTGGGCAATATTTAAAAAAAAATAGTAATCTGACATACAGAGGGGAATCATTACAAAATGTGATGCTGATATTTGTCCTTTGAACATACTCAACAGCTTAGCAGAAAATATATAGTAAATGTTTTAATAAGTTGATTTTAGGAAATTAGAAATTTCAAGGTCTTCTTTGTAAACATACGCTGATTCCAGTTTGTAAGACGAGTGCGCTTTATACATATCCGTAATGTTTGTGTAGATGTAAAGCCACCTTGTCGCTTTTCTAGCTGAGGCCCGGCGGAGGAGCTAATATATGGCTATATGATTCCCTCCGTAAGAGTTACGGGAGCAATTAGTACACCTTCGTAGATAGATCAGTTAAATTTAAACAAGTATATGTGACAGCGGCATCTATTCCCCAAGTAGCGACTGGAGCGCTTTTTATTACTAAACAACTGATAAAAATACACTTTTGTAAATAAATACATACATATCTTCCCCGTATTCATTATAATTATTCCGTATAATTCCCTCAAAAACCGTGACTCCTACAAGTTTTCTGACGACCTAAAGTCATCGGTCCACGGAAATGTGAATAAAAATATTTCAAACGTCTGCAACGATTAATAGATTTTTTGCTATATTTTTTTCCAGTCTGTAACAATATATTTTCTCTTTACCTTGTCAAGTGAATGGATTTAGATTAACAAATACTATTATTAAGTATTTCAACATCAACATTAAATAAAGCAAAAAGTAAACAAAAACGTAATAGTTTCGAAATAATAATAAAATATTTATAGACGTGCGCTTCGGTGACCTTTGTATCTTTTTTGATTTTTTCTTATCCCCTTCGCAAGATCTTCAACATGTCGCGAGATCTACCCTAATTAAGTATCTGGTTACAGTAAAACGTGGCCATAGTGGCTAAGGCAATTTACGGGCCATGTCACGGACATAGAAGAAGACGCGCATGTATGCTCTCTAACGCAGTCTTCGGCGTCACTCCACAATTCGACCACAGCATTTTCATCTGCTTGTGTCGCTCAAACACCGGTGAACCGCGAAATGTGTTCACGGTTTTATACGAGTTGGGACTATATTGGAGAAATGCTGTTGACAATTGCAAGGTTAACCTGCTTCGAGCTTTAATAGTTAGTGCCCATCCCTGAAAATTATTCAGAAAAAAACCTGTTTAAATTAAATTATAAACTCTGAGCATAACTGAACGATTCCGCCTATGTGTTAGGCGCAGACAGCAAAGCAGAGAGAAATTGGGGTTCAAGCGGCATCGACCCTGTAATACTTTTACGACCTTTGTGGCAAGTTTGTGGCGCAATTTCGCATTTCGGAACGTATGCGGGGGCTGTACATAGATATATATCCAGTGACTAGTGTACATAATATTATGAGTGCTCTGCATCTTACTTTGGGAGTAGATGGTGATGTGTGAATTGTCAAAGTGTACTTACTCAACATCGCATCTCGGGATTCGATAACACCCCAAGTGAAATGAGACAGATAGAAGTAGAAAACAAGCTAACCGTCAAGAGACTGTACAAGTCTCGAGTCCTTGTCATACGTAATAAACAAAAATTAACTACTCGTATTTAGTTATCAACATATTGATAATAATTATCCGTTTTTACGGGTTTCGTAAAAACCCGTATATCTTTTTATGTGAGCTAGAGATAGCCAAGCCTAGCATCAGTAACGGAGGACGAACCTGACTGTTGCAGAGGGAACGATGAATTTACCTAATGTATTATGATCCATGTACATATATCTAAGTATTTGCCTAAACATTATGTAAGGGTGTTTGTTTTATGCATTAAGATTCAGAAAATAAACTAAAAAATACACTAGTATTATCTCATAAGTATCAAAAAACAAAAGAGAGTGTAACAAAAGTATTTATAATTTAAAAAATATTATTCATTTCCAACTCAACATGGTCATTTAATTCACTGTCACATAACACAGAACATACTGTTCACATCATTTACTACCTCACGTGGATCTAGATAAATCTAGACGTAACTTCTTTCTTTCATTTCATTAATACTTTTTCAAAAATACTAAGTAACAAACCACCGTTATATGCTATTTTAACACATCTATGATACATGTACTTTTTATTGTCGTTTTTACTATTGTGATTTTGTATTTTATAAAAAAGTAATTGATGATCGCTACTTATCACAACTTGTACAAACGAAGGCGCCAGTTCGATATGTGAAAATTAAAAATAATGATTATACCTTGGAATGTATTCGCAACTAACTGACCAGGCACGCATTGTTCTGTCTTATAATTAATTAAAGAAAAATATATTTTGTGATAGGATTTCCATACAATCCTTGCTTAGTGAGCGTCTACATCGCGTAATGAGTAACTATGCTAAATTGCAAGTCAATCGGGTGTATATACCACTGACACACTTATTTTTGTAATAAGTGTGTCAGTTTTGTACCTGTATCATTTTAGAGATACTAAGGATCCCCATAAATCTGTTCTAAATCCACAAATAAAATGCGGTCTTCAGTTATTTTAAATAATCCACAACATAGTATTTCTAGTATTGAATATATGTAGTGTATTAAAAATTGTATTGAATTAGATTGGTAACTGAATAAGTAGTTTTCGAGTGTTGGTTCGAT